>JARHVA010009639.1:140000-192500 GCA_037957365.1 Torreya grandis
TCATTTTTCTACCTTCAGCTTCTAAAAATTTGACACTACAAAAAGTTTTACATACACTATCTCTTTGTGACTAATTATGTATCTTAGTCCTACCAATATTATTCCAATAGATCAAACGTGCTATATTTCCTAGAATGTTATATACCTACTTATTTTAAATATTTACAAATTCTAGAGATGAACCTTTTTTTAACTACCTAAACACTTGTACCTCCATCTGATGCATGCATCATTACGAGTGTCTTATCTAAACATAAGTAAATAATTCCCTAAAGTAATCGATTTTGAACATCAATTATATTTGTAAGGTCTAGCTAAGTGCTGTAATGTGATGCATTTTCTAAATCCATTGGTATAATTATATGAGCAATCCTCATTCATTCCTTGCTATGTACTTAGGGATATGATATGTTATGGTAAATGGGTTGATGGAGATGCCAACATGTGGCACACATCCCCCTTAGTAGTTATATGGGCCCAATATATTAGTAATGGAGTAAATTGTGGAATTAGTGCATTGGGAAATGGTCGGCCTACATTGGGATTAGGAGCTTACCCACCCATTAAAGGTATATATAAAGGATATGATTATCAGTAAAAATATCAAATAAGCATTGAGTCTTTTATCGTAAGAGGATATTGGAGTTTGTCCCCTCGAAGAGACATTATGGAGTTATTCCTTCTTAAAGGAGTGTTTTTGGTGTTTCCCTACCTTAAGGGTATTTTGCATATATTGAATATATGGACATCTTGGTCCACCAATATCTATTGTGTTCAATTGATCTACATTTATTATACCTTATTTATAAATATTAGAAGTGTGGATCATCACAAGTGGTATCAGAGATTTGATTTGGGTAATTCGTTGGTGGCAAAACCCAAGTTTTGTGAAATCATCAATATATTTCCATTGGTTTTTAATTTATATACAAATTTTTTATTAGATATGGGTAATATTTTAAGGAAGGTACAATAAAAAAAATTGAGGTTTTTTTTATCAATTTTGTGGGAGTTATTACTATTTTAGGTTTTTTCTAATTTGGCTATATATTCCAAAATATAATGATTTTCTCATATAAATGTTTACTAAAAATATAATAAAATACAAGAGAAACATAATAAAAAATTTAGAATTTTTTAAATTGTTTTCAGTGAGTTATTATGATTTTAGTATTTTTCGTATATTCACTCTACATGTCATAAATTATGGAATTTTTTGACAACTATTTATTTTTAAGTTAGAATATAATAGGAGGAAGATACAATACAAATTTGGGATAGTTTTTATATTATTTTAATGATTTATTTACATTTTCAAATTTCAGAAACCCTAGTTTTTATTTGTGAATCATGAAGTTGCAAAAAAATTTAGGGTAATATGATATTGATGCTAGAGAGTGGTGGATCTTTTTGGAGAATAATTTGAAAAAAAAATGTTGGATAAAGATGATTACTTATTTTTGTGTTTGGGCTTGCACTACATTGGTTTGATCAGTTGAGCTTTACAGAAAGGTTTTCTTCATGGTAAGAAATGGAATAGAACTTCTTAGATCATTGAGCTGAAGAAGAAGAAGAAGAAGAAGAAGAAGAAGAAGAAGAAGAAGAAGAAGAAGAAGAAGAAGAAGAAGACCCTAGTTTTGTGGAATCATCAAATAATTTGTCTCCAATGAAATCTAGGTCAATTTTTCAATTTCATGGATTGATTGAAAAGAATAAGTTTGTTGTGTCCGTAAATCCTGCCAATAAGTATACCTTCATCAACATGAATGTGTCCAAGCATCAAGCAAAGAATATCAAGGATGTTCAAGAAGATGATACAAATATTTCAATGTTTGGAGATTTGAAGCTCATTATGGAAAAATATGTTTTGCTTTCATATTTTTATGCTTGGGATATGGATGATATTAATATAGTTCTTGGATATCCATAGTTAGAGACATTGGGAACAATCAATATAAATGTTTATAAAAAGTTCATGAAGTTTTGTTATAGGAAAAAATGGTCACTTTACAGGATATCATATTGGAAAAGGTACTAATAACAGGCAAAGAAGATCATGACGATGAGACTGAAATAAGTGATGAAGAGCATGAGGAAGATTCAGATAAAGACATACGACAATCAGAAATGAATGCTTCATCTTCTCAAGAGACAAAGAAGGACAAAGTGGAAGTGGTAGAAGATAAGGTGGAAAAAGTTGAGGTATATAAACACCCACATCATCATGAGAGGAAACAATCATAGAACCAAATGAGCGAGTGTCATAGTTATAATCATTATGGCTATTCATGGAAGTCAAAGAAGAATTAATATGGTTAGATATGGAATCAACTAAATGTAGTGATCTATGGAACATGGAATGAATGGGGAAATCACTCTGATTATGCATGGAAGAATACCAACTATGGTCATGGGTGGAATTAGAGTAGCATAGTGAAATATGGTAAATGGAATCAAAAGAAGAATAGTTATGTATGGACACCAAAGTAGTATAGTTATGATTATGAATAGAATCAAAGGAACATACTTGGAGAGCTATCACTTGATAAGATCACATATCGGTGGCTTGGAGATCAAGATTGGAGACAAGTGTGCAAAAATTTGAAGCATACTGATTATTTAGTTTCTTCCTATATTTCAAAAATGAAACATGTCAAAGAGGGAGGTAATGCTATGTACCTAGGGATATGATATATTATTTTATATGGGTTGATGGAGTGTTAACATGTGTCACACATCCCCATTAGTATTTATATGGATCCAATATATTAGTAATGGATTAACTTGTACAATTAGTACATTGGGTAATGGTTGGCCTACATTTGGATTAGGAGGTTATCCATCCATTATAGGTTTATATAAAGGAAATGATAAGAATTATAAATATATCAAGCAATCATTAGATTTAATATTGTAAGAGGATATTAGATTTTGTCCCCTTGAAGAGACACTATGGAGTTATTCCTTCCTAAAAGAGTATTGTTGGGTTTGCCCTACCTTAAGGGTATTCTACATATATTGAGTATTGTTGGGTTTGCCCTACCTCAAGGGTATTCTACATCTTGGTTCACCAATATCTTTTATGTTGAATTGATCTATATTTTTTCTACATTATTTCTGAATATTATATGTGTGGATCATAACATTCCTCACCTAGCACAAATCTAGATAAGACCAAGGTAATTTACCAAAATAATATTATGAAGTAGTTAAATGAGAAAATCTTCCATAATTTATCATATTTATATATCAATGATATCAAAAAGACATATATATGTCTGAATTACTTATGAAATTGTCCAAGATCTATATTTTCCATGTTAAAATCTAGTTCATTGTTGTACTTGATTATCATACATTGCATAATTAAAACAGAAGCCAATAGATAGTGGATAAATACATAAGTTTGAGGTAGTCTCTAGAGTATTGGATATGTATATAGTGTTCATTGATATAGGGGACTCTAAGGTATCTTGAAACCATGTGCCCACTAACCTATTTTCACCACATCTAATACAAAGATGAAGAACTATGATTTTTTCTATTTGATAAGAAGTGATAATACATGACATAGATTTGAATGCAGTAGAGTGAAGGAAACATAGAACCCAAAAGCATATAGGTGGTCAAATTTATTTTTACTTGGTATTTCATATTTGAAAATTATGTCCATGCTAGCTAGTAGAATCGATGGAATCGTCCAAAGTAAACACAAGTGTCTATGACTATAGAGGAATAATTTGTAAAATAAAGAAAATATTCTAAAATCTAGATCTAGTTTGCTTCCTCCATATTCCAAATCCATATTTGTATTAGTATCAAAACCAACTAAGTATCTTATTTTTGTTTTGATTTTTTTTTCAATATCATGTATTATTTTAGCTTTTGTATTCAAAATATTAGTAGAATAAATTTAATATATGTTTATCTAAGTTTCATATAAACATTTGGGCTAATTTAGAGATAGTGTACCATCATTTTACCCTAGGCTATCTCTACACTTTTAGCCACAGATATCCCCATATCTATATTTAGGGTTAAATATGTGGTGAAAAATCTTTATGGATAGCATTCCTTATCCACCTAGAAAAAATCACCCATTCATAAATGTGATAGTGAAAAACTATGAAATGATTTTTTCTTGTGATTGTTGGGTTTATGATCCAAAGTATTGTATTTTAAATCACTTTTAGTTTAATGTTTTAATTAGTTTGATTTTTAATAAAGTTGGTTTTATTAGAAAGTTAGTTGCATCCCACAACCACTCGTGAAAAATCTATAAATATTTTCACATGCTTTGTAAGAAGTCTCTCAAAATAATAAAATCTAATTATTGTGTTGAAAATATTTGTTCGTGATGTAATTTTTAAATGCTTCTCTATTGCCCCTATGCCATCAATAGTATCAGAGAATGGTTTTCAAGAGCGTGGTGATAGAAAAGTTGAAATATTTATTCATAAAAATACAAATAAGCCTTATTTGAAGTTATGTATAGAAAATACATGTGGTAAGCTCTTTATTTTAATATTTTGAAAAGTTATCAAAATATTATTTTTTTCAAATAATTTATATTGGCTATGAGCAAATCTAAGTGATAAGTTTATGTTGTATGGCCTTGTCCCTGGAGAATCTTTAAATTTTTATTTAGAACTCAGATCCATCATTTTCAAATGCTTTGATCTAGTTCTGAAAACATTAGTTTGAGCATTTTTGAATTTCAAACCCTTTTTTTTGCCAAATAGCCATGTGCACAACTTTTTTTATATTGATAAACTTGGTTGATCAGATAGTAAAGCATATATTTATTTAAAAATCCATCTAGTCAATTTTCTATTGTGATTAAATTGTTAAAACATCAAAAATATAATTTAAATGTCTTGAGATGTTAGCCATGATGTTTTTATGATTTTTTCAAGCACATATTTGCATTTTTATGGCCTGTCTAACACCCAATCTCATCCTAAATTAGATTTAATTCATCAAATCTCTTCTTAAAATTGTCGAATAGTGGCAAATCTAGAGTTGTATGACCTTGTACAGATTTGTAAGGCCAAGAACAATGAGTGAATGGTTTCATATTTTATTTTATAGAGAAGAATTGCATTGAAATTCTAATAAAAGCATTGAATGTTTCAAGATTTTTTTTTCATTTTGTAAAGTTTGTAATAAATTTATTTTAAAAAACATAGGGTTTATGTGGGTCCCAAATAATCAAAGCAAAACATTTCTATTTTTACCTAGAATTCTTCCTGGTTGAATTAATTTCCATTCCAAGTAATTTTTTTTATTTCACACAAAGCAAAAATCAGGTTCATAAATATTTTTTTTGTCTTTATAGCTTGTAAATTCTCTTACAGCAATTGGAAGGGCTTATTTTGTGTGGATATTTGTAAGAAAGAGGTCAAGGGTTTCAATATCCCTTTTGGAAGAATATTTTCTTTTTTGGTATATTATTTTGTAAGATAATATTCCATTATTAAAAGCTTTATAAAACGACTTTGGTGATATAAGGGTGTAACTGCAACATTTTTTTGCCTCTTGTAGTTGAAAGGGAGTTGTGTGACCAGATGATCTCTATGGTTTTTGAAATTTTAGACACATTAGAATAGTCAAATTTCTATTTTGGATCCTCGTTATCTGATCTTTATTCCAAATGTATTGAACATAATGTTTTACAAGTGTATTATCGATGGAATCTGACACCCTATCTTTGCAAAATTTCTCAAAATGTATTGCATACAGAAAACTAGGATTGTAATCATGTGTCCCACTACATGTATTATCAGTGATGATGGTTTTACATTTAGACATCTATAGGTCCCTAAAGATCTAGAATGATAAACATATCCAATTGGTGGTTGAAGGATCCATAGAGGTTGGAGGATATTTTCCATTCTCTAGTTCACTATTCACTCAGAGTATGGGCTCACTAATGGGATAATAGTTTTTAGCTTGTGTTTCTTCTTTAAATTCCCTTTCTGGATTTATATATCTGATATTCATGACATGGAGAAGACAAAGTAGTTTTATTTTCTTAATCCTATACAGCTTCTCACCTCTCACCTGCGTGGGGGAAGATATTACATAGTGGTCTTTGATTAGTCATTGGTGATTGTATGAGTCATCATTAGAGCTTTTAGCATTTTAAGTGTTTAACAAAGGCATGCATGTAATTTTGGCACTTTTTGGCCATTTGAGAGCCGTGCCATATAGACTATTTTGGGATCACTTAGACAAGATCCTATGTAGGACCTTATGTGGGTCGATGGAGTTAGATAGGATTTGATTAGGTTCTACTACAATATGATACAATGATCATAGGGGATGAGCAACGCTTAATCATGTTCATTATCCTTTTAAAACACAACTCATTGGGTCGGTTTTTATATGTAAAGTCATGTATTTTGGTCACTACCATGATGTACAGTGTGCTAGCTTGCCAATGTAACATAGATACTTATTAATGACTTCAAAGTCATTTCTATAGATCTTCATCATTTATACCCCTTTTTATCAAGGGGGAGTTTGTTCGGTTTATGATCTAAAGTGTCTTAGTTAAAATTTGTTTTATTTTAACATTTTAATTAGATTTATATTTAATAAAGTTTGTTTTATGGAAAATTTTGTTTCATCCCGTAACCACTCATGAAAATCCTCTAAATCTTGTCATGTGCTTTGGGAAAAAGTCTCTAAGAAAAATATAATCTAATTTTTGTGTGGAAAATATTTATTCATGATGTAATGTTTGAATCCTTTTCTATTACCCTAAGGCCATTAATGATTTGGTTTGTTAGTTGTTTGTATTGTATTGTTTACATTTCTATAAGATGACAATAGATAAAAATTGGTCTTAGATATTTTTTGCATGTCATTGTAGGTTTTAGATACTTTATGCCTTATCTTTCAATTACTTTCATTTATGTCATCATCAACAAAATTTAGCAAAAAACATATATTTATAATGTTCCTCAAGGTTTAATAAGGAATCATCTCCTCACCCATTTTGATAAATGAGAAATATTATTTAAATCCTTTTTGATATTTAATACAGAAGAAAGATTTATTATTTCATTGAATTTCCTCTAGAAAATATTGTTTGGTTCTTGTCATGGCCAACACACACCCTTATTCAAATAAATGGGGTATCCCTCTATAAAATGATCAAATTCATAGTTATTGACATTCAATCTCATTCAAATCAACTCCTTTTTAAGATAATTCTTCTAATTTATGGTCATCCTAGTTTCTCAAGCATATTACGTATTTGAAATAATTAATTAATCCCTTTTGAGAGCCTCATATCGTCTAAAACTAACAATGTCACATCTTAAAGTAAACTAGGTGCTTTCTTAATTAGAATATTTAATGCACTAACTTTTTTATAGGTTTGATTCCATGTTCAAGTTCTCAGAGTCTTAGTATCCTAGAGTTTCAAACACCCAGAGTCATATGTGACACCTAGTAAGGCTTAGTTGTTAGACTATTGAGAATTTATATTCACTATGATTATTTCCAATTACTTAGACTCTTATGAAAATTTATAGAGGATGAATAGTTAAATGAAATAACACTACAAGGATCACTACTAGGGATGTCATAACTTGTCAGATCCCAACCAAGTAGGATACATCAATATTAGAATGGCCAGTGTGTCAATTTGTCAAAGATGTCAGAGCTCATGAGTGCCTATCCCAATGGGAAGTTACCATGAATTTCATAGTTAAAATGGTCTATCTCCCATATTTGATAGAGATTTCATATCCTGAGAGATCCTGATCGAGTGAAAGAACACCATGTGGCCCAATGGTAAAAATTTGCTGAATTCAATTGATAGTCTTGCCACAATGTTAGACATGTCATTTTCTTAAATTTGATAAATATGTCATAACTTGAGAGATCCCAAATGATTGAAATAATGTCATATGGCCTAGTGTTTAGAGTTACTAAGATCCAACCAATTGGCTTGTCGTAATATCAAATGTGTTAGTCTCCTAAATCTAATAGTGATGTCATATCCTCAAAGAACCTTACCAAATGAAAGAGCACTACCTAGATCATTTTCATCCTTTCCTTTCCTTATAACTTATAAAGATGTTAGAATCTATTAGAGCCTAATATATCAAATCATGTTAGATGGAATTTATACACATATTGGAATGTTTGAACCTTGGAGTCATAAGTAAACACATCCTTTTATGTTACATAATAAGGAAAGATGAGGATTCCCTCCTATAACTTTTATTATATCTATGAAAGGTAGTTAAGAGTCTGGTAGGCAACAAGGTGCATCTTTAAAGGGCTCAAACATATCTAGAGAGTATTTCTAAAGTAGAGAGCAAGTTCAAGAAGATGGTAGTGATCCTAAATAAAGGAATGTTTCCATAATAGATGATTATACATATTTTATACTTGAGCCTCTACCAAACATGCACTAGGATCATGATGGTTTCTATTGAAGAAGGGTTGAACATGGAACAGATGATAGTGGTGCCCTTTAGATAAGGAAGAAGGAATATATTAGCCTACTTCAAAGAGGTTAATATCACTATGTTATTCCACCCTAATGGAAACCTTTTGAATACGAGAGAGTTCATATATCACTTCATTCACTACCACCAAATCATGAGAAATAAATTGGTAAAGGCCAAAAATACCAAAGTCTAGGTGGTGCTCAAACACTCCATCTAATCCACTACAAGCATTAGTCAAGTTTTAGATGTTAAGGTGTCCGTGAGGATTCCACTCCATTAGTATAATATATTAGGGGCCAAATCATAGGTGATATTTTTGTATCTGATGATGAATTATACCAAGTTTGAATTGATGTTTATCATAGTAGTACCTACATTAGCCACCAATGTTATAGAATCCATCCATTTGGGAGGTGGTTAATCGATGACTCCAACATGTATTAGTTAGGTCAGCCCTTGGATATATTCTAGAGAGTGTAGGATATTATTTTTTATAATACAATTGCAACAAAATTTAAGAGGACATCATGCTACTTGGAGGTGACACCCATCCTTATCTATAAAATGTAAATTATATCCCATTGTGAAAGGTCAATAATTTTGGTTTGAAAGTGATTTTAGAATTATGCTAGTATTTCACCTATATTTAATTAATAATTTATAATGTTAATGTATATCATGATGGACACTCTTTATAAATTAACTCATATTTACGAATACAATGCCCTATTTTCTGCTAAACTAGTTTTTATTTCCTAGTGTATCTTTAATATTTAGATTTGAATGAATGCTAATGTCAAATAATTAAAAAAATGGTTGGTTATAAAATAAGTGTTATGGTTATAATGTGTTATATTTTTCTAACCCATTAATAAACCCTTCTCATTTTATTTTACAACTTTAGTAACGTGTGTATCTACTTGAAGGTTATGTTTGAAGGACCTATGTGTTGTTTACTATAAGATATTTCACTATTTATATTTAATAGGGGTTTATGAATTGATTATGTCATTATATTTCCTTAAACATTATCCCTATAAAAAAGTTATTTAGAACCCTTGGTGAAACTTGGCACATGATGGTGTAACTATGATGGAGTACTTAGGTTATTTAAGCATTAACGCCATTCAAGTATAGATACACTCTTTCCTATCCTAACACTCCCTCGTATTTATTTTTATTTTAAGATGAAAATCTTTTCCATGTTTTATAAATCTATAATGAATGACTTAGTAGCTAATGATAGTTACAATTTTCTTCAATTAACATCTAAACAAAAGTGCAATTACACACATCTTAAAACCCTAGTAGTAACAATCATTACTCCTTGAGTATGAAAGGTTCAATTAATAGGTCTTCTATTTTAATTAGCATCATTTTTTATATTAATGGGGGAATATTTTATCCCATACATTTTCTCCCACTTTACTCTCTAGATCACTCGATATCATGAGAGCCTTTGACGATAGAAAATATTTTAGTACTGAGAATAGTTGATGATAGAAGGAAGGACTTAAGTAATATACTATTTTAAACATACCATTTAAACTTTGAGTTGTTATTACTAGGATCCTAAGCCTTGGAAGATAATTTTACCCAAACACTTTTCATTGCCCTTGGTTTACACTTTTTCCATTATCACGTGCTTCAAACAAAGAAGGATGGACTCTATTTTTCAAATTTATTTGATAGAATATTGGGTTTTCTTTTGGTTTTTTCTTGTTATTGGTGATGCTTAACTATTATTTATTTCTAAAAAACCCTAGAGACTATTAAATCTATCAATAGATCTAGGTCGCATCATGACAGACTAGTTGTTTCACCTTTATAGTTTCATAAGAGGCCTAGACTTAGTAGACCTAGACCCAGATGAATAATTGATTCCACTAACTCATATTCCTAGTCTTCCCCAGATAGAAAACCCATAATGGCTCTCCAAGTACCTTAGTTATTATGTTCGTTTATAAACATTGTTGGAATTGTTCATGACTTACTTGGGAACCTAGAAATATATCTTCTCCATTTCACCCATGTTGTAGGATGAATAGATAAAGAGAATGTGACCTCTTATATAAGTATCCTAAGACTTATGAATATATATCATGAATATATGGTTTCTAGGTTAGTCCCATTCATCTTATTGGAATTATCCTATTAATGGTTTCTTAACCTCCTCAAAATCTATATCATAAGTTAGGACTAGTTTAATAGTGCTTTCTTGGCCCGTTTGGGTATGTTATTGACCCTATCATCATATATCAACATTTCAATTTCATTAAATGAGAATGTAATGATACCATAAAAATAATTTAATGTTAAGTTCTATAAAATATATAAATGTGTCACTATTATGTTTACTCATTTAACGCGTGACTAGTATTTGAGATGTACAAGAATGCCTTGGACTCCTTGATAGACATGTTATTAAGACATGACCCTCAAATAGTTTACTTACCCATGGCTTATGTTGAATACATAAAATTGAAAATGAAGTTAAACCCCTAGGGTCAAATGATGGCTTGTATTTTTAATGTTTTTCCACATATTCCTCCATCAAATTAGATTCCCAACATAAATAATAATATTCCAATGCTTTATTTGTTGCCCACAACCAACTAGTTGCCTTTGAGTAATATCATGTCAAAAAAACACCTAGGATTTAATAACCTAGTAATCCATGACTATATCTAATTACACACATATAATACCTCAGGAATTTACTAAAAATTAGTTGGATTCCATCCAATAAATGGCCTAAAAACAAAGGACCCTTTTTATGCATAGGAAAATGGGCATCTAAAACATTAAAATATCAAATAATAACTTCATCTGCTAAAGATAAAACATAAATTACAGTCATCCCCATAGTTATCCAGATCCCTCCCCTAATAGGATAAGTAAAGTTAACATATATGACATAGCTCTACCTAATCGGTGTTGAGTATATAATGTGATCGCACATAGGAAGTTTGAATGCATATAATTTTTTACTGCATTTGAGATCTTCGAGAGATAAATGGATGAGTATGATGTGGTTTTATATCACTAAGTATCACTATAAATAGGTAGACCCACTAGTAATACCTTGGTGATATAAACTATGAGATTTCCTAGACAAGATGAAACTAGGATGGAGGAGAGTACTAGTGAGGTTCATGCATTCTAATAGTTATGAAGGAGTAATTATAATCTAAGGAACCTACAACTGAAACAACCTCTTACTAATTTTATTACCCCAAACAATGGTGCAACCTTACTAGATCAAAATGACAATAATGACCCTCTACCTCCAAAACTTCATGATCCAAAATATTATATAGAGACCCATCTAGTTCAAAATAAGGTAGGCTATAATATACTAAAACACATGAAAAATGTTAAGGGAAATATCACCCTCCATGACCTGAATCAGATCATAGATAAACATGATATTATACTAAAATACCTAACTAAAAAAACCAATGTAACCTACCCAAACCATGTATAAAACATGCCACACAAACATGCTCATCCTTAGTAATAAGATAATGGTCTATTCCTTCCTTCAGACTGTTAGCATATTTTAAAATAACCAACACAATTGCTTATTGGACTTAGGATCCTTGGAAAATGTAATTATAGTAGGAATTTGTGATAACTTAGGGTTGGTTCCTTAAAAATTAGAGAAGGTAGTGGTTCAAATAGATAAGTCATATGTCAAAGAAGAGTAGATTATGAAATTCCAAATGTATTAAGAATTTGATCCTAGGATTCAATAACTTGTAGACATCCAAGTGGTAGAGATTTGATAATACTGAGGCATGATCCTATGTAGAGACTAGTGTAATACTATATATGGGTAGATGGACACTGAATTATGTCATACATGGTTTTCCTAGAGAGGTTTATCCTATATAATCCATGTGGATAGAGAACCCTATATGAAACATATGATAACTGAATATAATCTTATGAATGATAAAGTGAACCTAGTTTCCTCGTACTCAGAGATTTGTAAGCGAAACATGAAACCTATCATAGAAAAAGATAAAAATGAAATAGGATTTCTAGGATTTTGGTCCTTATATTTATATGGGGCCCATTCTAAATAGGGCAGTGGAATAAGTCTTCTGAAGATATATCCCCAAGTAAAGAGATATTTATCTTCATATAGATTTTAATTAACCTATGCAAATAAGCTAGAAGAGTACAAACCCTTAATCTTAGGGTTTAAATTATCATTAAAACATAAGTAAAATTAATTGAGAGTGTTCAATGATTTTAAGCTACTAGTTAACCAAGTTAAGAGTAAATTTCCATGTAAATTGTTATACCTTAAGAGGTAAAAGCATGGGGCTTATGACCTCATCACTATATTTAGTGAATTCAACATCATCCCTATCTCTTGGAAATAAATTTAGGTTTTTTATGTTGTATATTTATGAATTATGTCATGGAGCTGTCCTTGTGAGTTGATAAAGTGATTTGATAGTCTAAGTTACAATGACAAAGTGTGTAATGTGCTTATACTAGTGCGCTTGAAGTTGGCTTGGTTGATCTTCAGTTTTATCATGGAAAGAGATGGTCAATGATGAGTATGGTGATTTTAGCATGTGTATGGGGTCATATCAATGGTCAAGGATGATTGGAGAGCTTGTGTACATAATAATAATTCATCTAATAGTCCATTGTTTTCATTTAGATATTTTGAGTGCATAAATTCTAAGTAGGTAGTTTGCTAACATCACCATTGCCATGTGTGGATGAGTCAGGGGGATTTGGTCATATGGTTTTGATCACATTATTATCTATTTTATATGTGAAAATTATTAGGCCATGCTAATAAGTGAAATAAAAACATATGTAATTGAAAAGTTAGGATCTTAGGTTTTTGATAGTGTTTTCCCATACTTAGCCAAATTTGTAATGTGGCAATAAAAGCTAAGTAGGCATTTTGATGGTGGTTTATCTCACATGTCTTGATTTTTTAGGATAATGTGATGATACAGGTTTGTTTAGTTTTTTTCCTACTTGATTTTTTTTATAAATTTTAGGTTAATCACTTGAGAGTGAAAAAGATATGCATGTTTAAATTTTGCCTCTCAGATAGGTTTTTGACATAGTTTGCTCTATGAATAGATAAATCTAGTTCAGTATTTTTATGTCATTATATCTCACACATGTGAGGTTTCTATGATTATATTAACAAATTATATTATTCTCCTATATGAGGATATCATATGGTCCAAATTTGAGGATATGTGCTTGAGTGAAGTAAAAGATATGGAGGTGAAAATTTGGCCTTCTAGGGATATAAGCAATGCTCCCCATAGTCAAATTTGCACAAGGTAGAGTTCAAACAACATGAATAAAGCATGTTTAATCTAAGATTTTATGATGTAATGAGATGGTGAAAATTGTTTGATTCTTAATGTTGAGAAGAGATAAAAATCAAGATTCTTCCAAGGATCAATAGTTTGCAGGAGTTCATACATCTAGATCTATGGTGCACAGTGACTCAAATGGGTCAAAGTGTTTGATTCTTAAACTGAGTAAAGATAAAGTTCCTTAAAAAAGGATAAATTGAGTTTGTTCATTCCAATATGTCTATAATCAACAAGATGAGGAAACGTGTTTGAATGTTTAACACTAAGAAGAGATAAATACCGAGCTACATACAAGAGATCGTCAAAGTACATTAAGTCAAATACTCAAGATGAAAATCAAATGATGAGTGCTAAAAGGTAAAGGTCAAGTTACTTAAAATTATATATATTGTGTGTGACTGATATATGATGAAATGGCATGAGATGTGAGAAAAGTGACCAATGTTTAACTATGATCATTTACATTTGAATATTTGAAGTTAATAAAAGAAAAAACTAGTGCTTCGTATTTTGCCCTTATCTTTTGATCTATGGAGAATTTTTTCATGGTGTAAAAAGATAATTTGTATACAAATCTAATAAAAATATATAAATATAATTTTTAAGGTCTAAATGTATGTATATACAAATATATTGAGCTTTAAAGTTGATTTTGTGTTTGACTATGTTCTACAAGTGACCTTGGAAAGATAATTGAGCTTTCATTGATGTTTATTTGATATATCATGATGAATTGGATATTAGGGAGTTTATTATATTCCTTGAGGATGATTTTTTTGAATTATGAAGCTATAACCAATCATATGCAATATGAATAAAGGCTTAGAAGGTGAATGTGGGTTCATTCATGAGGAGTATGTGCACAAAATATTATTTGAGAATATAATGCTTGAGTAGAAGGGTATTGTGTTGGTTGTTCACACTTAAGGGGTAAAGATGGATCATTTATAATGGGTTAATATTTTTAAAAATATATATTATATTTCTTTGTTTGTTTAGATATGTGTCAAAGAGCTGAATGGATCTCCATAGGACCTAAAAGTGACTTAGGCCTATTTGAAAATATGTTGTGCTTAGGTATGACCCATGTTAGATTCCTTAAGGGTGAAGTCGTGTGTTATGTTTGATAGGAAATATTTTTATCTTGATAATTATGATATCTCTAGAAATGGTTAAACTAAAAGTGTTGGTTTCTAGACTTATGTAGAAGACTAGTTCAAGGTGTATGTGGGAGTTATGGAGCGAAGAAGAGGTAGAGTACTCAATTTATGAGTTAGTGAGTAGAGTAGATTTAGGAATATGTGTATGATATATAATTCATATTTATAATGCTATAATATTTCTCTTGTAGTTTTAGGATATGCAAAGAGGTTTGAGTGTACTTATGAGGAAAGTTTGATTAAAGAAGGAGAGGGATTGTGGCATGCCTATGTTAGCGGCATATATGAGATAGAGAGCGATTTTTTGCAGGGGTTTTAAAAATATATATACATCGTTAGGTGTTTAATGCATAAATTTTTAAGGTGGAGGTGTTCACTTCTAGAAGGGTCTAAAGGACTTGATCTTCCTTAGGGATAGTTACTCCTTGTGAAATAGGTGTTTCACTAAAGGCCTTTGGTTAGGATCATATGATCAAGGTTTTAGAGTATAATGGAGTTCACTAGTGTTTTTTTTGTGATTTCTTAATGGAAATTAGTCCATGTTTTATAGGATTGAGAACTTTTTAAAATTCCTATAAGGGTTTCCCACATGAACTATGTGTTACGTGTTTGATCTTATGTATGTATTAAATGGATGACCCATCTTGTTAATGTTGGTTGATCAAGCTGATATATATTGGTTTTCTAATATTTTTAAAGGAATGTAATTGAAATTAAAATATATAAAATCACTTATTCACCCCCCTCTTAGCGATTTTACATCTAATAATTGATATCAGATCATGTCTTTCTTGCAATTTTAACCACTTGAAGGTGATCAAAGGTATAATGGATAATAAAGAGATGTGGCTTATATTCAATACAAACTAGTATGTGCTTTATCAAACATCAAATAATTCATGGATAATGTGAATATGCAAGTGAAATATTTATAAGCAATAATCAAGAATATGTAGGCTTGGTGAATAAAGGTCTCAATCAAAAGATGAAATAGTGTGAAAGTAAAGTCATTACTTAATCAGATGTGCTCTTATCCAAGGGATTTTAGGTATACCAAAAGGATTAAGAATGAAAATTCATGGATAGGTAATGATCAAGAAAAAGGTAGGTCAAATTTTAACGATGTCTTCAATGGGCATTGCTTCTCCTGTAATCAATTTGGTTGTAGATATAAGGATTTTTATTTCTCTCTAGAGATAAAAAGGAATATTATATGCTACAATTGTAAGTAACAAGGTCATATATCCAAAAATTCTAAAAGATATTACTGGAAATAAGATATACAAGTCATTGACACCATCAAATGGTTCAAGAAGATTAAGTCTAAGACTAAAGAAGAAAATAAGAAAACTTCAAGTGGTCCACCAAAGGAAGAGTCAATTTTTGTTTAAGATGCCTTACATACTCAAGAAGATAAGAACAAGATATGGTGTGTAAATAGTGGATGCTAAAATTATATGACAAGAGACAAGATCAATTTTATCTCTCCTAGGAAGACCAAACCTACTTCAATAAGATTTGGTGATAGTAAATTTTATAACAGAGTTGGCAAAGGTACTATGAGTTTGGATAATGGTCATTCAAGGATTGAGAATGTCTTATATGTAGAAGGTTTGAATCATAATCTTTAAGTGTGAGCTAAATGTGAAAACAAATAAAATTTATAAATTTTCATGATGATTTGTTTGAAGTAAGAAAGTCTGGTAAATTAGTTGTAAATGTTTATAAAATGGATAGCAACATGTATGTATTCCATGAATCTATGAAGGAGGACTGCTTCATGAGTCAATCAAAAGAAATTTGGATTTGGAATAAAAGGCATGGACATATAAATTTTGATAAAATGGTAAATATAAGTTCAAATGGGTTGGTAAGGCATATGCAAAAGATTTAAAAGATTCCTCATTCTCTTTGCAAGGCATTTCTTCATGAGAACCAAACCAAAAGAAGATACAAATCTAAGGAATCTTCCATGACAAATCCATTAGAGTTGATCCACACTAATCTATGTGGTCCTATGATAACATAAAGTATTGAATGTAATATCTACTTCATGATTTTCATTGATGATTTTATTAGGATGACTTGGACATTTTTTCTCAAATAAAAATTAGAATCTTTTGCAAAATTAATGGCTTTAAAATCACTTGTAGAAAATGATAGAGGGTCAAATATCAAGTGTGTAAGATCAAGCTAAGAAGATGAGTTTTCATCTCATTAATTCAATTATTATTTTTAAAAACAAAGGATATGGAGACAATATTATGTTGCTACAACACCACAATATAATGTTGTTGTTCAAAGGAAGAATATGATTTCTCTGGATATGAGTAGAGCCATGCTTTAAGATTCTAAACTATCAGATGATTATTAGGAAGAGGTAGACAACACTTTATTTTACATCCTAAATAGGTGTCAAATCAAATTAAATGATGATAATATTCCTTATAAGTTACATAAGAATAAAGAAGTTAATGTCAAACATTTTAGAGTGTTTTGGAGTAGGTGCTTCATCGAAAGAAATGAAGAGAATCTTGGTAAATTTGATTCCATTTTTTATGAGGCCATCTTCCTAGGTTACTCTTCTATCATTAATTCCTATGCGTTCTTCAATAAGAGACTTCAAAAGATTGTTGAAAGTTAAAATGTAAGGGTAGTTGAGACTAGTATAGTTAAGAAGCCAAAATAGGAGGTAAGTGACTTCATTTAAAATGTTGTTGAAAATAATGATGATTTATCTATTCAAATAGATGATGAAGATGAAGATGAGGAAGAAAAACAATATTTTAAATCTCCATATAGAATAATTTAGAAATATCATCCAATCTCTCAAATTATTCAAAATGTTGGTGTAATGTTGCAGACTAGAAAGTGAATGTTGATCAATTAGAATCAACAACACTTAGTTCTATTGTCCATGATTGAACCCAAAACATTATTTAATGCTATCAAATATGAATGATGGAATGATGCAATGGATGAATAAATTGATCAAATAGAAAGGAATGAAAACAGGAGTTAGTTCTTCAACCAAAAGATAAAAAAGTGATAGGTACCAAGCGCGTTTACAAAAACAAGATGAATGAGAAAGGAGAAGTCACAAGGAACAAGGATAGACTGGTGTGAAAAGGATATGTTTAGGTTGAATAAATAGGTTTTGATGAGAATTTTACTCATGTGTCAAGAATGGAAGGGATTAGACTCTTCTTGGCATATGCAAGATTCAATGGTTTTAAGGTATATCAAATGGATATGAAATCTACATTATTAAATGGAAACATAGAAAAAGAAGTCTACATTGAGTTACCTGAAGTATACATCATGTCAAGTAATCATGATTTTGTGTGTAAATTGAAAAAGGCTCTGTATGGTCTTAAACAAGATCCTAGAGCTTGGTATGATAGGTTAGATAAGTATATTTTGAGTTAAGGTTCTAAAAAGGGGGTAGTTCGGAGTAATTTCAACATTATAATAGATTGTAATCATAAATTGATAGTGGTTGTATATGTTGATGGCATATTTTTTGGATCTTATAATGATAACATGAGTAGAGAGTTTGTAGATGCTATGAGGATTGAGTTAGAAATGTCAATGTTAGGAGAACTGTATTTCTTCTTAGGATTGTAGATTAATCAACATGATGTAGCGATATTCATTTTAGAATCTAAATACATGAAAGATACACTAAGGAAGTTTGACATGACTAATTTCAAACCAATGGGTATTCCAATTATCATAGGGTGTAATCTAAGTAAACTAGATGACTCACCAAAAGTTGATAAAACTTTGTATAGATCCATGATTAGAAGTCTTTTGTACTCTAAAACTTCTAGGCCTGATATCATTTAAGTAGTTGGTCTTGTTGGAATGTTTAAAGCTAATCGAAGAGAATATCACTTGAAATAAGTTAGAAAGATCATGTGGTGTCTTAAATTCACCATAGAGTAAGGTTTATGGTATCCCCAGGGTAAGGAATTCACTTTTAAATCATATACATATGCAGATTAGGTAGGATGTGTGGATGATTAGATGATTACCAGTGGTTGGGTCTTATTCATAAGGGAATGTTTGGTGTTTTGGCTAGGTAAGAAGCAAGCCTCACTGTCTCTAACAACTACAAAAGCTAAGTATATATCATCTACTTCTTGTGGCATGCAAGTCATTTGGATGAAACCAACTTTATAAGATTATAAGGTAAGATAAAATAGATCTTTCCATATTTATGGTGATAAAAATAGTTCAATTAATATCTTGAAGAATCTTAGTATGCACTCAAAAACTAAGCAAATTCCTATTAGATATAATTTATTTAGAGAAAAAGTGATTAATCAAAGCATTATGTTAGAGTATGCACCTACAAACGAGCATCCTGTGATATTATGACCAAACCATTATTAAAAGATACATTTGAGTATCTAAGAAAAATATTGGGTGTCATTTCTTTCTATATTAATTAATAGGAGGTCTTTGGTGAAGGAGGAACAACAGGTTTAAGAGAGTTATCTATAGGTTTTTAAAGAAGCTTTTGTGTAGATGCAGAGTTGGTGGTCATGGAAGTGTCTTTGAGCGAGAAGGCTATTCAGCCTATATGATGATTCTTCATGGTGTATAGAGTTATGAAGATGATCAAGTGCTGAAATGATTCATAAATCTCAGGGAGTGTCCCTCTCATATGTTTCTTAGTAAGTTCCATCAGATTTTAGTTCTTTTGTGTGTTATGTCTTCATTGGTTACAGTGCTTGATTAAAGAGAGTGTTGGCATGGAGAAAGAGGAAGGTGTCAAGATAAGAAGGGGTAAGATAAAGGAAAGGGGGATTTTGTATCATATTTTTAATTTTTTCCTCTCTTGTTTTTAGTCATTTTATGTTCTCGGGATTAGTTGGTACCCACTTTATCATTTTGCCAAAGGGGGAGAAAGTTCTTATCATGAGAGTGTTTGAAGAGAGAGAAGGAATGTGAGATAAATGATGTTTATTGACATGAATGATAATGGGGGATATTATTATATAGTTTAAAATGAAGTCATGGAGGTTTCTTGGTGAGTGGATGAAGTGATTTGATAGTTTACGTGACAATGACAAAGTGTGCAATGTGTTAGTCCTAGTGTGCTTGAAGTTGGCTTGGTTGATCTTTAGATTTGACATGGAAGGTGATGTTAAATGATGATTATGGTGATTTTATCATGTTAAATGGGTATGATCATTTGAAAATGATGATTGGATAGCTTGTGTGCATAATTATATTTCATCTATTAGTCCATAGTTTTCATCTAGACAGTTTGGGTTGAGTGGCAAAAAATATGATTAGGTAGTTTGTCGACATCACCATTACCACATGTGGACGATTCAGGTGGAGTTGGTCATATGGTTATGATAAAACTATTCCCTATTTTTTATGTGTAAAGTCTCACTTGATGTACCTAAGCGTGATAAAATATATGTAAGTGCAAAGTTGGGCTCTCAGCCATTTTCACAGTGTTTTCCCATACTTTGCCAAATTTGCAATGTGGTAAGAAAAGTCAAGTATGCATTTTGATGGTGGAATATCTCAAAATGGTGTAAATTTAAGGATAAGGAGATCATATGAGTTTTTTAATTTTTTCTCTTAGTTTATTTGTGCTGACTTTCAGGTCAAGCACTAAAACACGACAAAAGATATGCATGTTTAAATTTGGCCTCCCAGACATGTTTTTGATATGGATCTATGAACAAGTAAATCTAATTGAGAATTTTCATATCACTATATTTAAAATGTTGGAGGGTTCCAAGAACATATTTACACATCATTGGATTCTCCTATGTGAGGAAATCATATGGTCTAAATTTTAAAACATGTGCTAGAGTAAAGCAAAAGATAAGGAGGTGCAATGTTGTCCTTCCAGGAAAATAAATAATGGTCCCCATATTTCATAAAATTTTAACAAGATAAAGTTTGAGTAACATAGATAGATAGATTTTAATTCAATATTTTAGGATGCTATGATATGGTTCCTAGTGTTTGATGGTTAATTTTGAGTAGAGATAAAGATTAAGTTTACTCTAAGGATCAATGGTTCATGAGAGTTCATATATCTAGATCTATGGTGCATAGTAAGTCAAATGGGTCAAAGAGTTTGATGCTCAAAATAATTAAATATTGAGTTAATTAAAAAATTATCAGTGGATCATGTTCATTCCAAGATGTCTATAAGCAGTGAGATGAGGACAAGTTTTCAATGTTTAATGTTAATTAGATATAAAGACTGAGCTATGTATAGGAGATCGATGGAGTGCATTAAGTCAAGTATTCAAGATGAATATCTAATGATGAGAGATGAAAGGTAAAGGTAAAGTTACTTAAAATAAGATAAATGGTGTGTGATTTATCTAATCTACGAGGACATGATATATGATCATAGTGACTGAGGATTAACTATGATCATTTGCATTTGAATATTTGAGTTAACAAGGGAAAAAAAATACTCTATTTTTTTCCATATCTTTCCATATATATAGAATTTGACCATGGTGTAAAATGTAATTTTTTATAAAATTCAAATGGGAATTTTGATATATAAATTTTAATGTCTAGATGTATGTACAAACAAAGATATTGAGCTCCAAAATTGATTGTCTATTTGACTATGTTCTGCATGTGACATGAGAAGGATAATTGAGCTTGTCTTGATGTTGTTTCAATATCTGATGATGAATTGGATATTACAAAGTGTTTTATACTCTATAATGATTCTCTTTATGCATTATTAATCTTTGAACAGTCATATGTAGTATGAAAAAAGGCTTAGATGGTGACTATGTGTTTGTTCATGATGACTATGTGCACATAATATTGTTTGAGAAAATTATGCTCAAGCATAAGGGTATTTAATATATTTTTGGAACATAAGGAAGACCTATATATCATGTGGCATGGGTCCATATGTTAAAAATTGTTACTGTGTTTCCTAGTTTTATCATAGAAGTGTCAAAGAGTTAAATAGGTCTCCATATGACCTAAAAGTGACTTAGGCCTATTTGAATGTATGTTGTGCTTAAGTGTGACCCATTTTAGATGCCTTAAGGGTGAATTCATTTGTTTTTGGTGATAGGAAATATTTTTATCTTGATAATCATGATAACTCTATAAATTGTGGAACTAAATGTTTTGGTTCCTAGACCTGTGTGGGAGACTATTTGAAGGTGTATGTAAGAGTTATGGAGTGAAGGAGAGGTAGAGTGACTAGTTTATGAGTTAATTAATATATCAAATTTAGGACTATGTGTATTAATTTTAGGTCATATCTATGATGTCATAATAATGTTATTTTTATTTGAGGATATGTGAAGAGGTCTAAGTGTGTATATGAGGATAGTTTGATTGAAGGAGGGAGATTATGCCATGCCTATGTGAGAGGTTTGTATGAGATAGAGAGGGAGTTTCTGTAGGGGTTTAAAAAACTAAGATCCATCATAAGGTGTTGAATACATCAAGTTTTAAATTAGATGTGTTTAATTCAAAGAGGGTCTAAAGTAATTTATCTTCCGTTAGTGTAATTACTCCTTGTAAATTTCATGTTTCACTAAAGGCCTTTGGTTAGGAGGATATGTTCAAGGTTTGTTTGTATAAAAGAGTTGATTAGTCTCTTATTTGTAATTTATTGTAGGACAAGTAGTCCATGTGTTATAGGCTTGAGATTGGGTTTTATTCCCCATGCGGGTTTCCCAAAAGAACTATGTATTATGTGTTTGATATTATATATGCATTGAATAAATGAGATCTATTATTAGTTTTGCTTGATCAAGTTGATATAAACTAATTGTTTAATAGTTTGAAAGGATTGAAACTGAAATTTATATATCTAGGCTCACTAATTCATCCCCCTCTCAGTGATTATACCTCTAACAATTTATTCTTTAACATCCTCAACCATGTACTTAACTCCACTAGATGACACTAGATTGTAGGATTTATATATGGAACTAGTCCCTTTACCATCCATAGCTAAAAATGTGATAAATTTATGAATATTTGAGGATGATTAATAGATTATCTAGTTCTTGAAATTGTTGCGGCATTTAAATCCCATGTAATTTATGAATCACATAGAGATAACCCTAGAGACAAACCTGATAAGGATGGTTCCTCAAAATTCATGAGAATTAAATGTTGAAAGGGATCATTAAGTTATAAATAGTTTTTGGCACTTTAGGCCCCACATGATAAACAAATATACCAAGGATAAGAAGTGTCAAATCATCAACCTTATCTCTAATAAAAAAAACCAAACCATTAGTGTAGGCCCTAATTAGACATACCTAAAACTCAAGTAACTTTGAATGTTACTGTTAAGATATAATGATTTGATTACATGGGCCTATTGGAGACCTCAAATTCCTTAGCCTAAGGGTAGTTACTCACACCATCCCATTTAAACCAACCTAAAAACCATTTAGTTAGAGATAAATAAATATAAAATCAATCATAGAACCATTAATACATAAAGATGTTCATAAATTTCACTTGATTAGGATAGTCTTCCCAGTTCACCACTCTAATTTGGTAACCAACTTAGTTCCCATGGGAAATAATAATAGATAAATCTATTTTTGTAGACTTTAAAAACCTAAACTAAGCTTCAGACAAAAATAACTACCCATTACCTACCCTTGATGAATTGATAAAAATGCTCAGTGAATCCTAGATTATGTCCTTATACGTATTCTCAATATTTAATAAAGTCTTCATGAATTTGGGAGATTGATTCAAACCTGTATTCAATAATATATTAGGTACATTTGGTTACAAACAAATGTCATTTAGACTAATCAATAATAGAACAACATTTCAAAGAATAATGGATTTTGATTTCGGTGTTTTAATTATCAAAATCATAATAATTTATAGGATGAATTAATTTTATTTCTAAAATATTTAAAATAACATACACCACTAAGAGAAGGTATAAAAAAGGTGTAGGCATTATGGTATCCATTTAAACCCAAATAAGATAATGTTCAACATCATTGAAGGTAACATTATCGATCATATCACAACAAATAAAGTTATTACTATCAATCCAAAAAGTGATGATATGATTTATGAAGTACATATTCCTAATAGAAAGAAATAATTAAAATCCTTCTTTTGGAAGATTATATTTGTTTGTATGTTCATTTATAGATTTATCAGATATTTAAAGCATTTGAATTTTGTTTTAAAATAAGACATAAAAATGGAGTGACATGTTGAATCAAAAAGGATCTATAAGATATAAAATTTTTATCATATATGCAATAGTGCTAGTCAATCTAGATTATACATAGGATTTTACTATTTACCCTTTTACTTCTAAGCATACCATCATCACCTACCTCACACAAAGGTGGGATGGAGAAAAGCACCCTATTGCTTTTATGATCACCAATATTATAGACTTATAAAAAAAAATATTCGAATATTGACAATCATCCTTATGCAATAGTTATGGCCATGAATAAATTCAAGAATTAAATTCTCAAGAATCAAGTGTATGAAACTATCTCAGGCCAGCCATCCAAAAAATGTTTGGACAAAATGAACATGGAGAGCCTAAAGCTAGATGGATGACAAAAAGATAGGAATATGATTTCGAAATAAAAATTTCTAAGATATTTAGAGGTTAAGGTCTTACATAAATGATAACCAAAATTGATCCAAGGATCATTGTGCAACAATTGGACCAAGATGTATTACCACAAAAAAATTGGTTTGCCACAATGGTACATTACTAGCACTATGGAACACACCTACTAGCCTAAATAAAACATAGATGATATCCCTTAGATTGAGGGCATCACATAATATTTTAAATAAAGGAGTTATCCTTAGGAGGGAGAATGAGGTAATCTATCTTAGATGTTTAATATAATATGAGTTCAAAGAAGTGATTCCTAATTTTCATTAAAAGTTGGGCACATGAAATTTGGTACAAGACATGTCACATAAGATAATTTGGTTAGGATAATACTAGCGTACTTTATTTATGGATGTCCATGCTAACATTAGGGTTTGACATCAGTTTCAAACCTTTTTCAAAAGAGAAAGCCATTTTATAATTCCATTATATCCAGTTATAGAAGCAACACCATTCACCCAATGGGTAATAGACTTTGTTGGGGTTATAAAACCAAACTCCTGAATAGGGCATAAGTTTGTTCTCAAAAACATATATTTATACACAAGATATACAAAAAAATGGAGACTAAGAAAATCATTACCAATAAAGTCATCAAATTCATGGAGAATAATATAACCATTTAATTTAGAACCCCAATTTCATTGGTGTGTGATAATGGTCCCACATTCCAATCCTTGGAGTTTACTGAATGGGATTACGATGAAAGGATGACCTTAAATTTATCAATTAATCATTACTTTGAAGGGAGCATATTGTCCTAATAAAATAACAAAAACCTTATTTATGACATCAATAAATATTTAAAAAAAATCCTAGGAATGGCATTCACTGATGAAATTTAATCTATAGCCATACCACACCAAATATAAATAAGTATGTAAGAGATTGGCATTCCTACTAATGTATAAACATGAGTCCATTATTCCACTTACACTTAGGCTACCTCAATATAATTTCATGTAATATTATATGGAGCCATATAACAAAGTTAACTCTAGGCTCTTGGGTATTATTCAGTTAAAATAGGCCAAGCATGAAGACTTACTCAACTTCAAAAAACATCAAGGCATTTTCAAGAAATGTTTTAAAAGGGGGAAAAGGTTGAATCCTTTAGTATTATTAATCTAACACTATTACAGGATAAATACTATGAAAAAGTGCCATCATGAAAAGTTTGATAAACTCTAGACTAGCCCTTCTTTGATAGATGATTTAAATAAACAAAACACTTTTCATCTTATGGACCTCAAAATAAATGAACTCCCATTGCCATTAAATGGATATTTCATGAATCATTACTTATCATCTACCCATTCTAGTGTGATTTTATATTAATATCAACAATGGTGGTAATGTATATATTACACTAGTTTTCTCTAGTTGTGTGTTTGTGCCTATTGTATGTTTTCTTTTATTAAGTTTTGTTGTTTTTTTCATGTGGTGTTTTAGTATGCTAAACCTCACCCTAGACCTGGAATTAAATTGAGATTGGGATGGTAGTAAGAGATGAAGAGTCCTTCAAAAAAATCATAGTAAGTAACCAATTTAATTATGATGAAATCTTGGGAGGTATAATTAAGATTTGGAATACCCCAAGGTGAGATTTCAATTATAGGAAAATCAAGGGTTATAAGTAAGAATTTTACATTTCAGTCCCTAGAGATCGATGATTATTAATGGTATAATGAATTTTATAAAAAACCCATTCCACGACAAAATCCATCAAACTACACCTAGTAAAAACATCTTGATAATAAGTGAGATCACTTTTTTTATCCAAGATCAAATAGATATTTATAGATTTCCAAAAATACCATCACACATGGCTTGGTACTAAACAATGAATGGATATAAATTTTAAATATCTTCACAAGAAAAATTTAAAAGGAGACTAGAATAACATGCAAGATATAAATTATGAGTCTTCCTCAAAAGGGTTATTTAGACAACCTCTATCGTAGGCTTTCTAATGTAGTTGATAGTGGATCAAGGCTTGAAATGGTACTAAAGGTATCTCTATTATAGATATAGCCTCCTAGCTCACAACAAAGAAGTGCCCATACCATTCCCCTCCAAGCCATATAACCGATAATGTCCCTTTAGATGACCTGATGACCAAATTGATCTTGACTTGTTTAAGAGAAATTCAGAGTAGAAGCAATTAAAAATATATCACCTTACACACATTTATGGTAATCTATGGGAATACGTATTAGTATTCCACTTAATGTAATAATTTAGATCCTTATTTCTCTGATATGTCTATAGGTTTATAATAGTATATGTTTTATGTTAGAATGAGGGTTGGCAACTTGGATTTTAAGTGTTTAACACCACTTTTCCCATAAGAGTCACCATTTATTTTGGCTAATACACACCACTATTCGAATAATTGGGGTACCCATATATAAAATGATAAAACTCAGATATCTAGGACATTTAGTATTATTCCAACCAACTCATTTCTAAGATGACTCTTTCAATTCATATTCATCTTGGTTTTCTTGTGTGTATTAGATATTTGTAACAGTAAATCAATACTTGCTGAGATACCTATAACATTTGATGCTAACACAGTATAGTCTTGGTTGTGTCCTAGAGTAAAATAGGTGATTTTAAATTAGAATATTTAATGCATTAACATTTTTACAATTTTGATTCCATGTTCAAGTTGTTAGAGTCTTAGTCTTCCAAAGTGCCAAACTCGTAGATTATTTTGACGCACCTAGAGAGGCTTAGCTTTATATTGAGTAAGAATCTATATTATTTGTGATTATTTATTTTTACTTAGTCTCTAGTTTAGATTTATATAGGATGAAATATTAAATGAAAAATTGTCATGTGGATCACTTTTAGGGATGTCAACACTTATTAGAGCACAACCAATCATGGTACTTTGTTGTCAGAATGGTCTGTATCTAGATCTATTAGAGATGTCAAATCCTAGGAGAGATTGAACCAATGGGAATGTTCCAAAAATATCATAGTCATAATTTTTAGTCTCCTAGATCATATAAATATGTCAAAAAAAGATAAATCCTGATCGAGTGAAAGAATTCCATGTCATTGGGTAGTCATGGTTACCAGGATCCAACCAATGTGTTAACCCCAATGTTAGATGTGTTAGTCTCCTAAATGTGAAAAAATATGATAGATATTTAAAGATATCAACCAAGTTAAATAAAACCACATGGCCTAGTGGTCGAAGCTACTAAGATCTAACCAATGGGCTCACCTCAATGTTAGACATGTCAATCTCCTAGATCTAAACGAGATGTCATAACTTGGGAGAGCCTGACCAAATGAAAAAGTGCCACCTAGTGAATTTCCACTCTTGTCATTCCCATAGAATTGACAAATATATCAAAATATAGGAGAGGCTGATTTATCACATCATACCACGTGGAATTTCAATACAAATTAGAAATTTTAAACACTAGAAACAAAAGTAAAGAGGTCCTTCCCTATGGAGCTAATTAATTAAGTCGAGGATGCCCTCAAATAGTTTTTTTAATATCTAGGGGAGGTATTAAATACTCTTGTATACTAGAAGGTGAATATTCAAATGGCCCATGTGTATCTAGAGAGGATTATTTTTATATATTCCAAGTGTTAGAAGATACCAATGATCTTAAATAAATGCATGTTCTTGGAATTGTAGATCATGCCTATTTCAAACATAATCCTTTACCAGACATACACTAGGATCATGATGGATGTTATTTAATAATGGATAAATATAGAAAAGACAGTAGGGAGTCTATATAAGAAGGTAGGAAGACAATATTTCCCTACTTAGAAGAGGTCAACATCACTATGTTATTCAACTCAGATGGCACTCTCCTATATATGAGTGAGTTTTGAGTTCACCAAGGTTACTTCGACTAGATCATGATAAATAAAGTTCAAAATTCCAAAAAATCCTAATCCCAGGTGGTAATTTAACTCTACACTCAATCTACAATGATCATTATTCTAGTTTCATAGGTAAATGTTTCCATGATGACCCCACTCAAAGTTTATCAGAGACTAGTGTCCCAATTAGAGGTATAATTTTAGGAGCTACCAATGAAGTTGACAAATTTAGACTGGGAATTTGACCTTGTATCAATTATACTAGCCACAAAGGAGGAATAATCTATACATTTGGGAGGTGTTTCAATGATTGTTCCACCATGTATAAATAAGGTAGGGCATTGGATATCTTGTGGAGAGTGGAGGCTATTATTTTTTTGAAATATAGTTGTAACAAACATTAGGAGGCCATCATGGCCCAGGATAAGAATCTCATGATACTTGGAGGTGACCCCCATCTTATATATATAGTATACAGTGTATCCTATTATGAAATGTCAATAATTTTAGTTCCAAAACATTGTCCATATTAACATAGGATTTCATGTAACTTTACTTCATCATTTGGATTA
Source organism: Torreya grandis (assembly GCA_037957365.1). Taxonomy (NCBI): domain Eukaryota; kingdom Viridiplantae; phylum Streptophyta; class Pinopsida; order Cupressales; family Taxaceae; genus Torreya; species Torreya grandis. The sequence goes on from JARHVA010009639.1 coordinate 169,080, forward strand.
TAAATGCCTTCCATGATAGGCATTCTTTGTAAAGGAACTCATTTTTTATAAATACAATTCCATGTTTTATGCTAAATTAGTTTTTTATTTATTATCATGTCTTTCATTTCTAGTTTTAAATGAGTTATAATGTTATATAATTAAAAATGTTATTTGATATAAAATGAAGATTATGGTTATAAAGTCTTATGCTATTCTAACCCATTAAGAAACCCTTCTCATTTTATTTTACAACATTAATAATCTAATTAAAATTTATGTTTGAATGACCTATGTGTTATTTACTATAGAATATTTCACTATCTATATTTAGTTGGAGTTTATGAAATAATTATTTTCATATGTTTCCTTATAAATTTTCCTATACAAAACCAAGTTAGAACCTATGGTGAAACTTGGCACACAGTGGTTTGACTATGGTTGAGCACTTACTCAGATTTATTAAGGATTAACACGATTTATGTCTAGAAACACTCATACTCACCCTTCATTTCCCTTCCTTTCATGTTTATTTTAAGGCCCAAATATATCCCATATTTTATAAATATTCAAGGCATGACTTGGTAGTTAATGACAAGTAAATGTTTATTAAATTTATAAGTAAACCAAAGTGCAACTTCACACATATTGAACCTTTACTAGTAATGATATCTAGCCTTTGAGTATAAAATGATAAATTTATTTTATCTTTAGAGTGAACTATAATAAGTCCTAAAATTAATGAGATAATATTTTATCCCATGCATTGTGTCTAGCTTTCCTCCCTAGAGCACTCAATCTCATGAAAGCCTTTGATGGCTAAAAGGATTTTAGGACCGATAATAGGTCTTTCCTAAAATGTGATCCTAGAGTGCGTAAGTGTTAAAACAACTTGTGTGTTCTCAATATCTATTCCTATATAATATTTGATTATAGAATAAATCTTTATAGATTCATCACATTTTTTATTCAAGGAAATGAATAAAAAGTGTTTCACACACTTGAAGTTGTATTCTCTCATGTTTTCCCTTTTAATCCACATTTTTTATTCCCTAAATTTTTAAATAATTTTATGCTTCTCGCAATTTTATGGTATTTTTCTAGCCTTTGGAGGATTTCTCCTTTAGGTTCCATTTGGAGTGATTTTCCTTTTTCTAGTGCATCAAAACATTATTAAAACCCATTATAAAACTATAAATTTACATGTGTTGTTGTTTTTATTATTTTATTTTTTATTTTGTGTGTATAGACACACACACAAACACACACACATAGACACACACACAAACACACACACACACACACACACACACACACACACAACACACACACACACACACACACACACACACACACACACACACACACACACACACACACACACACACACACACACACACACACACACACACACACACACACACACACACACACACACATTATAAAAAAAATAAAATATATTTTTTTAATGAAATGGGGACTTTTATTTTTTTATTTTTTTAGAAAAAATGGAGATTTGAGTTTTTTATTTAGTTCAAATATTTGTGTTTTTTTGTTAAGAAAACATTTATTGACTAGGCATCCTCTAACCCACCACTTCCAAATTTATCTCCTCCCCCACCTCACCCATCTATTATTATCCACCCCACTCACCCACCCTTAAATTGACATGTGTCATCCACTTCTTGGCCACTACATCCCATGCAAGTGACACATGGCCAATGCATGTCCTGCTAGCCTCCATTGGGCTTTGGTCTTTTTAATTTTTCATCTTATAATTTTTTAGTTAAAACCATAAAATAAAAGAGTCAATGTTACCATTTTAAAAAAATAAATCTTTACCAAATCTATAAATAAATTACTTCTTGGTATATTGGTTAGTTTATTTTTTTAAATGCACTAAAATTTGGAAGGAAATGTGTTCAAATATTCTGTCTCATTATTTTTATTGAGGATCACTTAAAATGATTTTTTATTTTTTTAAAATTTTCTAAGATCACCTTACACACATTACTCTTTTTTACTAATTGGCCTCCTTTGATAACATTATAGAAAATATTCATTTGGGTTTTTATCTATACAAAAAGCTTATTTTTATCATTTTTTAAAGTGTGTATTTTTTATAATAGATTATATTTTTATGATTATAATATTATCATTTTAAAATGAAATGGATATTATTTTATCTTCTCATTTGTAATTTTAATTTTAATCAAGGGAATGCTTTGGATAATTTCACAATTATAAGATGTTTGTGTGGGAAATTTTATTATAAATGCAATAATAATAAAGTGTATTTTGGGGGTACTTGTATATTTTATAAACTAGAGGTTTGAATTAAATAAATTATTTACATGTTATATTCCTTGTGTGTACATCATAGGGCACACTGTGTTATTTTTAATCTAAATTTTTTGTTTTACATTTACTTTTTGTCATGTGGAACCTCTCATATTGCATTTGAGAGAGATTTTTAAACACCACTATGATGAAATAATCATATCCACTAGTTCTTCCTAGTACAAATGATTATTCAACATGGCACTTGAGGAAGGGTCATTTTTTCACTACATAGAGACTTCATCCAATTTTCTACAAAAAATTCCCAACTCCCTTTAACCTAGTTCGGTATAATAACTTTCTCAATTTATGTGACATTATCCTTGGTCACTTGTTTTAATATGTTTTTAGGCCTCTACACCATAATTTAGATCACACTAAGTGTACTTTTATTATTCAGATATTTTTTGAAAATATTTTAAGTAACTTGTTTTTTCTAACATTATATTTTACACTGTAATGATTTCTTATAATTGTACATTTTTCAGACTTTGTTATTCTTTTAGTAGAGATACCCTTTGGGATGAGTTTATACCTCACTTGTATTTTTTTTGTAGATTCCATTTGTATTTCTTGTACAAAATTTTATTCTTCCTTTTATATAAAACCTAAAAAAATTTACTTTAGAGGATTATTTTCTCTCCATTGATAGGAGTGCCCCTATTTTCTTCTTTAAAAAATCCACATTTTCATATATGATAAATAATGAACCTATTCCTTTTGATCCTCATTATTCATTTTTCAAGGCTGTTTATCCAAGACCTCCACTTCAAATATATATTATTTAAATAAATGTTCCATGTCTTTATTGTATTGATCTTACTTTAACTACATTACATTTATTTCCCATGCATGATCTTTATAGACCTATGCCACACTTTAGTTTTGAATTACCTACAAAGATCTTCATATTGATACATTTATCATCCATCTTGGAATGGGTATATTTTAGTACACTTGATCTATTTTTCCTCTTAATAAGAGAATAATTTTTTTTCAATGTAGATGGACCTTCTATAGTCTGTAAGCATCAGACCCATCATTGACATTATTCAGCTTGTGACTCACATTCCGTCATAGCTTTTGGCAACTGATTTAAACAAATAAGTCCTTGGAGAGTTGTTAGTCCTCCTTCCTTCCACATGATATTTAATTATAGATGGGTATATAATTATCCCTTACTTTTGATATTGGTATTCGATATCAAACCTCAAGTTTTTTTAGCCTCCCTAAGTTTCACTTATTAGGAGTGTTTATATAAAATAATAATTACACCATTATGACATAAGTTTACTTCATTAGTAAGAAATTTTCATAATATTTTCTATTTGACTATTTTAAGTAAATAATGTATTTTTAAAATAAAACATAGTCAAATCTACACACCCAAGTGTCAAAATATAATAAAGTCTAAATGGCACACCAAAGTGGAGTTCAAATCTCCACTTAAAAACATTATCATTTATGAAACTGTATGCATTAATACAACAACCTATATTTTTTATGCTCTTTATACTTAATATATGTAATAATATCCTCAATTATTTTGATAAATGGGAAGTATTATGTAAATCCTTTCTAAAATTTAATACATAATATATTTTTATTATTCTCTCATATTGATTTTTTTAAAAATTATATGTGGGTTTGAATACAATAATGATCCTAGAGTGTAAACTCTTTGATATATCTTTTGTTTAGTAAAGATTTCATATTATTTGATATATTTATGTACATATAATGATTTTTTAACCACCTTAGGTCATGTAAAAATTTAAATAATAATATTCCCCATGTGCATTGTTAAAATCTTGTTTAATGTATCCCAAAATCTTAGTAAAACTAATTATTATTCCATTATGTTGCTAATTTTGATTTAAGACAACGACTTATCTTTGTTACCCTATAATAAAGGCTTGAATTACCTTGGATACTTAATATAAACATCCTAAGAAACATCAATATTCTTATAATGTGATCTATAAGAAGATATTCTCCTAGTAATATCATCTTTAGAACCCTGAATGATAAATTGGATCCTTTCTAATAATGCCCTAGAATATATAATTATGAATCTAATAAATATTATGATAATATTGACAAAGGTATGTTGGTGACCTATTGTCCACTTTTATAAATGTAAAAACCTGTATATCTAAAAGATGTTATGTTTTTTTGTAGTGCATATAATTTTTTAGCATTATGCCTATTGATACAATGATAATTATAAAAATGTTCTTATTTGAGTTTACATGATCTGTGTGAGACTAATAATGAATTAAATATATTATAAAATTATCTATTAATGTTTGTAAAATATTGATTGGTCTATATTTGAAAAATTTTAACTATAAAAATTTAATCTTATCCTGAATAAGTGCCTTCTCATTATATTTTTTATAGTACATATTTCCCCTAATTTTTGTGTTTTATTAAGGACTTTAATTGGAGTCTTTACTATAATATATTATATATTGGATACCACTTATTTCTTCGGTGATTATTTATTATGTGGATGCACTCTTAAATCATGTATTATGGTGGTGTTACGTAACTCACAATTAAAATCAAATGCAAAGTTGAAAATATCCATATACAATTTCTCAAAATAAGTGTGAGTGATATACATTTTTTTTTATTTGAGTGGAAATAAAATAAACATACTAAAGTATTTTCCCCTTAATACAATGATTGATACATAAAATAATATAATGTATTCTTATGTTTCATAATATTATCTTTAATAATGTCATTATGGCATTTCTAAGGCCTTGGAGATGTTCTAATGTTAATTGAAGTTATTTTTACTTGTTAAAATTAGATAAACATATGTCTTCTAAATTTCTAGATAACATTCAAAATCTATGGTGTGGCTATAAAATCAATCTAAGGTATCTCCATCTAGACTTGTGTTGAAAATATTTAATATAATTGTTCCATTAATGGAATATTTTTCAAAATAAAGTGTATAATTAGTGGGGTGTGTAAAATAATCTCTATAGATATCAAAAAAATAAACTTTATGCATAAAAACCCCAATAAATAATTAAGATCAAATATAAAACTTGTGTGAACCAAAAATTTACCCAAAAATGGGAGAATGTGAGTTAGTTGATGATTATGTGTAGCTTTAAGTTTATCTAATATAGAACGGAAAAAATCACAAGGAAAAGGAACTCCCATGATACCACATAAGAAGTTAAAATAATATAAATTACTTTTCATACTTGTCAAATATTAAAATTAATGAGGCTCAACTTCTTATGATAGATAATCATAAGAAGCATAATGACTAAGATTATGCTTGTTTTAGGATAATAGGTTTGTTTTTCTTCATTTTATGGTTGGAATACTATAATAAGGTAGTTGAAATTATGATCTCATCTTGTTCTGGGATTGATGGTTGTTTTGTGTCCTCCTTGGTTGGTTGGTTTGTTGGTTAGTTTGATATTGGTTTTTTGTTGGGATTAATTAAATTATCATTTTTTTCATTTACAAGGTTAAAAAAACATTTAAAAACATCATTTTTACCCTTGTGTGTGTGTGTGTGTGTGTGTGTGTGGGGGTGTGTGTGTGTGTGTGTGTGTGTGTGTGTGTGTGTGTGTGTGTGTGTGTGTGTGTGTGTGTGTGTGTGTGTGTGTGTGTGTGTGTGTGTGTGTGTGTGTGTGTGTGTGTGTGTGTGTGTGTGTGTGTGTGTGTGTGTGTGTGTGTGTGTGTGTGTGTGTGTGTGTGTGTGTGTGCGTGTGTGTGTATGGGTGTGTGTACATGTGTAGGCGTGCGTACATGCATGTGTGCATGTGGGTGTGTGTGTGTGTTTGTGTGTTTGTGCACGTGTGCGCATCCGTGCATGTGTGTGTGTGTGTGTGTGCGCGTGCATGCACACACACGCATGCGCACGCACGCGCACGTGTGTGTGTGTGTGTGTGTGTGTGTGTGTGTGTGTGTGTGTGTGTGTGTGTGTGTGTGTGTGTGTGTGTGTGTGTGTGTGTGTGTGTGTGTGTGTGTGTGTGTGTGTGTGTGTGTGTGTGTGTGTGTGTGTGTGTGGGTGTGTGTGTGTGTGTGTGTGTGTGTGTGTGTGTGTGTGTGTGTGTGTGTGTGTGTGTGTGTGTGTGTGTGTGTGTGTGTCTATGTTTGTGTGTGTGCGTGTGCACGTGCATACATGTGTGTGCATGTGTGTGCACACATGTGTTCTTGTATAGTGACAAAACGATCCTTATTTTGGATATCACTTATGGAGTGAATCATAAAACTAATATGACTAATAGGATTAATACTAACCCTAAATAGATTAATTGTTTAAGTATCATCACATATGATGAAATCACATTATATAGAGTTATCATTGCATACAATTGTAATTTAATTTTTATTTGATGTAAATAAAGAGTAAGATTTCCATCAAACTGTATCTCATTATAATATTCATGTAAATATAGTTTTGATCTTTCATTTAAATATAATATATCTGAATATATATCACATATATTTGCCTTATTTTCTACTCAAGGAAAACAAAAATAAATTTCACTTTATTTGGAAACAATTACACCATTTATTATTTTAATAGTAGTATAAGGGCTATCACACTTATTTGAATCATTTATTTCTTTAATAAAGGAATTATTTATTTATTTATTTATTTTTTTAAATAACATCATTCTCCATTATGATTAGGGGAAGATATTTAGGAATTTCCAAATAAGAGTGAATATCACACGTTAATTGAGGAAAAGACATGTTCACCTTTTATATGCGAGTAAGAATATTATTACATATAGATGTAGAAGTGAAAGGTAAATCATAAAAACCATTGGAAAATACATCATTAACACATGCTATTAATGTATGCTCCTTTATATGTCGAAATATAAATACATTAATGAATTCATGGGTAATTAAATATTATTTTCCTCTTGTACTAGTGAATAATTAATAGAATAATGAAATGAAGAAGTGGGTTAACTAGACTCATTTATTTTTTATTTTATTTTCACATCTTCCTCTTAAAAATATCTCTAACTATGGTACCAATAATAAATATTATCATAACAATAATCATAATCACAATAATTTACTCCATAATCACATTCCTCATCCACACAACTAGAGTTATTAATCACACATGTTGGATAATTAGTCCATTGATTATCATAAGAATTATATATATATATATATATATATATATATATATATATATATATATATATATATATATATATATATATATATATATATATATATATATATATGTATGTATGTATATGAAATTTTAATGAATGGAGTGATTACCAGCCATAAAATACATAGAATGTGGGATATTAGGTTTTTAATATCAAGTATTCAATTTGAAATTTCCACACCAAAGATTAAAAGGGAGTAAAAACACAAAGACTACTCCTAAGAGAAAAAGGAATATGGAAATATGAGGGTTTAAGATATAAAATTCTTATATTTGATCTCACATCTAAGAGGTAAAAAGGTAAAGTACAAAATAATGTTAATACAACATATCTAAATATATAAATATGAAACCTTAGTGCCAAAATAGAAACACTAAAGGGATATAAGGTTTTAAATACTTGTATATGATATAGGAGTTCACCAATGTGTTTTTATTTATTTTTATTAGCTAAACCTAATTATATGTAAAATATTTAAAACAATATTGATTAAATAATGTATTAAAAAATCCATATCAACTAAATACTATTGATTATTTATGGCATAGAAAAGAGGAAGTAATAAAGAGATTAAAAAAAAACTTAACTTAGGTTTTTTTTACCAAATAAAGTTTTGATGATGTCAAATAGGTGAAATTTTATTATGTGTGTGTGATGATATATTTAAATTAATATTACAACCTTGAATGACACTACCATCACCTAGTAGTTGCTAGCATCTATTTATAGGCTCCAAATATGATGCATTTGTATAGGCTGATAGAGGCTAATGAGTTCCACTTGAATCAATGTGATTGATTTTGTTATTATGTTTATTATGTTATATGAATATTAGACCTCCTAGCTTTGTAATATAATATCAATATAAATTGGGATGATAATTGAAATGGATGGGTTAAGATGATGACACCCCTTATATATAACTATTTCTAACATTTAATTTATTTTGATAGGGTTCAAACCACATTTAGTTTTACCTTTAATTTGAGTGTGTGGAAAATCATGTGGAAGCAAATCTAAATTATAGTTTTCTTAAGCCCAACCCTAATGCAAACATGCAAAATTTAATTTGAACCTAGAATAGTTTAGATTTTTCAGTGAACAATGATCTAGGAGTAATTTGAACTTTTTATATAATATGTGTAATAATAATTCCCATTATAAATGGATTCAATATGATTTGGATATATATATATATATATATATATATATATATATATATATATATGTGTGTGTGTGTGTGTGTGTGTGTGTCTCAAAATTTCATTAGGGAACTAATGACATTCAAAAATCAACCCAAAAACACTTAAGCATATATAAACAATAGTACAAAATGGAAATTTGAGAAAAATAAATATAAAATGGCCTTTAATAATTTCTATGAATCCCACTCAATAACATATGATGTGAGTGGTCATTAAAAAAAAAATTATATAACCTTATAAATTTCAAAGTCATATATATGAAGTTGAAAATGATTAAACAAAATATCACAGTCTAATAAAGTTAAGATGATGTCAAAAGATTTATTTAAATATGTCTTTAGGTTTCATACTCATAGGTGTATCTTTATATATTTATATTCACATAAAAAAAAAATTGTAAACAAGACTTCTACCAATTTTGGGAATCCATAGATTTAGGTGAGACCCTTGGTAATTCATAACACATTTTTTCACCTTTTTAGTTCTAGTGAGTTTAGCTATAAAAATAATTAGCACTAATATTAGTATGTTTATCATTTCAACCTTGATTAGTCATCTCATCCCATTATGGATCAAAAATTACATTCTTAATTTTGTATTTCATGGCCACATTATCCATGTTTATTTTTTATATATTTCATAGTTATTTGGCAAGCTTTTATATTCTTTTTATTTTCTTAGTATTCAAGTTTCCATTTAAGGTTTTATATCACTTCAATTTATCTGATAGCCAAATATATTTTCTAGCTATTTTAAATTAAAAATTTATGTTTTCATTTGGAACAACAAATTTAAATCTCACAATAATTTGGTTATAAATTTTATAAAAGAATAAATTTATTTTACTAAATTTGTTAACTATTAAAAATTTTAATGCATATGATTTTATCAATATAAAAACTAAATAACATATAATTTTATATTATTATTTATGACCATATCATTTTACACCCTAAGTCCATGCCTAATTTCATGGCTTTAAGTTTCTATTCCTCTATCTTTATGTAGATGATTCATATGTTAAGCCAAATCTAATACATATTTTTTTCCTAATCTTAATTCTAAACAACCTAAGCTCGTTTTCAAACTAATTCATGCTTCCATATTAGGTGTATCCTCTTCCTATATAAGGTTTATCATTTGGGACTATCTAGCCCACTAGTAGAGTCTTACTCCTTTGATTGCATCTTCTTGCCAAATTATGGTTAATTTATCAAATTTAATATCCCCTAATGAGTTGTTCCCCACATTTCGTAATCCCCACTCAACTAATTTACAAAATTTAAATTAATATTAAGCCATATTTAAAATCAATTTAAACAAAAGAGTCTAACACATGGAAAGACACTATAACATGTAACTAACATTGAGATAAAAGCACCTATATCAACTAATTCTTATAACACACAAACCTAGTAACCTAAGATAAGGATGCATACACTTTAAAGGTATTAATTAAATGCCTAGGGACATAAATATACACTAGTTTTTCACTATAATTTAGCATTAGACAAATTTTTTACACATACTATTATATCATGGGATAAATACATGGATTTTGATCATTCTTCAAAGTATTTTTATGTAGGTACTGATAAACATAGGAGGTATTAAGGTCATAAACAACCTAAACAACTAATCCATTTTTCTTTTTTATGTAATTTATTAATCATTGACTATTAATATATGTTTTAAAGTTAAAATTAAGCTACAAATTTGTCTCTTGAGAGATTGCACATCATGGAACATATACACAAGAGCAAGAGGTGCTAGGACACCAATAGATATTCAAATAGAGGTAAAATACCTATCAAACACTCTCTCTAGATTCCAAGACCATTTGATCCCATACCATTATAATGACCTCATATTTAGATGAAAACAAGCGATGTTATTTATTCACAATCATTACATACACTCACACAATCAAAACTATAGTCTCTATCTTACTTTTGAATTACAAGATTCTTGGATAAGTTATTTTTATAGGTACTTTTCAATTTAAACATCTTTATATATTTAGTAAGTCAAATTATAAAAACATAATTTAATTTTTTTCATAATATTTTAAATTTACACATATGTTTATTGTAATTAGGATCTATGAACCTTATTTATTTCCATAATTTTGATAAACCACATTATGGAACCAATGTTTTTATTCAAGCATTGGTAAAACCTAGGTTTCCTTAGGAATCCAACCTTTCTAATATTTCATTTTTTTTGGTTTTTTTATTTGATCTCTAATTTTCGCTTGTCCTTTATGCAAATCATAAGTTGTATTCTTTACTTGAGGGTTTCATCTTCATTTTATATTAGGGGTTTCCTTTCATAAGATTGTGGATTATCTTTTGTTTTCAGATCATATTTGATCCATAATATATTAATTTTTAAATATTATAATAATATTTTATTATTCATATCTATAAAACTAGAATTCTATTTTTGTTCGCCAAAATATTATACAGATTTTTTGTATTTTAAAATTTATTATTTTTAGTAAATTTTTATTAGGAGATGAATGGTGTACCTATCTTGAAATTATTCTATACGTTTCATTTATTTACATAATTTTATTAGAAAATTATTTCATATTTCACAAAATAACTAAAAAATGTATTATAGTGGTTGATTGTTTATTATGTACACCAGATAATGGCTATTAGGTTACTTTTGGAATATATTTTTTAATTCAATAAATAAATTTTCAAATTACATGATGTTAGGTATAAATATTAAATATTTTAAATAATTATGAAATAAATTAGATAACATCAATGTAAATTAATAATAAGGTTACACTTAATCATAATACATCTTTTATGTCCATGTTAACTTCTACCGAACCTCCTTGAGATGTTAATGGTTAATTTTCATCGACCTAGGTCGATGATATCACTATCCCAACAGGTAAGCTATCCCACCCTATAGTGACAAATGCAAGTAACCAGTATATCTTTCCTCATCCACATACACCCCCCACATCTATTTTTAATAGTGTTTGTATGCATATCTAATCATATATACTTGCATTTTATGATCGTAAAGCCCTCCAAGATCAAATAGTCATGATGGGGAGGATAACATAAGAGTTAAAAATAAAAAATATTATTTTAATTTAAATATTACATTATTAAAAAATAATCTAACATATTAAACTAGTCTATAATATCCTAGTGTCAATTATGTACTTCCTTCTCCAAATAATATCTCAAAGCATATGTAAATGGATAATAAAATTTCATGTAAAACTCCAAGAAAATTATTTTTCAACAAATTCATCAAACTACCTCATATATGTCCTTTAAGAAGATGAAAAAATTATTTTGAATATCATATAGTGCTTAGGAATCATAAAAATAGTTGTTTGTATTTGAAAATAAAATAAAAATTATAATCAATAGAGGGGATCCTATAATAGATCCATCTGTAAGGAAACACACTCACCCAGGATTCCATCTCCAAACGCTCATGTGGAAAAGAAAAAATACAAAAAGTATGGATAGCAGAGGATAATTTAGGGAAAATTAGTTTCCAATGGAAAAAGTAGATAATGAAAAATACTACAAGGCCAAATCAAATAAATCAATATTACAAAGTTAATAATATTAAAAATATAAATTACGAAAAGAAAGTTTCACAAAGGTAATGCTATAAAAAGAGATAAAGAAAAAGTTTTAAAAATAAGTGCAAGTTTATTAAGCAAGTATATTTAAAAATAGTTTATAAAAATGTGGTTAAAGTGAGATATATTACTAAAATATCCAATGTTACAAGTGTGGTTTCAAAGTAATAAACTTGAAAAGCACCCATCCTTTCTAGAGATTTTAATTCTTAACTTTGTCATTGATGGAAAGCAGTGTACCAATATTGTGATGAATGACACCAGTGAAATTATTGTTTGTATCATGACACTCTTAATATTTATTGGATATGAAAAGGAAAATTTTAGTAACACTATTGTATCCAAATAATTCATCATAGCCATACATATATCTTTCATATTTGGTCTAAATACATGTTTAGTGAAATTTCACTTATGTCTTAGTCTAGCTCAATATAACATTGAATTAATAAGATTATATAAGAATTAAATGGTGGGGAAATTGTTAAATATGATAACCATGTCAAATTTAATATGAATGTGCAATGATTATATATTAAAGGGAAGATGTGACTTCTTTAGAGTAAGAGAAACAAAAATAAAGCATATATTCAGATAATATACAAGCAAATATAAGTAATGGAGTGACAATAAGGAAAATGATACAATAAATACTCTAGAAAATAAATTATAAAATTTTAATACCATAGTATAGGATTTATTTTTTAAATACAAACATATATAAGACAATACAAATCATCATCATGATAATAGTACTTATGTTATAGAGTCAAAATAGTTTTTAGATTCCAAACTGACATTAAATCATTCACAATAGAATGATACTTTCCATTTTTAAGAGGTCATTATTCATTTATTTGATATGGGACCTTTTGATGGTGAGGATCTTGAAGGAGTCATGATTATTATGTTCCTTTATTAATTTCATCTATTAAAAATTATAAAAAATCAGAGAAGTCTATAAAAGTAAACAATTACGACCTCTGCATGATACATATAAATAATTTACATCCTTTTTTTATGCTCAATATATACAATGATTTTTTTATATCCAATTTACATTGAAAAATGAATTAAAAAGGTAATTATATGAGTTTAATAACATATATGTTCTCTTCCTTATATGTAGTTACAGGTGGTCAAATTCTCTCAGACCCATAAATATAATAGAGACAATGCTTTATTATATATGTAATGCATTTTACTCTTATTTAATTCTAGGGTAAGTACAAAAAGGTGTGGGAAAAAATGTGGCCTACCCGTGGACATGATTTTCCTTAAATTTCCAAAATTTGAACTTCTATAGATTATTTGAGATATCTACACTCCAAAACTGAAGATGGTGTAAGGACATGAAATATATAATTTCAAGTCGAGTTTCTAAAACACTATTTTTATTAAAAAAATGGTTAAGTATAACTAGGTAAAACATCTAAAATTTGAAGAAGAACTCCTATTTTTATAGAAAACATATAAGATAGATGACCATGATGTGCACCATTTTTTGAGTAGATTTTAATATTATTTTAAATCCTTTGAAGTACATTGAGAAAATATCTTTTAGTATCTCACCTATATTTTTAAATATTTTTTTAATGAATACTTTTTTTATGAATTTTTTAAGTAAATAGATCCTAGAAACTGACAAAGAAATGGATACCCATTCATGTGACATTCCTAACTATCTCAAAAAAAAATCAATTTTTATTGAATGTGTGTATAATTAGGCCTAATTGGTCACCAAATAACTTATTTTTCATGTGGATCAATGAAAGACAAATTACATGAACATGTATAGGCATATATGTTTGTATTATGTAGTGGCCTTAAAATGCATAGTTATAAATAAACATATTTTGAAACCTTGAATTAGTCCAAAATTTATAAAAATCATATTTTTGTAAACAGGAGAGCATGATCATAATGGTAGTATCAAGTTTTTGAATTTTAACATTGTAATTATTAGTGTATTTAGCAATCAAAGTTGAAATTTGTTTTTTATTTTCATACCTTTCAAAACATGATTATACATTAACAATACAAACCTTTACCTCAGGAATCCAAGCCATTCCCAAGCCAAAAGGCACATGAATTGAATTAAAATTCAAATACCATGATCATGTCATTAATTCAATTCATTATTAACTACATTATTAATGTGATAACATTAATAATGCAATCACATTACATATCCTCAACACTCTAAAACCTGAATAAGAGCCATTGATCTTAGTAGTCTTAAGATCAAATATTGCTTGATTAAGATTACTATTTGAGACCAATGTTCTTGTCAAGAATTGATAGCATTGAATAATAATTAGATATGTATTAACCTATGAATTAATTTATTCTTCCTTTGATCCCAATATATTGTGCAATCAGACTAGTACATCCCAAATTGACATTAGATGGACATATTTCCTTAAATGGATCTTGGTTGGCCCTAATTATGTATCAAACTATATTAAATACTTGTTTTTTTAATAATATGACATGAAATTAGAGACCAAATTGACATCATATTGACATAATTCCTTTCTTAGGGCTCATTTAATCTTGATTGTGTATTAGATTGAATTAATTATTCTATCAATTTAATATGGTATGCTATCAAAGCCCTAATTGACATTATATTGAAATAATTCCTTACACGGGGTCCAATTACTATTAATTATAGATTATACTGAAGATATACACAATTGGTTAAATATTATGTGAAATTAGGAAAAATATTCATAGTGGACATTAGATGGACACAATTCATTGTATGGGGTGAAAAATGCCTCAATTGTTATTCTAGGTGGAAGCAGTTAATTACATAGGACTTGGTTATCCTTAATTATGTATAGTATTCTCAAAAATATCAAATTTTTTAACATGGTGTAATTATATCCCCAACTGACATTAGATGGATGTAATTCCTTGCTGAAGGATCAAGTATCCATAATTACATATCATATTGAACCTAAATACTCAATTGGTTCAATATGGTGTGCAACTAGGGATAATGGATCCCTACAAGAACATTATATGGACAAAATTACTTTAATACGGATCAATTGGCCCCAAGTATGTATAAGATAAAACCAAATACATGATTAGCTAGATATAGTTTACAATCATGACCAACGAAGTTATAATTGACATTAGTTGTATTAATTTACTTACATGAGCCTTGGTTGGCCATAATTGCATATTATACTAAGATAAATATTTGGTTGATTTAATATGTTATGTATTTGGGACCAACATAACCCCCTACTAATAGCATAAGAATGAAATTTCTTACATAAGGCTTATTTGGATATATTTCATATCATATTGAACCAAATTTTCATTCAGTTACATTTGGTGCACAGTCAAAATCTTAATTATTGTTAGATGGATGCAATTTTGTAAGAGGGCTCAATTGGTCCTAATTTAATATCAAATTGAATCAATCACTTAATTATTTGAATAAGGTTTGCAATTAGAGCCCTAATTAGAATCATGTTGACATGATTCCTAGGGTAAGCCTCGATTATCCCCAATTATGTATCATCTAGTACTTAATACTTGATTGGTTCAATATGGTATGAATTCAGGGCCAAGTAATCCCCAATTTCAATTATATATGAATGTAATTCCTTGCACATAACTCCTTTGGACCAAATTTCATATCAAATTGAAAAACTACTTATTTTTTAATATGGTGAGCTCTTGGATCCCAAATTGATATCATATGGATGAAATTCCTTACATTGACACTCAGTAGGCCCCTAAGATCAATTTATCCCCAATTAAAATCATTGATATATAGTAATAATTAGGTTCATAGGCAAGAGATTGGTTAAAATTACATGTCATTACCATAATTGATTTCATAGGCTCAATCTGTGATGATGTAGGGGATAATTAATCCCAAATTCACATTTTTTACTTAGATATATAGGTTCAAGGAGCTCAACTTTTCACCAATCACCATCACAATTGTACCTTATATACCCTAAAACCTACACTATAAGCTCTAATTCCTAAATTTCCTAATCCATAAACTCTAAAACATAAATATAAACTCTTTAAACCTTAAACCAATCATTTTAGACTACATTAACATCATTTATACAAATAATAAAGTTCACAGGGATAAGTTTAACCTAAATCACATTAATAATTACCCCATTTAACTAATTCACTCAATCTACAAGATGGCATCTAGGGTATGATGACAACTAAAAAACACATTTTGTAGTCATAAATGGGTCCAACTAATTCAAATTGTCTTCAATTATCTTTATGATTGACCTTATGTACCCTAAACCATGTATATACACTAAAACCTATAATCTATAAACCATAGACCCTAAACACTATACCCTAAATTATAAATCATAAGATTTACCAGTTTACCAAATGATTTAGCATAATTAACATTTTTTGTATTAATAATTAGGTTCACATGACATCAAACAATTATATAAATTATATATAGTTCATTAAAACAAAACCCCATGCCTTAATCCCTAATCCTTAAAACATAAATTTTAAGACCTATGCCTAATTACCACTACAAGCTACAAACATACATGCATTACAATGTATCTGATTTTGTCATGAGATGTTATAAAATGCATTTTTAAACCTATGACTAAAACAGAGCCTTTGGAGTACCAATCTAGCTATGCATCTAAAGCAAATTGGGGATATTGCAAGCCCCTTGAACCTAATTACATGACTATAAACTATGATTTGGGGGTTGATCAACTCCAATTTGACCCAATCTCCATCACCTTATATACACCCTTAAACCCAAACACTACATGCCCTAAGATCTCTAACCCATAAATCCTAAAACAAAAATTATAATCACTAATCTGTAAAACATATATTGTGATCCCTAATGCACAATCCATAAACCCTATGAACTAGTAATTTAATATTTAATCCATAATACCTTATGTATATTAAGTATAATGTGATCATACTATTCTTAACATAGCCAACACTCAGTTCTCATTGCCAAATACCAACCCCAAATCTTATATTGATAATAATGTGATCAAGTTATTACATAACTCAATTATGTTATTGTCAATATAAGATCCTAAATGAATTGGATGGGTAAGAAACTTATACAATACATAATAAATCACCTTATACTTATGTTAGATTAAGCTCGCTTATCAATGAATATTTTTAACCCACATTGAAAACTATGTCCCCACAAACATTCTCTATGTACTTCTACAAGATATGGGATACTTGTGTACTTGACCCCAGCTTTTAAAATTTGTTAATTATCCCTTTTGATGGGTGTCAGATCCCATTCAAAGAGGAAGAGGAAGATGTTGAAGAATAAAACACTAGAGGATTTAAAAGATTTGAGAGATAAACATAAGCTATGAATGCAAAAACTTTGAGGTAGACAAGGTATAAACCCTAATCTTAATGAACCAAATGCCATAGATAATGATCCAATTGATGATAATGAATTAAAAAATAATGAAATTGACTATAATAAGTTTAATAATATTGAAATTGACCATAATGAAATGAATAATAATGAAATTGGAAATAATGAATTAGTTAATGTTGGAATATCACATTTAAAGTTCCATGTTTTTGATTTTGTTGATGAGTATATATATGATGATTCACTCCCCATGAATGAATAAAATTTAATGGAAACATATAGTGATGAAATTAACCATCAAGAAAATTTCATGGAAATATATAGTGAATAGATTAACAATTAATAAAATGCCATCCCATCTCTAAACAATGAAAGTAGTAACAAATTTGAAACAACCGCTCAACAAATCCCACCATTACCAACACCTCCAAGAATTGTGCATAATAAATAAAATTAATTATTTGAAGTCAATGAAAATATTTTAAAACCAATGCATAACATAATGTCTGATCACCATTCAAGAAGAATGGCTCAATAAATTTAAATACTTTCATTCATAATTTAGAGTATGATAGTCAATGATCTCAATTATTTGTTTCATTGATAAAATTATTTAATACTAGACCTATAATGTATCTATTATGACTAAGAACATCTAACATGGATGATGAAAAACTGAAATTTTATAAACTCTACATTATGCATATCATACTATAGGCCTAAAGTCATGCACTGAAGATTGTAATATTTCCCAACGTATACTTATAACTTGTGTAGTAAGTGATAAAATAGGGGAAAATGAATGGTTTCAAAAATAATCAAAACACTTAATATAACATAAAAACATTAATAAAATAAATTGAAATATATGTAATAATTAAATGAACCTAATACCACTGGGATCTGGTCATTTTCTGGTAGACTTCTATGAAATGACAAGGCTATAGTTGATACTCTCAAAGAGTTACTTTCTCAATTTTGGAAATAAAATACAAGAGTTTCACCAATGAAACATATGTTGTGAAAAGAAGAGTTGATTATTTTAACAATAAACCACATCCCAAACATTTATTGGATATGACTCAAACATAATTGTATTATAACTTTTTGGAAAAACATCCATAAATTTCTATTTGTCAAAGATATTTTTGAATGGAAAAAAAATTATATTAAAATAAATCACACATGCACCACTTGTTGTTGTAGGAAACATGATGAATATTAAATACACTATGATGTTTTTTGCCATATTCATTGTACTTTCCATACTAACATTTTTCAAGAGTGTAGAATTAAATTTCCAATAAAAACAACAAAGGAATTTATTCTAATAATCTTTTACAAAATGCCTAATGGACAATTATTTTATGAAAAATCATTTTTAAATGGAAATTAAAACATTTTTGGTGGATTTCCAAATATTAAAAACTTGTATCAATGAGGAGATTACAAGTCTAATTTGATATAAATTAGTTGGTTTAAGAAAATATAAATTAGTGACTTATCAAGTAAAATATGGCAAAGAATTTAAAACGTGTGAGCTTGTTATTAAAAAAAAAACACCTATTTCTAATTTTTTTTTCAAATTTAGAGAGAAGATTATTTATGAGTATGAAATGAACACACACATAGGGATAGATGGTTAGATTAAAATTTAAAGATAAGAAAGGATACATTCCCTCTTGGTTCAACTATTTTAGTAGTTGATTTTACTGAAAATTGCACATTCAAACCCCAAATTGAAGTTCAATCATAGTATTACAACTCATCACAGGTTGCAATATTCGTGCATATAAAATTAATACATGTACTTGATAGTATAGAGAAATAATGAAAAAAATTAAGAGAGTAACAATTCTATATCAGTGATGATAGATCATATTATTTAGATTATTTTCAAGGTTGTTTTCATATTTTTTATGAAAATTTGGGTCAGAAGAACATTAATTTCAATCAAAATTACATTTTGTTAGATAATTACACATTTCAATTCAAAAATGCATGGATGTTTTATTGGTTGAGAAGGATGCACATTTGCACTAGTGTAGAACACATTTGGAGTTTCACCGAGGCTTGTCATGGAAAATAGCAGAATGATGGGTCTAGAGCATGTGCAAAAAGATAAATTGCAAGGGAGGAGTTGAAATTTGAAGAGGATGTTCATTTTATAGATGTAGAAACTTTGGTTGATTATGTAATGAGAACATGTGTCATGGTTGTCAACCAAATTCTACTATTCATAGACATTTCTAGTTAATGGCGGAATAACACTTGGCAAAGTATGAAGATTGTATGAATCTAATGTGTTTAAGTGACCTCCACTCATTTTTTAGCTTAAATTTAAGTTCTTGGACTATTCATATGAGACACTTGGCATGTTTATGTTCTTCATGTGTGGACTCTATTTGGTTTGAGTATGAGTCACAAGAGTGGGTGGATGATTGTAGTTCCAAACCTCTAATTCCAATCAACACATATAAGGTTCCAAAAATATTATAGCTTATAAATATGACATCATCAAATGATTTTAACCATGTACATGATCTAGTGCAGCTAGGTAGATTATTTTTCATTATATACAATTTATTCTCATTAAATATATCTTCATATTGTTGCTAAAAATTAATTTTTATGACATAGGGCATGTTTTTTTCAATTATTTTAAATGTGGATATTGAAGAAGGAACTAATTACTACTTGTGTCAATGTGGAGAGAGAAATAAAAATTTGACTTCCCTAGTTATAGATCAAGAAATCATTAACTATCCCACTAGGTCAGTGGTAGTCACTGCAACTTGGTTTTGATGATATTTTATTAAAAAAATTAGATCAATGGTTTTTTAAAGAGTTTTAAATGCACTATTAAAATTTGATTCTTGGAATGATTATTCAATTATAAAAATATCATGGGAGGCCATTGAATAGGAAACTATGGAGAGTTTGAGAGTTATACCATGAAGTTGTTATTGATACTATCAAGCATAGAGAATATCCTAGTGGTTTTTTGGATTGAAATGTCAAGGTATGCTGACTTTTAAAATGTAGATGTAATAAATTTTAGTAAATGTTTTTTATTTTCTAGGTAGTACATATATAAATTTTATTTATAATTGCTTACTAAAAAAAAATTATAGGTTAGTGGTGTGATATAATATTACACCTTCACATGGTTGGCATTGGTAGTAAAGAATTATATATTATTGAAGCTAAGAGAAGCTTAGTTTTTATGGGTATTTGAAGTTAGGCTAAAAAATGCATTTTTATTATATTATAAAGGGTGTGTTTGAGGCCAAAATGGGTGGTGGGTTTATCAATCAGGCTTGATATAACGCCAATAACCTGGTCCTAAATGTTATTCACCCCCCAGACATGCTGGTGGTGTCATGTTTCACTCATAAAGCATCAAGTCCAAAGTTTTTCAACCATAATTTTAACATTAACAACATTTGTTGTTAGTGTTTATGCTACGCTCTCTAGAATTGTAGTGAAAATGCACTTTCAAGTGGATTTAAACATCATTGTTGTGTGATAACATATAATTTTCCTATTTAGACATGATCAAAGTGATATATTTATAGGTAGAGGTCCCAGATGTAGAAAGGCTAGTTAGATCTCAAGAAGTTGCTTGTTCACTGACAAAACATTACATATTTAGACCCATCACTATAGTTTATCTAATATATTGATATTAAATCTTCCATCTAAGTGTTCAAGGGTGTGATTAGAGGAATTAAATATGTATGTGAGGGATCTTATGGTTCATATAAATGACTTATAGTATTCATTTTATGTGTGTTTGAACTTAGGCCAAAAGATTACATTTTGTTTGTATTGGGAGGGTTGTTTTTTGAGGTCATAATGGGTGATGCATTTATTGATCAAGTTAGAGGTGAGGAAAATAACTTTATATTATATTTTATCCACCCCCAATATGTGTTAGAGGTGTCAATATGAATTTTGCAACCATAACTTAAACTTTGACAACATTTATTATCAGTGTTTCCATCCTTTGGAATGGTAGTGAAAATGCACTTTTAGGTGGATTTTAATTTCATGAATGTGTGATAATAGGTAAATTACCTATTTGGATGTGATGAAAGTCATAAATCCATAGGTGAAGGTCTTGGAGTTATAAATGCCATTTAGAGCTCGAGAAGTTCCATGTTCACTAACAAAAAGTTATATTTTTGAACCCATCACTGTAACTTGTCTAAAGGATTGATCTAAAATATTCCACCTAATTTACATAGGGTATAATTAGAGGGATTAAAGAGGTATGAAAGGGATATGAAATTTTAATGAAATGACTTATAGTTTTAATTTTATGCATGTTTGAACTTAGGCTAAAAAATTGCATTTTTTTGTATCGGGAAGGGCGTTTTTGAGGTTGGACTCGGTGGTGGGTTTGTCAATTGGGCCTAACGGGAGGATAATAACTTGGTCCTAGACATTATATACACATAATATGTGTTGGTAGTGTTATTTTTCACTCAATAATCATTAGAATTAGATTTTTGTAGCCATAACTTAAACTTTGACAACATTTATTGTTAGTGTTTTTGCTCTCCAAAATAGAAGTGAAAATTAACTTTCAGGTGAAATTGAATGTCATGGTAGTGTGATAACCTATAATTTTCCTATTTTTATGTGATAAAAGAGATATATTCATGGTTATAGGTGATCAAGGTATAAATTCCATTTGGAGCTCAAGAAGTTACTTGTTCACTACCAAAAAGTTGCATTTTTGGGCCCGCCATTATAACTTGTCTAACAGATTGATCTCAAATCTTCCACATGAGTGTTATAGGGTATGCTTAGATGGGTAAAATAGGTATAGTAAGGATCATATGGTTCATGTAAATGAATACAATTTTTCTTTTATTCATGTTTGAATTTAGGCTAAATATTGCATTTCTCTTATATTAGGAAGGGTGTTTTCTAGGGCAGAATGATTGGTGGGTTTGTCGATCGGGACTTAAGGCCAACATCATGGTCTTAGACATTATATTCCCCCAATCGATGTGTTGGATGTGTTTTTTTTCACCCAAGAAGTAATGGAACTAGAGTTTTGTAACCATAACTTTGACATTGACAACTTTGATAACTTTTACAATTTTGACAACTTTGAAAAATTAAACTAGGGACCTATAAATTTAATTATTAATTAACCTATTGACCTATTGATAACTTTGAAAACTTTGACAATTTTGACAATTTTGAAAACTTTAAAATCTTTCACAATTTTCACAAATTAGATAGATTGTCAAGATAGGCATACAATATAGGCACAAGCGTCCAATATCAATAATACATTGATTGATGTGATAGGCATACAAAAAATTGAAACTACCAACATAGTATCTAATCTTGGTTGAGTTTCATATGCACATATACAATGCCAAAAATGTATAAATTACCATATAGGCATACAAAAACGTACATCTCATGTGTAAGACATCATATTTATCAAATAGCCTACCTCTCTTTACCTTACTCAAAGAAGACTCTCCCTGGGAGGCCTTGCTCGTAGATAGAGACCCATCTAATGTCTTATATTACTCCAAGGTATGACTGTGGGTCCTACATTCATAGCTAGTTTATAGTTGAGCCTATTCAAATACAAGAATTATTTCAAAATGAACATAAAATACACTAAATTAATTGTTAAGAAATTAATTTTGAAGTACAATAAAATATCAT
>JARHVA010009639.1:197500-245000 GCA_037957365.1 Torreya grandis
TTAAGGACAAACTCATAGTAGACTTTTCTCAAAAACTATAACATGACCTCATATTTGTTACATGGTGGATCGACAAATACCATCCACCATCGATTCAAAAAACTGGTTGTGATTAAGTTATGTACATAGAGATGGATAGAAAAACATTTAGCGATAATGGGAAATTGGGAATTGGTGGCTAGGTCTATGAATAGGGCATAAATAGAGGTTTTTTAAATTTATTTTCTCGTGACCTAAAGGAATGACAAGATGTTAGCGTAATATGCCCTAAAAATATCCCTATATGAGGTTTATCAATCAATTTCACTTGTTATAGAGTCAATTTGACGTAATAACATCTCTAGGGATTCAACTAGTAGGGTGTGGGGGGGGGGGTTGGTCAATGTGGGATACCTCATTCATTAAATTAACTCATCAATTTCAAGTTTATTTCCCAAAATGTTGTCAATCAGAACCTCTTGACCACCATGGTGTTTTGGGGAGCTATACAAGGGTTAGTGGAGGGATAAGAGGAAAAAGAGAGTTTTATGGAGGGTTACGAGGAGCAGTAACCAGAGGGTTCTATGGAGGGTTTGGAGGGTTAGCAAGATAGTCTGTTAAATAAATTACAATTAAAAACTACGTTTAAACAATGAAAATTATAAAAAAAATTGGTGTTAAATATGGAAGATTTCAATTAATTACCTCTCCTATGTGGTGGCATTATTGATCGTCGAGTTCATTGGATGAATCTGGTAGGTTCCTGGTACTTTTTGGTGTATTACACTAAAAATGTGATTATAAAATCTAAGGGAGAGCAAGGGAACTCAAATGCAAAATGAGGATTTTACATTTAGATTTCCTTTTTCATTTTATTTTTGACACACAGGTAACATGATCACATTGTTAATGTGATCACATTATTTAAAATTATAATAACCCAATCTGATTAATAATGTGATCATCTTATTATTCAATATAGCATGATCACATTATATAATAACATGATCAAATTATGGCTAGGTAATCACCAATACTAAATTTAAATAAAGTGATCATGTTAATTAAATAATTTTATCACATTACTAATAATGTCTATGGATGTTTCCCCCAACTCCATGCACTTACCCTCTAGTAGACTTGTCCTAATAAACATAGGATATACATTATCAAATCCAAACCACTCATACACCCTCTAAAATTTATTTACATCTTAGCACGTTGATTGTGAGCATCCTCTTACATAGGTTTTTATAATTTTATGATTATTCTTATTGCTCATATTTTTATTTAATACATTGCACGAAACCTATCATTATTGATCATTTACTTTCACATTGATATCACACTGATCACTTGTATTTCTAAATATAATAATGTTATAACTCTGTTATGTTGATATATTAAATTTATTCATTCATGCTTTTAGTGTTTTTCCTTTATTCTTGTCTTCTGTGTATTCAATTGATTTGGATTGTGGACATTTGAGCATGAATTTGTTTGCAAAAATAAGCTTATTTTATGTTTATGTGTGTTTGAGTGAGATTTTAAAGTCCTTTGTATACAAACCCTTGGCCTTCTTGTTGCTTTGTGTGATTTTGTATGTTCATCATATGTATGCATTATGGAAATGGCTCTTTTTTCTTGTTTCCTTTGTTGACTATGCCAATATCAATATCATGCACCTTCTTATCTTTCTTAATGCCATGATGGATATCATACATCATTTCTCAAGTTATTATATTTCGTTTCAAGTACTCAATAGGATTCAATTTGTTTATCATAACTAGTATTTATATATACATGATACTATGTATTCTTGGTTTTACATGCATATTATGTTATTATACCAATCATTTTATCTATGATGATTCCATGATCCACAATCTTATCAATACTACTCATATATCAATATTTCACATGACATCACTCACATAAATTCTTTTTTTGAGTCAATTTATTATGTAGGCCTAAAAACTCACCTCAATAGAGGGGGAGTGCACATTATAATTTATTACATAATAATTTATAATAGCATAATGAACATATATACATGAATGGTATTTAAAAATTTAATCACAATAGATAATTATAAATGAGCTAAAAAGTAGTTTGAGACAACAAAAATTTGGAGAAGGGTGTACATTGGCCATGGCCATCTCCATAATAACACAATATTGTCACAAAAGTAAGTAGTATTTTTCATAATTTATCATTATCATAGTCCATTACATGATCATTTACAATAGATATATAATCATTTAATAATAATATTTAGGTTTGTCACAAATTTTTATCTAAATTAGGGCATCATCCACGACATGTGCTCTAAGATATCATAAATGTTTGTTCTTATAAAATAACTTTGTATAACTTAGTTATATAATCAATATTCTCATATATCATAATAGGGGAATATGTGCATCACATTACCACCTTCTTAGTTATTTTTTCACTAATATTCCATATAAGGATTGGACATCCATGTCACTCTATATGATGTATACAATAAAAACATATTATGCTGATTTTTCACTAGTTTTGGACCACTTTTTTAACATAGTTGAATATTATTCCATTTGTGGTAGTTGATTCACCCTTTTACACAATTTTTTTACCAAAAACGATTCATTATAATTCATATGGAGATTCAAATCTAGTTTAATATGTTGCATGTGCATTGATTATGTAAATTACACCTTAATTTTTTAATCACACTCTCGCTTAATTAAGGAATGGGGCATGCATATTACAATCCATGTTATTAGATTAAATAAAAATATTTACGAGTCCTATTATCTCTAGTCACAATTTTTTCACTAAGAAATACAAAAATTTGCATACCCAATAAAGTGTATGAATATCTTATTACTTGGTGCATATGATTATTATATTTGTTTTCATATTTTCATATTAATTAAGGACTAATTTATGTATGTTCATTACAAATTCAAATTAAACATAATTTAGTATGTGGTCTACATCCAAGCCTACTCAACATAGGTAAGCTTAGGAAAAATAATCTTTCTTCTACTATACTACTTTCACCTTACTACATTAACATACTAAAATGGGGTAAATGTAGTCATATAAAATAAAATTTATTTCTAAAAGAATTCACTCGTGACCATATCCTTTTACACACTTAACTCATGCCAAATTCAATGTCTCTAAGCCGCTGTTCCTCAATATATATTCAGATGATCCTTATCTTGAGCCAATTAAGATATATAAGTATTCCTAATATTAATCATAAACACCTTAATATCATCTTCAAAATTAATCATGTTTCCATACTATTTATCTATGCTTCATAGACAATATTAATTCTTCAAGACTATTTTGGCCACTTATAGCATGTAATTCCTCAAATTTAAAATCACCTAATGGGTTGTCACACATGTTACACAATCACCATTCAAGGAATTTAACAAAATATTACTGTAAATAGACATTTAAAATAATTTTACACATAATAATCTCACACATGGAAGTGCATTAGCACATATAAATACACACTGAGATAAAAGCACCTATTTATCCTAATTCTGAGTACACATATCACTAGTAGTCCTGAGTTATGTTTGCATACACCTTAAAGGTAATAATTTATTTTATATACACATAAATATAGTAGGATTTAACCAAAATTTAATGTGACACTATTCTTATACACAATACATTTTATCATGGGATAACTACAGGGAGTTTGATCCCTTTTTGGACTATTGTTATGTAATCACTCCTCAAATTAAGGGGTGTTGACGTGAATAATAACCTTAAATTCTATCTCATTTTTCCCATTTATGCCATTTAATCATTAGTTTATATCAATCTATGGTTTCATGTGAGAAATAAACCATATGTTGGCTTCCATATTAGATCAAACCTCATAAAACACATTCATAGAACCAGCAACTAACAACACATGGGACCATTTTCACAAAGAGTGATAAAATACTACTAGACATTAGTGATACAAATATATTATAGTGCATGTCAACCCTATTTTAATAGTACAACCTAATCCAAATATTGATACAATCCCTCTTATTGATTCAATAGTCATCACATACATTCACCCAGTTACATGTATAGCCTATATCTTAGTTTTACATTTTAAGATTCCCAACCAAGTAATTTATCCATTTTATTTTAATTTTTATCATCTTTATACTTTTAAAAATATTTAAGTAATAAATTATTTATTTATTTCATATCTTAATACACTAAATTTTTTAAGAGAAATTTCATAATTAGGATCTAATCATTTTCCTTATTTCCCCAAAATTGCTAAAACAATTATAGGTAATTAGTAAAACCAATTCCATATTTTTTGTTTACAACATTTTATAATGATTATGAATCAAATAATTGGGTTATATTTTAATTTCAAATTTAAATTTCATGTTTTGTATTTGTATAAGAACTAAAAAAACTATGGATGTGCCATTTTAAAAATACTAGTAAGGTGCCAAAGCCACTAGATTTAATATCATTCCAAGTAGTGTTGGAGGTGCAAATGTGTTCTAATCAAATTTATTTAAGTTTTATTTGATAAAATTGTATAGTTATCATTTATTTTATGCCCAATGATATGGGTTTTCTATTGTCATTTTATTTAGTAACATTAAAAAAATGTTAATGTTTTTTTTTGAATTCTTGTAAAAAGTAGGCTTTCAAAAGGTGGCCCACCTCTTTTACAATGGAGATAAAGAGAAAAAATAAAATCCTAAATAAAATCCTCTTTATGTGCAATCTATAAATAGGCTCTAAAATATCTACACACCTATAGTAAAATATAATAGAAATATCTACACACCTATAGTAGAATGACTCAACGGTCAAATTTAATGGTTTTAGGTCCTTATTAGATAAAAAAAAATTCTCTAATTTTTAACCAAAACATAATAAACCAATTCTCATATATCCATAAAATTTGGTATAAATAATTCAAATGAATCTAATGATTATTATTTTATCAAAAAACTTAAGCAATGAAATATTCACTTGGCTTAGAATGATCCCCTTCCTCAATAATTATTATTTATGAAATATATACCTCATAATTTGTTTCAAGTTAAAATTTATCTTCTTTTGGAGTTTTTTATATTTATTTAGGTACCTCATTCTCATCATAGCCCTAATTTTCACTAGTATCATGAACTATTGCATTTTCAAAACATACATCTTTCCACAAGTAATTACCATTTTTTATGTTAAAGACTCAAAAAATAACTAAATAACTTTGATGTTTCAAAAAATGTTTGGCATATAAAACATAAACCCTCATATAAAATAGGTTATACCCATATTCGATGCCTAACTTTCATATTCACATGTTTATCAAACTCTTTCTTAGTGTCTATGTAAACAATAATTCAACCATAGGTTGAATGGCCTATAGATTTTATTATGTCATCAAAATATAAAGAGTCACCCCAAGAATTATCATATATATACGAGTATAATAATATACCACAGCTAAATTGGAAGGTGTACAACTAGATTGAAGTCATTCTTGTGTTGAACATTTCTATGAGAAGATTCAAATTCAAATGTCAAAGGATTAGACAAAAGTATGTGATGCTCTCAATAACAAAAATATTAATTGAAAATCACATCCCTATCTAAATTTTAATTAAAAACCACAATTAAAACCATTTATAAAAATGGTGGATTTAAATTTTAGATTCTACCAAAGTTTACCAATGATATTATATCTAGTTTTGAAGGTCTAATAAACTAGGATAGAACCCATTAAAATCGATTATGATTCCCTTAGTTGAGATCCATTCTTACCTATTTATAATAACTCTAGTATCCTTACCTACAATGAAAATTTAAGGGTTAACATTTACTATGGTAAATAAAGCTAGCCTTCAATGATTTACATGCCTTTTTTACAAATGTTAGGTTACTGCTATCCACCACTATCTCCACTAGAAATATCTAAAAATCCTTACCACTATTTTTATTTATCATGGCATCAGTATTTTGCCTCTATCATGACTCTAATCATTTCCCTACATAGCTAAAATCTACTTCAAAAACCGTATGGTATTCATTGATTTGACCCCCTTGATCCTTAATTTCACATCCTTCACTAATGACTCTCCCTTAGCATATGCCACATTCCCAATATTCATTCCATGTTTGGATTATTATTCTCCATAAACTAATAAACATTCCACTATTTTCATTTTTAAAGATTTGGTGATCCTAGTCAAGAGCCCCAATTAAGAAAGGTAATCATAGGTTCAAAATTTATTGGTGATATATGATATATAGCTGGCTATATTACTTTTTCAAATAGAATCAATTGGATAGTTTACTTTATATGGGAATAATTTTGTTTAGTTTAAAATATATTTTTTTTGGATATTATAAAATACAAGTCTGTTACAAATGTATGGATACAGTGGTACAATGGTGGATTTGATATCATTATCACATCCTTTTATTGAGATTGACAATTTTAATTTTGATTGTTTATGTATACAAATGAACTCATATTAATTGAATTATACTTAATTTATTCGGTTTTATCCCTTTTTGAATTTAAACTCATTTATGCAATTTCTAGTTTTAATCTTACCAAAAAATTTACTATGTGGGGCATGTTCATCTAGAGTTTTGAGATTTACATTATTATCTTGCATATATAGAAAATTACATGACCTAGTCATCATATCCTCTAACATTTTGTTCATTAAAATTATATTTTTCCCATAAAATTATTCATTTCACTACTAAATTGGTACTTTAATCCATACTCATGCATTTATTAATGCCAAAACTGCACATAGCTTCTTGTGACATGGAGAGCATAAGTTGTGCATTAATATAAAGTGAACACTTCAAAGGATTGGGCATATAACCATTGTAATGTGGTTGAGGTAATATATATTTGAATATGCAAATGTATTGATAATATTATGTATGTCTATGTTTTATAGTTGACACTGATATAATTTTTTGTAGTAAGGTTTTTAGTGGAAACATCTATAGAAGGTTGTATCTATACTCATGGAAAAAATCATAAATATGAAAATGTGAGAGGAAAAAATGCATAAAATATTTGTTTCTTTTATTTTTTTAGTTCTCCATTATTAAGGTGTAAATTATATATATGGATTATATAGCACCTCAATCTTGTACACATGGAAAACTCAATTCGTGGTTGTTCCTCTTAGTTGTGGACCTTTCTAAATTTTAGAGGCTCACAACTACTCTATCTAGTGCCCTTAGCATATCTATTGATCTTAATACTTTTATGTTAATGACGCATACCTTATATCTCTCCCAAAATGTTTAAAACCTATTTATATTCCAACTATAAAAGTTTTGACTTTCTACCTACTTTCATGTTCCCTACACACTAGTGTCTTGGATACACAACTACATCGATGTAGTTGTCCTAATCTAAAATGACTGTCCAGTGCCCTAAAATCATCTAATATAAAAATTAAATGTATTCTAATAGTAAAATTAATTAGTTTAATGAAAAATTATTTCTCCAAATCGATTGATACAAATACAATATCCACCCTCATTCATTCCTCAACTAGCCTACACTTTAGAAAATTCTTACCTACTCAACATGAAACCTATAAAACGAATTCATTCAAGTATTAAAATTATAAAACTATTCGCTATCTTGTCCTATTTCCATAATAATCATAGGAATAACACAAAAACAAGTTTGAAGTGTTGAAGGATCATCCTAAGAGATATATTTTCCATGTTGAAATCTAGGTCATTGTTTTACTTTATTTCCACATAATGCATGATTCACACACAAGACAACATGTAGGTGAGAACTACATAAATCTAAGTCCCTTTTCAAAGTATTGGCTATGTAAGAAATTCTCATTGATAAAGGTTTGTGGACCCACTAACCCACTTTCCCTAGGGTCACTATGAAGATGAATAACTAGGGTTTTATAATTTCATGATGATGAATTATTCATGACCTACATCTTAATGCACTAAAGTGAAGATTGAAAAAACCCATAAACATTTATATGGTCGTATCCCTTTCTAGTGTTATTTAGTAAAGGACACCTATGCCAATTTTAGAGAGTAGCATCGATGTAACCATCCAAGGCTGACAATAGTATTTGTAGCTCTAAAGTAACCCAAATCAGAATATAAAAACTCTTCTAGAATCTTATTCTAATCCGCTTCATGTCTATTCTATATCTAAAACTATGTCAACATCATAACCAACTAGGTATAATACTTCTTTTTTATTTCTATGTCTATCATAGTTGTACTTATTATTTTTAGACTATCTTATTTTAATGGATTTAGCATATGTTATATTTGAGTTCAACATCTATTTCACCAACTATAGAGATAGTCTATCACCCTTCTATCTTAGGATATATCTTTCCACTCTAACCCTAGATAACTCCAATCTATATTTTCAAGGTTAAGTATTTGGTAAAACCAACATGAACCTGTTGTCTGTTATTAAGCAAAAACCCTAGTTTTCATGTATATTTTTTGACATATTAAAAAAAAATTCATTTAAAATTTATATGTTTTATTTTTAGATCTCTTTTTTTTATTTTACTTGTATGGGCATAGTTTAAGAATTCTTATTTACATTATTTCTTTAAACCTAGTGGTTTTATACTTTATAATTTTCTTACAATATAAAATCCTTAAGTAATAATTACTAAGAGGCCATGCAATGAAGCCTAATTATTTTGACCATTTCTTTAACATGCCTAATGATCAATGTATTGCATATCAAGATCATATATAACATCAAAAATAATATAAAGACCTTTTTTATTACAATAATGATTATAACGGAATCAACGATGCAAATGCAAATATAAATGAGAAAGGTAGTGATAATGACATTTGTTCTTTTGGTTATGAGTGTGATTATATCACACTTAGCTATTACACTTATCATATTCCTCTATTTTTTAATGGTGAAGGGTTTTAAGAGTTAACAAGGATGGACTAAGACCTTCCAAAAGAATGATACATTAGATATGAAAAATGGTAGCATTCATAATGTTTAAAATCAAAATTTTGCATGCACACATTCTTTAGTTACTTAAAAATGAGCTTATTCCCTTTTTAATGATGCAAATGCCGAAGAAGTTAAATGTTCCTATTATGTCTCTCATCATGAAAATGTCGATGAAATCAAGTGTGTACCTTATTCTCCAACTATTACTCATGTTAAAAATTATATTCCTTCTTTAGGTGATTAAGATGAAAATAGTCAAATTTTTTCTCACCCTCTAATTTGTGGTGAACAAAAAGCACGTCCTATGTTTGTCATAATCTTGAGTGAAGGTAAAATTGAGAGTATATATTAAAATTATAAGGCTAGATAATGTTCTCTTGTAAACATGGGGCTTGTGGCTGGATAATTTTAATGTGAACTTTTTCTTTGAAAATTGAGAGTACATATTAAAATTATAAGGCTTGATAATGAGGATCTAACTTGGGGCTAGATAATGTTCTCACTCCTTTGTATTTTTTGATACAAAAGACCAAATGTTTACAAGTGAAAATTTTCTTTTACTCTTATTTAATGTCATGAGATTTAAAATATCGTAAAACTTTTTAATGGAAATATAAACAAACTTCATTTTATCCAAAATGATATAATCATTTATTTTACAATTGATAGACAATTGTAAAATTTTGAAAAACCATGTGATGATCCTCCCCTTGATAGTGGAAAAGGTTTAATTATTCTTATGTTCTGTGTGCATGGTAATTTATAGTAACTATGAAGAAATTCAACCTCTTATTGTGATATGTTATCTGTTATGACTACCATGGGAGATTTGAAACAACATGTCATCACTGTTAAGTTGAATTTTTTTTTTAATCATCTAAAAATAATACTTCAGTATTAAGAGTGTTACATGAGATCACCTATCCAAATCTTATCCCTAAACCTAACTTATGGCCTATATAAACACTTATCTAGCCTTCATATGAGCCACATGCATCCATAAACATATATAAAGTAGTCATAGATCCTTAATTTCACATTTTATCCTCTAGTGACTCAATTTATACCACCTTGACACTAGATCCATAATCTTGATAGTAGTGGCAATGGATCTAATGTCCCAGTTTGGGTGCTATTGTCATTTTCCCACCATTTGTCACCAACATATATGTTTTCAAATAAAAAACCACCTAAGGTCAACCTAAACCTATTTTAGGACATGAACAAGCATTTATACATACATGAATTTTATCCCTTTATTCACAAGATGGGAATCAGATGCAAATAATAAAAACTACCTCAAAGGAATTTATGAGCAATCAAGGTTAGCAATCCCTATTATTACCTAATTCTACATAAAATCATATAAAACCTTAATAAAATTAGATACATAGATTTATAGTCTGAATAATCACTCAAGGCACTCACACTGGCACTCATACTAGCATTCACTTACACTTACACCAAGCACTTAAGTAAGAGAACTACATTTGGATTCACCACTCCTACGAGTATTTCTATGTAAATAGTGTGCCCACATAGGGGTTTCAATCACATGTATATCACATTATAAAAAATTAACCATTTTTATCATGATTTTCATTTAATCCATTACAATCATGGAAACCTAGGGTTATAGAGTAAAATAAATCTATAGGAAAAAGTATTGATCAGACAAACCTAAAATTTTTAACAGAGCTGGAACTGGACTTGATATAAAAAACCTACAAATAGTTTAGAAAGAAGAAATTATTTATAAATTAATAAACTATAACTACTAAAAAAAATGTTTATTTAGGGTTCTATTGTCCATGAAGTGTTCTAACACTTGGATACTATCTATGACACTCAAATGAAGTCATATCCTAGTTTGTAGCCTTTAGATCTTTCATCTCAGTTAGTTTCTAGCTATGTACTTTTTTGCATCATTTATTTTTATTATTATAAAATTAGAACCAATTCAATTGTGTTATAAAATAATGGCTATATTTATTTCATATTTTATAGCTTGATTTACCATACTCATCCCCTTTAACAACATATGGCTTAAACTCCATAACCATAAAACGATAAATCATTTGGTGAACCTAACTTAATTTCAACATAGATAAACCCCTATCCCTATATAATATTATGGTTTGTGAATTTATTTTTCATATTTCCCTTGGCCATGTTAGTCTTTTTTGATTTTATATATTTTGTTTTAGTAACACTATTTCATTTTATTTTGTTTATGCCATCTTAAAAAGTTATATTTCCTCCTTTAAGAGTAAGTTATAGGCTTAGTGGAAATACTATTCAACAAACTTAAATTCCTTAAATTTGAGATTATACCATGTAAAAAGGACTAATTACAACCCACATAATTGATCCTTTACACCTTAATTATCTATACTTTAGTGATAATGCATCTGAATATGAGAAATACAAGCTAGACCAAAATGATACACAAGATGGGAATCACAACACTCTTCCCCCACTTAAGAATGAAAATCTTACTATGAATAAGGATCATATTTTATATATTTTTAGAAATTAACATTAGGAATAACCCTATGATCATGCATATATTATGCAAGCCATAACGAATATGAAAAAAAAATCAAATAATGGTCAATACTCCACTCTTCTAGATAAAAATATTATTACACCTCCTTTGGGGGAAACTTATCTCGTATAAAAACCTATTTTAAATTGAAAAACATCAATAATAGAAAAACCTCCTATGTTTAGTTCCTCCTCTCTATATGTACAATCTTTTATGCATGAAATCCATGATTTTTAGGCCAATGTGTTACATATTCGATAGGGTCCTACTAGGACATCACATACCTTAGATTCTCATGTCATTTTATATAAACATTTGTCACAGGAAATAAAGGCAACCCCTTTGACATTTGCCTTTGTGGTAACTAAACTTAATTTTCATTTTTGTAAGGATGACCTAGAGCACCATCTATAAGGGTTCCATGTAACATGTTTGGACTGTGTCCCCAGTGATTAGCTCCTTAATAAGTTTTTGCAATGCAGTCTAAAGGAATATGCCTTATAGTGGTTATATGATTTTCTAGATCATCCCATCACCATATTCAATCCATTGGAAAATGTATTTTTGGCATAATTTTCAGTCAACATCAACAATAAGGTTTCATATACTCAAGTGGGTTAACTCAATAAAAAATAAAATGAGTCTATAGTATAATACATATTATCACATAATACTATATTTTAAAATATGACTAAACACATACTAGATAGATAAACCTAAGACATATTCAAAAAGATTTTACAACCAGCATTGTATGAACCTATGTTATTTGATAAGTTTCCAACATTCATAGATTAATGCCACACAGTGAAAGAAAGGGAAGGAAAGATTCTCTCTATGATTAATTTAAAATACACAAGTGGATTTGATTCAACTATTTGGAGTTATAATAAGCATCCATATAATGTAAGGGCCACTAAAAATAATATTGATCAAAACGTCATAGTTAATGTAACTTCAAATCCACCTCCTCACTTGGTGTTATCAATTCCTCAATAGAGAGTTTTCAAAAATATTTCAGAGTCATCGACACATGTTTTACATCTTCTCTTATAATTGAATGTCATATCTCTCCCTCCCTTCAAAGAGGTTGATATGAAAAGCCCTATTCCACATAAATATGATCCCAATGCCTTATGTGACTATGATAGGGTAACAAGACATACTATAAACAAATCAATCATGTTGAGACATAAGATATAATATTTGATAGATTACAACATAGTTGATGTGGAAAAACCTAAAAAGGAACATAAAGTTCAACTAATATAATCTAAGACAATGAAAATATTTTAAGATTCATTTCCAAAACATACAACTAATGAGGTAGGAAGCACTTCAAGTGTTCAATATACCTATCAGGCACATCCATCATAGGAATCGTATCACACTACTATAAAGGATGAACACCCCATACATAATATCAATGGTACTATAGTTGAATTTGGACCACTCATCACTTTCTCAAAGTTAGAGATTGTCAGTGAGTATTAAGATTTTTTAGCACTTTTTATACAAGCGTGCATTGATCATAATGCTACTTACAGTGTTATGGTTTAAAGTGGATTAAGTAGTAATATGTGCAATATCACAATTATAAAAAATTTATGTTATTCAAAACAAGAAATTTATTTGACCAACACATTTATTCATGGTTTTAGTGGCCACATTTAGAGATCTTTTAGGGAGATTGTACTTTCATTATAGGTTGGACCACCACATGTGGCCACTAGATTCTTAGTAGTACCTAGTGTAGGCACATTTCACATGTTATTAGGTAGGTAGTGGATACATTAGCTTTTGCACATTATATCCAATTTGCATATATGCCTTAAGTATATACATGTTAATCAAGGGGTTACACTTGAGGGTCTTTCATATGAGTATTATTTACCTATAGCATAATCAACTATACTTCAGTTACCAATTATAGATCATTACATAGTTTCCACCAGTACACCATGTATTTAAAGTAAGCCACCAGTGCATGTGAGGTCTAATTATATAGTGTTACCATATACACATAATCTCCTATAAAGACCATTATTAGAGAGGACCTTGCATCAAAAATATGTTATTGATTCTAGAGAGCCTCTCTCTACCCCTTTCATTCTGAGATCATTGTTATTGAGATCCTAGGGTTCTCAACATAGGTCATCCATGTCAGACATAATATTTTATACTAGATGGGTCCTTAAGGCCCCTAAAGTTCACCAGGAACCTCAATAAAATTCATGGATTCTTAACACCACTCTATAGGTAGTGCTAATTATAGATTACTCAATACATTACGTTATGGGACCTTAGTTACCTTTGCACACAACACAAATGATTATTGTTCCTTTATTTGACACATGACACCTTGAAAGTGATTCTATTTTGAGACTCATCAGTTACGATGTTTCTCCATACTTGTAGATAGTTTCCTTATTTTTCTCATTGTATATATTTTCAAATTTATGTTTCTTCTACATATATTATATCCAAAAAAATTAAAAATAATATATTTTTACAAAAATAAAAACAATCAAATATTTGTTATGAAAATACAAATTATGAATTGTGTACATTTCCATATTTACATTTGTTATACTTCCAAAGTACTACACATGATATATTTATGAGTGAAATTGCTTTTATCATACATAAATTCTTGGGTTGTTCGTTTAGACTGTTCACATATTCTTATAAGACTCAGGTCCAGCATACAAATCTAGATTTGTTAATATCTACCCATTGGGGGCATATACATAGGTTCTTCATTTGACACATTCACCCATTTGGGTGCACCCCATACATAATTCTGATTTCCATGAAATATATTTCTCTATTCTATATCATATATTTAACATTGTTATATATTTATATTAATGTTCCTGCATTAATCATTTTTTTCCAACTACTACTACTCTAAACTCTATTTTTGTACATCTTTGCTCTTATACAGATTTGTACCACAATTTCATTCATACATTAATTTATATATTTCCTAGTTTACACATTATTATGTCTCTTTAATACTACATCTATT
Source organism: Torreya grandis (assembly GCA_037957365.1). Classification (NCBI taxonomy): domain Eukaryota; kingdom Viridiplantae; phylum Streptophyta; class Pinopsida; order Cupressales; family Taxaceae; genus Torreya; species Torreya grandis. The sequence continues at coordinate 212,054 of JARHVA010009639.1, forward strand.
TTAGGGAGTTTGCATATGTCATTGGTTTAAGGCTCTACGCTACTTCGTTTCATTATATGTTTGCTTTAGACATATGCTCATGTCCTTGTGTGTGCCTTCTTGATTGTGTATGTGAAAATTTGAACATGCAATTCTATGTGGATCTACTCAAACCTAATTTATGTTTCTATATGTTGGATTTTTAACATGTCCTTGTATGCCTTTATTTATTATATTTATTAACATGTTCCCATGTCCCTTGTATTGTGGCCCTTTGACCTACTTTGTATGATTTATGTGTTTTGTATGTATGTATCATGTCCATGAAACTTTTATTACTTATTAAACATTATAATTATATATTTAATGAGGTACCTCATGGATCTACCCTTCCTCCTTAGGTACCTTAATGGACATCACGTTCCATCCCCTAGGTAGTTACTCAGTTTTTGGATCAATTTTTTATATATATACATGATTATATTGTTATATTTATATTTATATCTTTATAAATTATAGATATAACATAAATCATACCTTCAAAAATTATGATAAAATTATCTTATATTTCAATTCCTTATATGCACATTATATTGGTTTATAAAATAAATATCATATATGTTGTGGCTAAAATACATCTTGTAAAGCTTTTTATTTTGAGAATAGTTATTGCATAGGTTCAATAATTACATTCAAAAGAGGTGGGATTCATAGAGGTTTTTCACATATATTAGGCTACCTAAATTCACTTAGAGTATAATTTTCAACACACAAGCACACAATACATAAATTAGTTTTAGAAAAACATAGTTCATAATAGTCACATACAAACTAGTTTTAATTGCATCTAATTCATTCTAGTTGGACATTAGAACCTAATGTGGGACACTAGATCCACCAAAACTATTCTCCATATCTATTTATATTATCTAGTATCCTTATATTTATGAAATTCTATATTTTCCAAAAAATTACAATAACATAGTCCAAGTTTGCATAGGTTCACTTACAAATTACCAATTTTTGCTTAGTTTAGCACATATTCATAATAGTTTTCTTAGATTGGGAGCACCATGCATGGTATGATAATTCAAATTTTATATTTATATAATTAGATACATATTATTATAACTCAATCTATAATCTACATGCTCAAATATCATATTTGAGGGCATGTACGTGGCACATTGTTTATATATGGTCACTTTTACTCCATTTGATCAGATCGAATGGAAAAATTCATGTAATTATATATGTTATTAATCCATACACCATTTTTAATATCATAATACAAACACCATTCATACCAACACAATCCATATTTGATTCTTTATTTAGTCTACAGTGGTTGGCATTCTCGAGTGGTCTATATCCATTTTTACATTTTAAAGTTTTCATGTGGCCTAGAGCCAACTTACATAGTTCTAGTTACAACACAGTTTTAGTTTAATATGCATCTAATATATGTCATTAGTAAATTATTGAGTCATATTCTAATTGATTTATTTATCTAGCTACATAGGAGGGTTAGACAAGCCATCATTTCAATTCAATGTATTCACATTATAAAATACATGAAGGGGTGGGAAAAATGGATTCAAGGCCAACTTGAGATCTTGATCCACCCAGACATGTGGATTGTTAAATTTATCATCTCAATCCAAGTTAGTCACTATTTTATCTCTAACTACATGCACATAAAATATTTTATCATGTTTATCCATTCGTTCATGTACCTAGTGAAGTGTATTCATTGCTTTCCTCTCTCGTAACTCTTTACTCAATTTTGTATTTTTTTTAAATATTTATTATGGAATAATATATAAAATATTCATTTTTATAACATGCAATAGGCAATGATTCACATACTAATATCCAAATTCTTAGACATGGTCTCACAGGTAAGTATAAGTACAATTATTTTTCCTTTATCCTAGTCATTTAATTTTTATATATTTTTAGAATAAAGGGGAGGGGGAAAATGTAATCATCTAAAAATTATACTTTAATGATAAGAGTGTTACTTGAGACCACCTATCCATAAAATAGACCCAAACCTATCTTAGGGCATATTTAAACATTTATCTAGCCTTCATGCATGTCACATGCATCCATAAACATCCTTAAAGTAGTCCTAGATTCTCACTTTAGCATATTGGCCCCTAGTGCCTCAAGTTATGCCACCTCAACACTAGTGACATAACTTGGACAATATCTTGAATGGTGTGAATGTCCTAATTTGGGTACTATTATCATACTCCTACCTTTTATCACCAATGCATATATTTATGAATAAAAAGCCACATAAGGTCATCCTAGAACTCTTTTAAGACCCACACAAAAACTAGAATAGTATATATACATGAATTTTATCCCTTTATTCACTATATGAAAATCAAATGCAAATAACACAAACAAGCTCAGAACAAGTTCACAATCAATATTATGAATCCCTATTATGTCACACTACTACATACAATCATTTAAAAACATACCAAGCTTAAAATACATATATTTCCATTCTCAATCCTCACCTAAGGCGTTCTCACTAAAAATCATACTATCATTCATTTTTATTTTCATAAGTACACAACTGAGAGAATTAGATTGGGCTTGTTCTATCCTTGGAGTATTGTTTTATGGGTAGCATGATGACATAGGGGTGTGGATACATGTCTATCATATCAAATCCAATAACCCATTTTTCTCATGGTGTTTATTCACACCCTTAAAATCATGAAAACCTAAGGTTTTTAATGTAAAATAGATCTACTAGTAAAAGCATTGATAACATAGAATTAAAATTTGGACCAAGGATGTAACAACACTAGATATAAAAACCGTAAAAATTATCTATAAAGAAGACATTATTACTAAAGGAGCACACTGTCACCGTTGGTTATACTATGTAGTTAGTGTGCTACTATATAATAAGGGTTATGACACTTGGATCCTATCCACAACACTTAGATTGTCTCTTTTTCTACTTTTAACCTTTAAATATTTTGTCTCAATCAATTTATAGATAAGTACATGTTTGCATCATTTATTTATATTTTTATAAATATCAATCTAGGTTTATTTTATTACGAATTAGTGATTGTATTTATTACATATATTTGTACCTAATTTACTATAGTTAGACCCTTTAACAACCCAGGCATTAAAATCTATAACCGTAAAAATTTAAATCACTTCTCATGAGGATATTTTTGAGGAGAACATATTAGCAGATAAACCTCTTACTAATGATGTATTTGAGCATCCTTATCCTTAAAAAATTATTATGCCTAAGTTATCCTCCATTGATGATCAATGTGATCTTATATTCATTTACAAAAATATATACACTATTTTCAACATTGGTCCCAAAATGGATGTTTGATCTTAAAGGCTTTTCATCATAGATCAACAAAATGGTCTCTTGATTGGTTTAATAACTTCTAAGTAGTTACTTATCAACTTTCAAAAAACATTAATATGTATTTATATCATGTTTTCATCATTATAACTTACCTAAGTTAACATTATAACTTCTACAAGCATTGACACAAATATAAAATGAAGTCTCTACAAGACTATTTTATTTGATTTAAGGATGCTTTGTATTCCTTAAATTATACCGCCTCAAATTTGGAAATATAATTTATGTCTAAAAGAAGTTTTATTTGTCTACTTAATTTAAGAGTATTTAATAATCCTTTATTTCATTTGATACATTAAATTAGGATATGTATAAATATGCATGTGCTCTAATGAAAAATTAAACTGATTTCCTATCTCTTCATTGAAAACTATGCATGATAAGAATAATTTTTCTAAAGAAAATCAACAAGTTACAAAAGATCATGAAAAAATTCTAACACCTTATGCATAACTGATAACATATGTCAAATAAAAAATTATAAATGCATTCAAAAAATAAAAGTAACATGCATATAGATTATCTCCCAAAATTATACCATGTATGGTAGCCTCTTCAGTTTGATTGGTACCATGACATACCAAATGATATATTGTGCACACTATGGGATTTATGACTGATAACACTTCCTCATAATTATTATTAGCCATGATGTAGATTTTAAAAGGTAAAAATAAAACACATTTTCAATTATGATGGTATAAAATATCACCAAGATAATGATTCTTGTGATCTTGAGCAAAAGCTTACATAGTTAGAAAATCAAGAAATTATTAATTTTGGAAAGGTTTATCTATACCTATTTCACATACTTATTTTAGATATTATTATAAGATGGTCACAAAACTCCATGCTACTATTTTATAGGATGACATGATCCATTGAAACTCATAGAAGGTGACCATTAGTAGAAGTCCTTATCCTCGTGCACCATATCCCAAGATTGACTCTCCCACATAAATCTCACCAAGGAACCATTGGATGATTGGGTCCATCATAAAGATACATGTGGAAAAGGTGAACCCACATAATAGATATGTGTACTAAAATAAATACATATAAATTATTAGGATATTTCTAAAAATACTTTATAATCTATAATATAAATAAAACCAATGGTTTATTTACCAGATGATCATTATAATTGAGATTTATTATTTCCAACCAATTTTAATTACATAAAGTAATTTACTCAGTATTATAAAATTGTAAGTTTAATCAATTGAAATATCTCATATCATTGTGTAATCTATCATATCCAAACATACAATTTAGAAACAAATGGAAGTAACATATACATAATGAATAAAGAAATAAAAGTACACTTTCATGTAAAAAAAGAATACCAAATACTAACATACCAAAGGACCATAAAAAAATCCCCAATTATCCTATACAGCATATGAAGATATACGTTAGACCTAAACACTTCCTATTACTTATAATTCAAACAAACCATAGAGCATGATAAATACTATGGTGATAAATATTACACCTATGTATGCTCTTTGAAAGTACCATAAACTCCTTGCACTAGGTTCTGAGTGGGAATATACCTATGACCATACATTGAATGAGGTCATATGATGATGTTTCCTCTTCATAATAATTCAAACATATCAAAATAATTGAAAAAAATTATAACTCCAAAAATAAAACATTTCATGTGACTACATACTATATTGGCTCCTTGGCATCTATGTGATAGTTTCATGTTAGTAGATGACATATAAATTACTCCTACATACACATGTGTGCCATGATTCTAATTTAGGGTGATACATGCATACAGATATACATGATCTATTCATAACTCTAATGTTGGGGTCTTCCCTCTACTCATTACATAATGACATTGGAGGCATCCACTTATTTGATCATGATACTCATAGGTTGTATGGTTTGATGATAACTTTTGATAATCATGTTTGAAATTATACACATTTACACATGCCTTTATCCATTATTATATATTTTTTATGGTAGTATATATTCTATGCACTTGACATTTTTTTATAAAACATTAGATCCATCAACTACTGTGATATGTTTATGCGGGTAGCCCATGGTTTCCTTTATGTACTTGCTTTCATGTCTTGCCTTGATTTTACCTTGTTTCTTAGAGAATTTGAATGTGATCATTTGTTTATGGACCCCATGCCTATGTATGATTTATTTGAAATTTAAATATGTTATTATTTTTTGTATGGATAATTGAATATGTCATTATTACTTTTTTGAAAATTTGACAAAGTCATTTCGCTTCAATTATATGTCATTTGAACATCCCCCTTGTTTTTAGAGTCTGAGGACCACTAAATTTTGACGTAATTTTGAGTGATATTGTGTGGCTTATTTTTTAATTTTTGAACTTGTAATATTACTATTTATATATTATTATGATATTTATCATTCATCTTAGGCCTTCATGTGATCACATTATTCTATGAACTTTAATGTTACATTTATTTATAAATGTTCTTTTATATGCTACATGGTTCTAGTCATAGATTGTATATTTATACTATAATTTTAAGGTGATGTAAATACCGGTTTATATTATTACCTCAAATCAAAAGGGGGAATATTAATGGGTACATTTCAATAGAGTCATGGCTTCCACACATTCATATTTTAAAATATATAATGGGGGCATGTTTTGGAAACATGTTATCCACACTCATTCAACATTCAACATACACAATTTATAATAGGGGCATGCTACACAAGCATTTTATCTACATTTATTCAATATTTGAAACAATATTTAGATTTAGTGGGGGCATGATTTAGAAGAATTTCTGCAAACTTATTTAGTATTTTATATAGTTTATAGATTTAGTGGGGGAATGATTTAGAAGCTTGTTCTCCACATTTATTTAGTATTTGGTACACCCATATTTAATGGGGAATGTTTTGGAAGCATGTCCTCCACATTGACACTTATTTCACTTTTTAGATTTCTCCATATGTCATGAAAACATCATTTGAAATCACATTTTCCACACTTACATAACTTCACATGTGGCCAAAACACAAAGTTATATAATTATATACATAAATATCATTGTTATACATGGTTTAAGTATGAGACATATATAATCCGCATATGTTATGTAAATGTGTGATTAATATTGAAAAATCCAAATCAATTTTAGATTTCAAAACACTATCTAGGACTATCATCACCCACTAGGTTATACTTTTATGGACTATATTGAGTTAATATACTATAGTAGTTGGTTCAATTTTTTTATGGCCAATGTGATTAAATTCCTCAATATTACCATATTTTTAGGTTGGACTTGTATATATCATCCATCTCACTAGTTTGACAGTGTGAGTTAACTTGGTTCACTCACACTCACCTAATTATAAATATGATTGGGTTGCACAGTTGAGCTAATCTCAATTGTCATGTGGAAATTCACCTTTTTCTCTAAAGATGGGGGAATGTGCCATCTAATATCTCTTTCTCTATGTCACCTTAGATATATGCACTTACATATTTATATATGTTTTTCCTTATATCAATTTCACATCCATTCACTTTTAAATTGACTTGTCAATATGCAAGGTGCTTACTTCGATACACAAGTGTACTCCTAAACCTTGCTCTTTCAATTTAAATATTTATATATTTTCAATTTCAAATTACATGCACTAATTATGTTTTATGACATGTTCTTTGTTATAGGTCAATTCACATCAAATCACTCAATTTGGACTCAATAGAAGGCAAGGTGTGTTATACATAGTAAGTTACGTATTTATCCTCTCATAAACAATTAATTTAATTACTAAATTAATCGGGGGATATGTAGATGATATTTATGGATTACATAGCACCTTGTTCTTATACACTTCAAAACCTAAGACATTAGATGTTAATCTGAGTTCTAAACATTTATTGCTTTTATATGTCTCACATATACTCTATCTTGTGCCACTTGGCCTATATGTAGGTTCAAATAGACTAATGTTGATGACCCAGAACTTATATCTTGTCCAACATGTTTAAATCCTTCTTATATTATACATATATAAGTTCTAAATCTATACCTAAATTGTTATTCCTTAGACAATAGCATCATGGACAAACACCTACATCGATGAAGGTGTCCTTTTCTAATGTAACTATCTAGTGCCCTAAAGTCATATAATTTGAAAATTAAATGTATCCTAATGGTTGGCTAAAGTGATTTAATGAAATTTATTTCTCCAAAAAAATTGATATAAATACAATATCAGCCCTCATTCATTCCTCACCTAGAATATACTTATAAAATTCTTACCTACTTTCTAAGAAACACCTAAAAGACATTAAATCAAGCTCCCAAATCATAAAAAAACATCCATATTTTCTCATATTTCCATATCAGTCATAGGGACAAGACATACATATATATGAAGTAATGAACGACCATCCTAAGAACTATATTTTCCATGTTACAAACTAGGTCATTGTTGTACTTACTTTCCACATATTTCACGATTCAAACAAAATCCAACACATACATTATAAATATATTAGTTTGAGGACCTCTATATAAAATTAGCTATATAGATGGCACTCATTGATAGAGGGGTATTTGGCATCATATCAACACCATACACAAACCAACCCATTTTCCCAAGGTCATTATGAAGACAAAAAAATATGATTTTTTAATTTCATTAGGAGTGATAGTTTGTGACCTAGATCTTCATACACCAAAGTCAAGGAGAAGATAAACCCGAAAGAATCCATGAGGTCACATCCTTTTACAATAGGCATTAACTATAAGAGACCGATTTCAGATTTATACATTATCATCAACACAACTATTAAAGGCTTCTTCTAGGATCTAGAGCTCTAGAGACACCGAAATTAAAATCTATTGACTATAATTGAATATTTTTCTAGACTGCTTCATGCATTTTCTAGATCAAAAAATATGTTAGCATTAGAATCAACTAAGTACATTAATTATTTATCATTTCCATATCTATCATAATTATACTTAATATTTTTAGCCTATCTTAATTCAATGAATTTATCATATGTTATATCTCATTGTAACATCTAATTGGTGTTCTATAGAGATATTTTACAACTCTTGTACCTTTGGCTATCTCTATCTCCTTTAACCCTAGCTAACCCCAATATATATTTTTAGGGTTAAACATAACGTAATATTTTCATTTATATAAGCTGATAGTGGATATTCAAGAGGTATTTGATGTATTTTTTTTATACTATTTGAATTTTCCATTACCATGTAATATTCATATTAGGACATGCATAAACCAAATTTTGAGTATGTAGTCATTCAGACATATTTTTCTTTATAAGGTTTATGGTAGAAAATATACATGGTTTTCTTTATTAGTTATGATTTGGTGTGCTGGATGTTGGTAATGAAGTTTTTTTATTCTTTAATATAACAGGGGATATTCAAAAAAAAATTGTAAATAATTTTTCATTTCATATTTAGTTGAAAATGTCATGTAGTTTTTATAGTTTGACATGCACAAATCATAGTTTGTGCAAGTATGCATTATGAGGTGATTTAGTAATAATGTTTGTGGTGGAAAATATGTCTATAGATAATTTTTATCAATATTTTTGATCGTGTCGGTTCACATGGGTGAGAGGTATAATCCTCAAAACAATGTTTGATTCTTTAAGACAATAATGAGATTAAAAATGGGGTTAATATAATTTTTTGCCTACCATTGACTACGTGGAAGATATAGAAAGTTGTTAGGTAAATAAATTTAATTAATTAAATTTATTATTTTATTTTAGTGGGGATAATTATATTGTGAAAAATTTATTATAATTTTGTTTTCTCACAAACAAGAATTTTTTCCTTGTTTAGTAGGACATTGAAAGCCTATGTTTTTTATACCTCTACCTTGCATAGAGAAATTATTTTTGAATGGAATCATTATGAGGTGGGTTATTCTCAAATATATTTATATGGAAGAATGTGTTGATAAAATTTCATTTGTCATAGTCTTATTGTTGATAGTGATATAGTTTTTGATTTAGGCAATGATTGTTTGATTGGAAAATATATGTAGAATATAATCTCTATCCTTATGCTACAAATCCTTACATTGCACTGATGATAGATATAACCCTCAAAATAAGCGTGAGTTATAATTTTTTTTGGTTGTTTATATTGTAGTATTATTTACCTTTTAGATGAAAATGGATATTTAAAGGAATATAAAATTATATAAAAACATTATTCAATTTACACTTCAATCTCAAAGAATAAAAAATCATTTCATGTTTTTATGGCTCTTCTTAGGGTTTATATAAGAATAGGTTGTGAGTTTTGAAAGTTATTTAGTTTTATTAGATATCCATGTAAATAACATAGATTGGGAATAAATTCAATGTTAGGTGAGTATAGTGAGATTTTATATGTATCTTCAAATTTTGTCAGTGATTTGTTTATTATTGATATTATGTGTATTATGCAAAAGTTTTTTACAACATCGAAACATTAGATTTTTCTTGTTAAACATGATAAAAGATATTTTTTTGTCTTATCTTTATTGATGATTTTTTTTTAATTGGTGTTAAGTATGTTATTCAAATGCTACTATACATGTGTGTGTGTGTGTGTGTGTGTGTGTGTGTGTGTGAGAGAGAGAGAGAGAGAGAGAGAGAGAGAGAGAGAGAGAGAGAGAGAGAGAGAGAGAGAGAGAGAGAGAGAGTTTGTGTGTGTGTGTAAAAATATGTATACATGTAATATGTGTTTATATACATACATATATAAATATATAAATACATACATGTCTATATACATCTTTCTATGTGTATATGTATGCATGTATATACATACATGAATATGTGTAAACCTATATATGTACGTACACACACATATGTATATATATGTATATGTATGTATATGTATGTGTATGTATGTGTATGTATGTATGTATGCACATATGTAAATATACATATATGTATACATAAATGCATATATATGTATATGTGTACATATATAGACACGTATACATGTGCATGCATGTGTATATATATATATATATATATATATATATATATATATATATATATATATATATATATATATATATATATATATATATAAACACACATACAAACAAACTTACATTTATGACAAAACATTTGTTTTTCTAATTCTATGTGAGTAAAAATTCCCATATCTTTTTATTAAGTGTATAAAATCTAAAGCCTTAATCAATATGATGAATAACATCATATGAATATTTGAATATTACAATAAATATTAAATCATCTATAATATTGGTTACTAGAAGATGTCATAATTCTGATGTCTCACTCTGAAAACTATGGTACTCATGTTAGTTATAAATGAAAATTATATGGACTGGAACATTGTTAAAATCATCACATATGAGAAAAATGTGGAAATAATTTAGGCACAAGTTGAGGAAAATAGAACCATAAATACTAACCCTTTTAATCTCAATAGCGACATAAATTTCATTTGTGATATTAGCCACCATTATATCTATTATTTGAAAGATGAAAAAAAGGATATTAAATGCCAACTCAATTAATTTTGGAAGAAGATGATTAATCTTAGGTTATCTAATGCAAGGATTACACTTATAAGTTGTATCTCTAGTCTAACTAATGAGTGTCATTTTAGTGACTGTGTCTATTTTTTTCTTTTGTGTTATCCTTGATTAATTTATCAATGTATTTATTTATATCATTTATCATATTTCCTTTTGTGGGTTATTCCTTTTAAATTAATCTAGCGTAGTTTTTTAATACTAATAAAGTTTTAGTCAATAAAGATTGTATATTTTATTCATGTAAAATGTGAAATTATACAAATTAAGTGTGTCTAAGACACCTAATCCATAGGTCATATTGGCTCACACAACCCTTCTAGTCTACTTCTTTCACTGATTCCTAGTCATCCAAAACTTTTCAGACTTATCTTTTTTAGACCTAGGCAGCACTTCAGATCCTAGATCCATCCCCCTAGGTCTTTTTCCCTTTGGAAAATACCACTGAAATAGGATAGTAGTGTTGGAACCCAAGGTGTCCTATTTTTGGTTTTATTGTCTAAGTTCACTTTTTGTCCTAACAATCAGATTCTTTCAGTTCCTTATCTTTTCCTTTGACTGCCTAATGCAAATTAATTTAACCCATGATCATTAATTATCCTATCAAAGGACATTCAAAGTCCTTTTAGTAGGTTTTTCACTCTTTTTCATTAAATATTCAAGAATAAAAGCAAGTACACTCCAACACTCTTCCCTATTCTTTATGTACAACCTTCCAATATTATTCAAAGCCTACTCAAGTCATTGCACCAGTCCCTAGATAGCTGAATCACACCAATTTCACATTCTCATTACATTTATCCTATAGAAATTACACCAAGCACTTTAATGAGAGAATTGCAATAGGTTGATCCCTCTTTAGAGAATTGGTATGTAGGCAGCATGCCCTCACATGGGTTGTGAAGTCCATCTAGTATATCCTTTACACACTAACCCTTTCTCTCTCTTTCTTACATTTTCATTCATGTTCAAGTATCAAGAGATACTAATAGTTTTGAAGATTAAAATAGACACATAGTGACCTCCTAGAGGTCCCTGGTTCCTAAAGTTTTAGTGATAGGGTAACATAATCATACCAAATAAAACCTTTAAAGATTTCAACCTTAGGAATACAACATCGAAATAGGACTACAACACTAGAATGTAGGGTGTCCTATTTCTGGCATTTCTATATAATCAATGAATGAAGTCTAGAGACCTATTTTTGACTGTTTCTTAGTCCTATTCCTCCATTATCAGATCTTGTCTTAGTCTAGATTAGATGGAATAAGTTACGTTCTGATCTCTCTCCCTACCATATTTAGAAAAGGAAAAAATACAATCTATTTACACAAATAATTAGGTTAATTCTTTCATATTTATTTAATGATTTACATTTCTCAACCGCTTTATTATTTAGGAATATAACTCTAATATTACAAAAATAATATAAGATTTGGTCAGCTCAACTTCCTTCAAAAAATTTCACAAAAACCCTAAAAACCCTAGGGCTAATTATTTCTAATGCTTTTTAATATTTTCCTAAATTTTCCTAAATTTAAAAATAAAAATATTAAAAATTAATTGAAATATTTTCAATAAATTTAGCAAAACCCTAATTTGCACATAATAGGTCCTATTTGCATACAAATAATTTCAAACCACTAGGAAAAATATATTGCTAGTTCTAGAAATATTTTCCGATTTTTCCTAATTTTTTCAAGCTAAATTATATAAATTAATAACAATATTTTAAAATTATTATACTAATTTTTTTTTAAAAAAATTCAAACCCTAGTTAGATAAACTAGTTCCCATTTGTTTTTCCAAGCTTTTTCCAATCATTTTATGCATTTTTTGTTGAAAATCTAACTCAAAAAATCAATTTCAAATTAAAAAATTCATAATATTTTGTAAATAATATTTTTTAAAAATATTTAATTACATATACTATCACCTACTTAATTTTGAGGTATCACCTTAGATGTTTGTAATCTTAGTATCCTTTTTGCACAAATTCGAATTCACTATTTTTTGGACTTTGCATTTCTTATATTCAATACCTTCCATTTCTATCACATTGTCTATTAAAACATATTGAAAAATATTTTAAAACATTTTAAATTATTTTTCTACTTTACCAATGGCTCAATATATTAGTTTTAATGAAACTAATAAAAGGGAGCTTCAAGAACTCTTAACCATACATCTAGATATGCAAGATGACATTCCTATACTTTTATAAGAAGAATAACAAAAAGTAACCAATGAGAAATATTCTCAAACCATAGAGTATCTAGTTGAAAATGACATTGTGGGGGTAACTATGTGTCATCCACTACTTATAGCATCCCAACCTTCTTCGATGCCACTAGCTATAGCCAATATATCCCTATCTCCTAATGTGGTTACACTTGTGTAAGAGATAAGATCTCTTCAATCCAAGATGCAACATCTTTATCAAGGTGTTTCTAGACCTACATAGGCATTGGATTATTTTTTTTCTACTCCATACACCATTGGCATGTCATGTTGCTTCTACACCCTTACCACCAAGTTTTTTTCAACCTAAGCTCACTCTATATGATGGTAACAATGATTTGGAGACACATTTTGAAAGCTTTTCATGTAGCATGTTTGGATTATGTACCCAATGACTAGATACTTAACAAGATATTTACATAGAGACCAAAGGAAAACGGCTTAAAATGGTTTTAGTGTCTACTAAATCAGTCGGTCACATCCTTCAATCCTTTAGTAGACATGTTCCTATCACATTTTAGTATCAACATTAGTCACAAGGTCTCGTATGCATAGATTAAACAATAGAAACAAAGGTCAAGTGAGCCTCTCATGGATTATGTTCTTAGATACAAGACTATTCTGGCTATGTTAACTACCCCCATGCCTAATCAAGAGCTACAAGACATATTCAAACAAATCCTTCTACTAGCACTACATGAATCTATTTTATTCAAAATAATCTCTTCCTTTACTAAATTATGTCATAGACTCAAAATAAGTGAAGTCAAGTTAATTTTAATGGGAAAACTTAAGTATTCAATTATCTCAGACATAACCATCAAGAGTAACAACACATTCCCATATAAGATCAAAATTAGTGACAACATGAATCAAAATCAACCAATAGTCAATGTGTCTTTAGATCCCCCTCAACATGTGGTTTTATCAACACTTCCTCATCATGCATTTACCAATCTACCAGTTTCTCTAGCTAGGGATTTATAATAGTTATTAGAATGTAATGTCATAACTTTGTCTCCCATTTGGGAAGCAGATCTAGCAAAACCTCTTCCATGGGTATATGATCAGCATTCCTTTTGTGATATTCGTAAGGCATTAGGCAACACCACAAATAGATGCATTAGTTTATGGCATAAGATACAAGATTTGATTGATGATAATATACTTGATTTGGGCACTTTAGTTCAGCCTCTAAGGGTAAAACTAACATAGGATAAAGATTTGAAAATAGTTTTAGATCCATTTCCACAACATATTAGATAAGAACAAAGGGACACATCAAGTGTTCACCATATATACCAAGCACCTTTAGTTGAGTCACATTCCTTTGAGTTGTATGATAGGGGTGTATGATTTTAGATTTACATCCAAGCCTTTGACATATTTTTTAGATCATTAGATTTTGAAAGATAATACAAGTTATAATAAATTATTTATCAGAGCATATATTTAGAATTAGCATATTCACAGTGTACTCATCAACAATGGTTCTACTATTAACATGTGGGTTATTCAAATTAGGATATCACTCTGAGAAACATATCTATTAGTGGTTTTAGTGGGAATATATAGAGTTCATTGGGAGAGATATTACTTCCATTATAGGTTGGTCCTATATATGTGGCCACACCATTCACTATAGTTCATAGTGCAGGAGTTTTTAACATATTACTTGGTTGACCTTAGATTTAAAAACTCAAGGAAGTACCTTCTATAGATCACAAATGCATGAATGTCACTCATGATAATTAGGTTATTATACCTAGTAGAGTTCCTTATGAGTCACCACTCCCCACTTCAAATCCATATACTAGCTTCCAGTTAATAGTTCCAGTTCTCCCACTAGTTTTAAAATTCATTCATGCTAATGAGGTTATTATAGTTGGAAGAGTTCTTTATGAGTCACCACTCCCCACTTCAGAGCCATCTACCAAGTTTCAGTTACCAGCTCTAGTTCTCCCACTAGTTTTAGCTTCTCCTCCAAGTTTAATATAGCTTCAACTTTTGATTCATCCATAATTACAAAATCCATCACTAGTATAAAGGGTTCATACACATTTCTATTTTATGATTCTAGACAGCTTCCAGCTACAATATTCACACCTAGATTAGTTACATTATGGTCTCATATAGCTACACAAAGAACACCTATCCATAGAGCTTATTATCTTACATTCAAATGGGTCCCTAAGAGCCCTACAGTTTCATCCACTTTTCAGAGTCACAGGGGGACCCCACATTCATTTTCCAATGTAGATATTTTAGGGTAGCTACAAGGTACATGGATTTTAGTTACAAAATCTCAAACAATCCATCATGCCTCAAGATCACGCATGATCACATTATTTGGTATAGGACTCCATGATAGGGAGTCTCATTTGAGACTCATCAGTTAGTATCATTTCTTTCTAGCATTGATTTTACATATTATCTTCTACTTGAATTTACATAGTTTAGGTATTTTAAAAAATACAAAAATATCACACTTCAAAAGACAAAAATATTCAAAAATTGTAAAAGTATAAAAAATATGTTTTGATTGTATGCATCATCCATGTTTACATAGTTACTATCATCTTAGGGCTTACATTTTTTGTTTCATGCTATTGTATTTTGATTTATCTGCATTAACATGCTTCACTTGATCTCTTTGGAGTGTGTGTAGTGACATCCAACTCTTTGAATGCTTTACTCTACCCATCGAGTGGGCATTTATACTTTTACATTCAAGACACACACTAATATAGATACCCACTAAGGTAATCTTATACATGACTACACCATTCAGGTTATGTCATTCTTACACTACAGACTCTGAGTTATCATACTGATGAACATTCCTTACTAGATTACATAGATTACTACATCAAAATTTCACTATCACCTAACATTTATGTATTTATTAACATATATCTAGTCTTGTACAACACATGTTTTAAATAATTTCACATTTGCTTTGATTATTTAGTTGTGTTTATATCTTCTACTTCTTACTTTTACTTTGATTCCTTACATAACATAGCTTGTGTGATTGCATTTCTATTTCGTGATTCTCTTCTATTTGTGCCTTAAGACATTTACCAATGTCCTTTACCTCTATTCATGTTTGTGCCTTAGGAAATTTTATAATGTCCTTTGCTTGTACTTTTATATGTATCTTGTGGCCCTTTTGTCAACTTTGCTTCTTCCTCTTATATGGGTATGTGGAATTTGAACATGCCTTCCATGTTTATCTTCTAGTTTGAGTGACACGTGTTTATGTCCCTTGTTTGCATGGGACCTTGGTCACCCTTGTATACGTATTTATTATTTATTCATATTCTTGTTTGTTTGTTTTCTCATCACTTTGTGTAATTCCATGATTCCAATCATGCATTTATCTTGCTTCTTCGATGTAGTGATGAACATCATGTTCCATCCCTCCATGCTTACTAACAAAATAATAACTAAAAACTAATATCTAATATTTCCATTTATAGTATAGTACTTTTTCCATGATTTCACATTGTTATATCTATCTAGGCATGCCCCTATTGATCTAAAAATCTCTCAATACAAACATTGTTATATCTATAGATATCTTGTCAAATATCAATGCTATATCATGTATCTATACAATTTAGCACACTTGCAGGACTCTTTTCTTCTAAGGGCAATCATTTTTGGTTCATCATTCCTACCCACTAAATAGGGGTAACAAACATGGGTTTGTCATAGAGATAAAACCTCCTAATAGTCAAAACAATATCATTTAGAACACTCAATACCAAATCTAGAGGTCAAACCCTTCAAAATAGAGCAACAAATAGTGATAGTTTTAGATTAATAGTTATTTTTCACATCAAAAAATAATTCCAAAAATGAATATTAGTACCAATGATAAGGATGTCCACATTTTTGTGCTCCTGTCTAGGAAGGAAAACACTCAGGGTTTCTATAAATAGGCAAAAATAATAGTTTAGGGATAGTTTTTGCACTTCTAGATCAGTCAAATTTAGTAGTTTTAGTATAGTTTTCTTAGATACAATGGTTTATCATGCATGGCATGATGGTTATCACTTTATTATAGGTTATACATTTGTCATAACTTTTATATCAGAATGCATGTTCCAAATGTTAGTGATTGGGGGTAATGTACGTGGCACATTAATCTTATTTTCTTTTAGAGTTCAATTTATTCAAGGCATTATTAGTAATTTCATGCCTTAGTACATCTAAAAGTGGTTAGCATCACATTTGAGTTAAAATTTTATACAATTTTATCTTTTTAAGTACCCAAGTTCCCAAGTTGGCTTTCACCTAAGTATTATGCATTAGTTTTGGAGAAGATTTCTTACAAGCCTATCATCTATCTTTCAAAATGGCCAGGAATGGCTTAGCTTCCATCATCTATTTAGGCTATCCATGCCACATTATGATATTTCTAGAACATCCATGGGCTCCATGAGTCATCTCATATGACATCTATTCTATATCACTATCACTTCATAGCTTCACATCATGGGGAAACGATGGAGCAAAAGGTCTACATAACCTTTATATACTTGAGCCACCTATTCTAAGGGATTGGACACACAATATAGACATCAATTATCACACACATGATTCATTAACTTTACATAGTTTGAAATGGAGTCAAAGGGCTAGCCTTTACATTCTTGAGCCACTTTCTGGGGAATTGAGCACTCAAATTCATTCATGATATTACTCTTGATTCAACAGACACACATTATCATCCAACACATTTCAAAATCACAACAGATTCATAATTCATAGTGTGCTCTCTCTTTTCACATGAAGCATCACACATCTTCATGAGGTTCACCCTTACAGGTAAGTTTAGGTATGCTTCTTATTTTCTTTTATCCTAGTATTTCACTTTGTTACATCACTAAAATAAATGGGGGGGGGGGGGGGGGTAATGTAGTCATGTAAAATGTGAAAGTATACAACTTTAGTATGCCTAATACACCTAATCTATAGGCCATCATGTTGGCTCACACAACCATTCCAGGCTACTTCTTTCATTTATTCTTAGTCATCCAAAACTTTTCAGACTTAGCTGTTTAAGACCAAGGTAACCCTTCTAAGCTGAAATCCATCCCCTTAGGTCTTTTTCCCTCTATAAAATAGTGCCTAAATAGGACAAGAGAATAGTAACTTAGTGTGTCCTATTTTTGGCACCATTTTCAAAGTTCACTTTTTATCCTAATGGTTAGATTCTTCTAGTTCCTTATCTTTTCCCTTGTCATCTTAATTCAAATTCATTTAATCAATGATCATTAATTACCTTATAAAAGGCCATTCAAAGTCCATTAGGGTGTTGAAAATCATTTTCAAGAGAGATGGAAGAATAAAATCAAGTACACTCAAACACTCTTCCCTATTCTTTGCATACAACCTTATAATATTATTCAAATCCTACTCAAGTCGTTGCACTTATCCCTAACTAGTTTAATCACATCCAAGTTTGCATTCTAGTTTAATTGATCATACAAAAATTGCACCGATAAATTCAATGGAATAACTAAATTATATTGATCCCTCTTCAAAGTATTGGTATGTAGGAAGCATGCCCACACATGGGGTGTGAAGTGCATCGAGTGTATCCTTTACACCCTAATGTCTTTTCTCTCTTTCCAAAGTTTGTATTCAAGTTTAAAAACTAGGAGATTCTAAGAGTTTTAAATATAAAAATAGGCACATAGCGAGCTCCATGAGTTCCTTGAAATTAAAATTTTATTCATAGGGTAACACTGCCATATCGAACAAAACTTATAATGCTTTCAGCCTCAGGACAACATCATCAAAATAGGACTATAATGTGGGATAATAAGGTGTCTTATTTTTGGTGCTCCTATCCAATCAATAAAAGATGTATAGAGACCTATTTTTGACTATTTCTCAATCTTATTCCTCTAGTATCAAACCTTGTCTCAGTCCAAATCAATTGCAATAAGTTAAATTCTAATCTTTATCACTTCCTACTATATTTAGAAAATGAAAAAATACAATATATTTACACAAATTAGTAGGTTAATTCTTGAATATAAATTTACTAATTTACCTTTCTCAAACACTTTATTATTTATGAATATGTCATGTCCCCTTTTTCGTGGACATTGACAGGCTTGATGATTAGCCTATTATGCGACCTTCGTAGGCTGATTGGATGGATAGAGAGTCATGATGGAGATTGGCTTGGCTTTGATTTACAGAATTCCTATAGTTGGCTCTCATTCAGGTTATTTCAGACACATTGGGCCTGAGCTCCTATTATTTAGGGATATTTGACATACAGCGGAGCACCCTTGTTTTGATATGGTCATGTGCAGAATCACTCCCTGATTCACCAGCTTCAGACGGTTCGAGGATCCGACATGTATTGAGGGAGATATTAATATTTGATTGATTTAATCAAATATTAATTATTTGGTCTAATTTTAAATTAGATATTAATTAATTATTAATTAATTAATTATTTGGTCTAATTTTAAATTAGATATTAATTAATTATTAATTAATTGGTCTAATTTTAAGATCCAAGTTCTAATTTGAGGAATTCTAATTTTAGAAGCCCAAGTTCTAATTTGAGGAATTCTAATTTTAGAACCCCAAGTTCTAATTTGAGGAAATCTAATTTTAGCAAGCACACCTTTGGAAGGGTATAAGAGTTTCTCATGGGAGAGAGTTTGTATGTATGAATTGATTATTGAAATTGGAGAAATTCTTCTGTGAAGACTGAGCCAAGGGTTCCAGGATTCCATTTGCAGTGGAGAACGTCAACTCTTCATTGTGAGCAATTCAGAGGTTGTGAAAGATCAGCCGATCTATTGCCAAATTGAGAGATAGCTTCATCCAAAAGTTATCACAGAGGTACAGATTTGAGAGATAGCTTCATCCAGAAGTTATCACAGAATTTCAAGGTTGAGAGATAACTTCACACAGAAGTTATTACAGATATTTCAGGTATTTATCTTTATTTAGTTTTGATCTAATAAATTATACAGATAGAGATATTCTGTATTAGAATAGTATATCTTTAGATCAGGTGGTTCAGCAATCAGGGGTTAAGAACAGACAGGCTGGTAGCCGTACTACGTCTGTACAGGTCCATACAGATCCACGCAGATACCGACACTGGCAGACAGAGATTCCCAGTGACCGACACCGGCCGTCTGAGGATCGACGTTGGCAGATAAGGACCTACAGAGACTGACGTCGGTAGTATATCGACCGACGCCGGCGACTGTGTGTTCGACACAGCAGGCCGAGACTTCCAGAATTGCAAGTTTATTCCCAGTTTGCATAATTTTAGGGTTTTAAGACCATACCTATAATATTCTTTGGTTTGCATAAGAAAGGACATCTATTGTAATCAGCTGGATGAATGATAAGATCTGTGATTAGTTTATGCATGTTTGAATCTATTCTACAAATTGTATCTTGTTTAGAGCTTTATATGTTTCTATATTCCCTGATTGAAGGGGATATTACAGTTGTTCAGAGCTTTTGTGCAGATAAAAGAAGCCCCTAAGTAAGGGACATCACAGTGGTATCAGAGCTTTGGTCTTTGGTATCATAGTTTTGTGTCTTTCATATATCTTTATTGGTAGGGGATATCACAGTGGTATCAGAGCTTTGGTCTTTGGTATCATAGTTGTGTGTCTTTCATATATCTCTATTGGTAGGGGATACTACAGTGGTATCAGAGCTAAATTCCTGCCATCCTGTTGGGCACATCAGAACAAATGTCTTGCCATCCTGTTGGGTAGTTTGGGTAGATTGAATCAGCAAAGTATCGTAATGACTTCATATACTCAGAGACAGTGGGACAATGATATGAAGAAGCTGGAACTAAGTTTGAAGAGGTTGAATGAATCTCTTTCATATCCTACATCCAGAAACAAACCCGCACGGTATATGACAGCGAACGAGGAGTGGGAGTTAGTACCACCTCGAATTCAGAAGTTGTTGCCTTTTGATCGCTTTGTTAAGCTAAGGAGAGAGCACTACAGATCACTTCGACGAGAGAGCAGCATGTCTTATGATTATTATGATTATTATGAGATAGGAGATAGTGAGGATGAGTTAGATGCTTGCACTCAGAGTGTAGAGGTGTGTTCAGATGTTAGTGCACTGAGGGTCGATGATCTCTCAGCTATGGCAGAGATTGTAGAAGAGTCCCAGGATCCTATTATTGTAGATGACACTCAGGAGAATGCAGTGGATAGTTTTGAGTACTTAGTTTCACCGATTGTTTCTTTTGATATGGAAGAGTTAGACAGTGATGCTATAGTTGTTGATACTCTGCATGTTAATATGAGCTATGGAGTTGATTCACAGAGTATGGATGGTAGTATTACAGCGATCAGTGATTCTGAGTCTATTTGTTTGGACCATGCATCAGAGGAGTGTGGGAGACAATCTAGCCAGTGCCATCATGGGTCTAATCAGCTGAGAGTTAGTGAGCGAGACATTGCCACCGCTTGTAAGCATTTCAATGATGCTCGTCAATTGTTAGTAGTTTATGGATGGGGTTCTCCTACTAGCATCGAGCAGGGAGGCAGTTATTTATCCTTGACAGAAATCCACTCTTTATGGGAGGCTATCCAGATTCTGAGACAGGACTATATGCAGTTGGTCACCGACAGAGATTATCTTATAGAGTGGGGCAGCACAGCATATGATGCATTGTTGGTCGAGGAAGATAAGGTGAGCGAGCTTACTCAGCAGCTAGAGGTGACTTCTGAGATTCTTGAGACTACACAGTTAGCTTATGAGGAGTCACAATTTCATTTGGTTGAGATGACCATGGAGTTAGAGCATTTACGGTCTTCACCAGCCCCAGACTCAGAGGTTAGTACATTGAGTGTTGTTGGTGAGTATGTTCCTATAGTTGTAGCTGTGGAACATGTTGTTGAGGCTGACACACCGGTTCAGGATTTGGGAGTACATGGTTCTGATGAGTTTGGGATACCTCTCCAAATTGATTCTTCTCACACATTTGACAGTATGGTACAGTTGGTTGTGCCACCATTACAGAGGGATCAGTTATGGGATGGATTAACACCATCTTTTGTAGATGAAATTCGCAGTTGCCCAGTACACAGTCTATAGTATCGACACTTCCAGGGCAGTCATGATTTCAGAGATTGGTTGAGTTGTGTTCGCCAATTTGATTATGGGTTCCTCTTTGTTTTACTTCTGATGATGTTGCAGGTACTTGCATTGATTCACAATAGTGCAGAACATAACTACATTTGGGATCCAGGTGGATCGAGTGGTTCATTGTTCTGAGATTGCTTGGGGACAAGCAATTTTTGGAGGGGCAGATTGTCATGTCCCCTTTTTCGTGGACATTGACAGGCTTGATGATTAGCCTATTATGCGACCTTCGTAGGCTGATTGGATGGATAGAGAGTCATGATGGAGATTGGCTTGGCTTTGATTTACAGAATTCCTATAGTTGGCTCTCATTCAGGTTATTTCAGACACATTGGGCCTGAGCTCCTATTATTTAGGGATATTTGACATACAGCGGAGCACCCTTGTTTTGATATGGTCATGTGCAGAATCACTCCCTGATTCACCAGCTTCAGACGGTTTGAGGATCCGACATGTATTGAGGGAGATATTAATATTTGATTGATTTAATCAAATATTAATTATTTGGTCTAATTTTAAATTAGATATTAATTAATTATTAATTAATTAATTATTTGGTCTAATTTTAAATTAGATATTAATTAATTATTAATTAATTGGTCTAATTTTAAGATCCAAGTTCTAATTTGAGGAATTCTAATTTTAGAAGCCCAAGTTCTAATTTGAGGAATTCTAATTTTAGAACCCCAAGTTCTAATTTGAGGAAATCTAATTTTAGCAAGCACACCTTTGGAAGGGTATAAGAGTTTCTCATGGGAGAGAGTTTGTATGTATGAATTGATTATTGAAATTGGAGAAATTCTTCTGTGAAGACTGAGCCAAGGGTTCCAGGATTCCATTTGCAGTGGAGAACGTCAACTCTTCATTGTGAGCAATTCAGAGGTTGTGAAAGATCAGCCGATCTATTGCCAAATTGAGAGATAGCTTCATCCAGAAGTTATCACAGAGGTACAGATTTGAGAGATAGCTTCATCTAGAAGTTATCACAGAATTTCAAGGTTGAGAGATAACTTCACACAGAAGTTATTACAGATATTTCAGGTATTTATCTTTATTTAGTTTTGATCCAATAAATTATACAGATAGAGATATTCTATATTAGAATAGTATATCTTCAGATCAGGTGGTTCAGCAATCAGGGGTTAAGAACAGACAGGCTGGTAGCTGTACTACGTCCGTACAGGTCCATACAGATCCACGCAGATACCGACACTGGCAGACAGAGATTCCCAGTGACCGACACCGGCCGTCTGAGGATCGACGTCGGCAGATAAGGACCTACAGAGACCGACGTCGGTAGTATATCGACCGACGCCGGCGACTGTGTGTTCGACACAGCAGGCCGAGACTTCCAGAATTGCAATTTTATTCCCAGTTTGCATAATTTCAGGGTTTTAAGACCATACCTATAATATTCTTTGGTTTGCATAAGAAAGGACATCTATTGTAATCAGCTGGATGAATGATAAGATCTGTGATTAGTTTATGCATGTTTGAATCTATTCTGCAAATTGTATCTTGTTTAGAGCTTTATATGTTTCTATATTCCCTGATTGAAGGGGATATTACAGTTGTTCAGAGCTTTTGTGCAGATAAAAGAAGCCCCTAAGTAAGGGACATCACAGTGGTATCAGAGCTTTGGTCTTTGGTATCATAGTTTTGTGTCTTTCATATATCTTTATTGGTAGGGGATATCACAGTGGTATCAGAGCTTTGGTCTTTGGTATCATAGTTGTGTGTCTTTCATATATCTCTATTGGTAGGGGATACTACAGAATATAACTCCAATATTCTAAAAATAATAAAATAGATACCTCATAATTCTATTAAGACACACACTTTGCATCTTTGTCTCCTAATAAGATAGTCTTAGCATAATATCATTGTCTAAACCAACATAAAAACAAATAGCAGTATTTTTTATCATTAGAAACACTATTTAGATTAAATAAATTGCTTCTTTAAAAATAGGATGATATAGTTATCATAGGTAGTCACGATGATAATAATTACAATAGGATTGATAATAATTATATTTATTATATGTCTCTTGATTATGTTGATGATTATAGTAATAGTTATTATACATTATATTTATTATGTTCATGATCCCTATAACATCTAAATTTTTTAAATATTGATTATTAAATACAATAATAAATATAACTATAAACATAACGACATTATAGAAAATTAAAAATATTGTTTTATTAGTTATCACTACTTTCTAACCAAATATGATTAAAAATAAAAACATATTATACATAACTTATTTATTTTTAGTTCTCTCTCTCTCTCTCTCTCTCTCTCTCTCTCTCTCTCTCTCTCTCTCTCTCTCTCTCTCTCTCTCTCTCTCTCTCTCTCTCTCTCTCTCTCTCTCTCTCTCACACACACACACACTCTCTCTCTCTCTCTCTCTCTCTCTCTCTCTCTCTCTCTCTCTCTCTCTCTCTCTCTCTCTCTCTCTCTCTCTCTCTCTCTCTCTCTCTCTCTATGGATTTTGGGTTCAGAATTTTAGTTATGGTAATTTATCTTATTTTTATTCTATCATAATAATGTTTTTGCTAATATATTCTTTTTATTATGGAAATGTTTTATTTTTATATTAAATTAAATGTTACTTTACTTTGAAAAGTATTTACTATAGACTTTGGGTTTATAATTGATTTCATTTTTTGTTTTTATCCCTTGAATTTTACATGTGTTTTCAACCCAAAAATATCATGTGAAATTCCAATCAATGAATAACACCTACATATCAAAGTCTTCCACCCAAGTGTGTATGTTCTTCTGAGTGATGTTGTAGGTTACTATGAACATTGATCTTATTCACTTGTATCACTATTTCCTCTTGTATTTATTTTGGTTAATTTACATTATTTTAATTATTATTTCATATAATTTAAATACAATATAATAAAATAAAAAACTAAATTGATTTTCCTTTTATTTAACTACTACATTATTACATAATTTTACATGTAATTATTATCTGTTGTCGAAGAAGATGCCAAGATATTTGGATCAATCAAATAAATAAGGTTTTGATAATCATGAGTCAACAAAGTAATGAATATAATATATGTAAGAAAATAAAATCACATAGATGATAATATTACATATACAAGATAGGAGATCAAATCAATCTTCCATTGAAAAATAGCTCACCAAGAGAGATGTAGAAATAAGAGTGCATCAGTAACTCATCCAAGAAATGTAGTCAAATATCTAATAATAAAAGAGTAACTCCCATACTTGAAATAGCCATTCAAGGGAGTTAGATATTATTAATCCAATCAAAATGTAACTACAAGTACACCTAAGCAAGCTTATCAATAAAAGTAGGAACACTTTGAGTAAGGGAAAAAATCCCATAATTATATAAATATGGGAAAAGGGAAAACCCATACTCTAAAACCCTCCATAAGCATAACTTAGTTTGGCAGTGTAAAAAAAAGGGGTCTCAATAAATAGGCCTAAGTAGGTAACCATGTACAAATAAATCTATCATAAAGTATAAAAAAGGAGAAAACCTATAGGTAATACTCCAAACTAAAAAGAGAGAAATAAAGAGGAGGTTAGGAGTCCCCCAAAAAGATGATGTTGCAGTATCCTAAACCTTAAGAAGAGCTTACAAGTGAGTATATTTTATGTCCATGAAAGGTTTGGTAAATATGTATATAATCTACTTTGTTCTCTAGTAATATCTTAGATCAATGATGTCCCCATCAAGAGTTATCTGGTGAAATGCTTGATAGTTTTTATGTGTTTGGTTTGTTAATGCTAGACTAGGTTCCTAAAAATCTAAATGGTACTTTGGTTGTCATAGTAGATGTTATTAGTTAATCTAAACTATATAATTAACTCTATGAGAATCCTCTAAATATAGATGGCCTCAATGGCATCATTAATAACTTCATTATGCTCTACTTAAGTAGATAATAAAGCAATATCATTATGCTTCTTTCTTGACTAATGGTAAGGCCTAATCCTATGGATAAATTATAACATGAAGTAGACTATTGACGCTTAATATATCCAACACAATCTAAGTTAGTATATCTAATCAAGTCAATGCCAATTCTATATTTGTAGTGAATCTCAAATCTATGTGTGTCTTGGATATAGTGTAATATCCTTTTAGCTACTTTCTAGTTCAGCTCATGGGTTTGCTGCATGAATATGGAGACTACACCCACTGCATATGATATGTTAGGTCTGGTATGTGTCAATTAGATATGGTTTCCCACAATTTGTCAATACAAGGTAGTGTTGATGAAAGGCAAAGTAGAGTATTCCTCAATCTTGACTCCAGATAAAAAGAGAGTTGGATTTGGCTTACAATCAATCATGTAAAATCAATAAAGTAAATCAATAGCATACTTAGGCTTTATAAAAATAATCCTTGAGTTATACTAATAAATATGAATCCCAAGGAAGTGTCATAACAAACCCAACTATATAATGGAAAATTTATCCTAAAGAGAACTATGCACATCTATAATGATGAAGAGGAACTACTAATGATAAAATGTCAATATAAATAACTAAATTCATGATTGAATCATCCTATTTTAAGATATAAAAATCCATATTTTAAAGGAATCTAGAGAATCATTTTGAAATAATAAATGAATCCATCTTGGGGTACCAATATCGAGGGGCCAATTTGAGGTCATTAATATATTTATGGAGTCTACATACAAAAAAAGGATACTAGATAAATATGATAGGCTCTTCCATGTAAATATCCTCCTCAATATCACTATGAATAAATTTACTCTTCACATCCATGTAATGAACATACCTACAGATGGATATAATAATAGCAAGGGTGAGTTAGATGAACCTCATTTTTGTGACTAGTGAAAATGTCTTTGTGTATGCAACTACATGCACCTACAAGAAACCATTTTTGAATAAGTGTGCCTTGAAATTGTTAATAGAGACATATTATACATACTTAGTATGATATATTGATCTACATCAAACTATCTTTCTTCCTTTAATAATAAATGTCAAATACAATGTATGATTCTTTATTAAGGAGTTATACTCCAATTGCATGGCATACTTTCACCCCATAATACTTGATGTCACCCACAAAGTCTAAAGATCTAAGGCAAATGCATAAAAATCATGTGATTTAATATAAACTATGAACATATATAATATTCATCTAAAGGATTCCCAACCCATGTACATAAACTCTGTAGTGTCTACCTATCCCAAAGAGGACCAAATATGGATGATTCAGGTAGAGAAACATCATCTTATGAAGCGTGTCTAGATGTGTATGAATATGATTCCCCACTACTACTCTTATTATAAAAACTATAAGTGTCCTTAAACTCTAAAATTTTCTCACATTAATCTAAATTATATAAGTGAAATCTAAGTGATTCAAATGAAGTGGGATAAGTGTCAACTCTCGAGCCTGTGAGACTGTCCTGAAAGTGAACACTTGTCTCGATGAGTAGATCATGTGTGGTAAAATGAGTAAGGTGTTATCCCTTTACACCATTTGGATAAAATATGAAGATGTAAGTCTTATTTTAAGGTTCCCTATCCATGCACTTTTTATTGTATATGTGTTCCATAGATACAAATGCAAAAACTTGAAAGCACTCAACTATACGTTTCCTATTATAACAAACTTAATTGATTTCTTTGGCCCAATAATGTTGTTAAAGTGACTTATAGTGAATCATTTAGTTATTTCTCTCTTTCAAGGACCTATTCTTTCATTTTACAACTTTGATCTATTAAGGACTATATGGAACAATCTGATGCAAATCAATCCTCTCTAATGTGAAAAAAAAAATCAAACATTTTAGTGACATATGTATCCCTGTTATTAATTTAAATAACCTCGAAATATCAAAACTTGTCCAAAACATCAAATTTCTACCTAAGGAAGTGAACTCATTTATTTTTATAGAAATCATCAATGACATAGTTAGAGATTGTGAAAGATAGACTAGGAAAAGGCCCATATACACCATTTTGTACTAAATCCAATGGCTATAAAACCCTCTAGGATTTACCTTTGACAAGTTTATATTTGTGATGCCTCCCAAGGGTGAAACCTTGAGGAATACCTTAGAGAAATGGACATAGGGTAAGCTTGTGACTATGTCATTTTTGATCAGTTATTTTATTTATTCATAATTGAGAAGGAAAAACCATTGATTCTAAGATTTGATAACTCCATTTGAAATATTCAATAACGTAGATGAATAATTAATTACAAAATGTAAGAAATTATATATCTTACCTTGGTGATCTACCCTACCCACTGCTACTATAGAATCATTATTCAACTCTCTAATTATGACTAAATTTGTTAAAAACTCAACCCTCATGCCATTACTAATATGATTGACTTTTTATACTTATAATATATTTATTAAAAGTGATGGAACATGTAGAACATTATTGATTGTTTATCCATTTCAATAGACCCTCTCCCTATAAATTTTACTTACATGTCATCACACAAAGTGATATAAGACATGATACAAGGATTAAGGGAATAAAAATCAACTTTTCAAGAACCCATGTCATGGGAATAACCCAATTTAATAATCCATGAATTGGTTAGAGTTGAAACTACTACAATAGCCTTGCCCTTTTATTTATCCTACCTTTACTTTTTCATAAGAAAAATATTGAGTTGATGAATTATACTTGATAGAATCAAAAACACTTGTTTTATTCTTTTCTATAATATGATTTAGGTGATCAATTTAATTCTTAATCACTATTTTTCATCATGCCCATTTTTAATACAATAGGAACACTTAAAATTATCCATCGTAGGTTTATCATTAGAAGAAGTTATTTCAATTGTTTCTCTAGTAGATGTTGATTCTTTCTTTTTGTCTTGATCCTTGTTATTTGTTTTATCTCTTCATTATAAGCCTTTCATTTACCATTCATATCAATTAGGTATTGTGTTTTTGATTAATTAAATGTGTCCATTTGTATTAAATTTTCTTTCTCCCAAGTCAAGTGGGTAATCAATGCATCTAAAGTGGTATGTTTCCATGCATTGCCTATAACACTTTTAGTGGCATGAAAAGTAGAGACAAAGATTAAGTAATTATTACCTATTTTAGAGAGAATATTTATAATAATTTGGATATATATTATCTATTCCACATTATCTCAACTACAATATCAAAGACTTAAAATTCGTGAATAGATCCTAAAGGGTGTTAAAGTTGGTAGGACTTAGGATGCTATGATAAATTTTAAATTCATGACCTCTCATCACATCTATCTTCCAATAAATATTTTTGAAAATTTTCCACACTTCATTAAGATATTTAGTAGGTTCTAATTGAAATAAAAGATCACAATACATAGAAAGATATATAAACCCATATACACCATCGAAATGGTGGTACCACTTAACCTTTTATTCTTTTATAATAGGTTTGATTTCATTTCCCATTATAATACAATTTAAATCCTTGATCCTTAATATAATTTTCATTTTAATTTTCCATTCATAGTAGTTAAATGGAATTAGTGGACTAATTGAACTTATATCCATTATGCATAAATAAAGTGTAGTGGTTGTAGTTGAGTTTGTTGAAATGAAGACAAAAGTAGAAAAAAAGATTATTCAAAACACAATGCCACCCCATTATGAACTATGAAATGGTGAACCCCCCTTGAATTTTGTAAATAATGCATACTCATAAGACGTCTATCCCAAAAAAATGCATCCAAATAAACCAGTGCAAATTTCATAACGATGTGATTTGAAACATAAGGTGAGCACATCAAACCCAGTAAAAAATACATATAGGATGAGTAAAAAAAGTGATAAAGTTAAAATATTAATAGTTTTTAAACAATAATAATTTTTTTTTAAATGTTGTTCTATAAATATTTTTTCTTAAAAAAACAATAAAAAATCTCCACTAACAATTCTAAACTTGACTGACCCTCTTAAGCATTAATTGTGGATTCAAATAAAAGTAACATATTTGAACTTTTTTTAAATAAAGATATTAATTTTTTTATTTAATATGGCACACATTAAAAAAACATTACAGAAAACTGTTAATATACTTAGATTATTTTGGAAGAAACTTCTAAACATTTGGAAACTATAGGAGTCTTTTGTGTTACTTCTTAAAAAATTCCATCAAGGCATTTTTTGGAATATAGACTACATGGAATGGAGGTTATTGATGGGTGACAAAGATATTATACTTAGTAGGTGAAAATTTCATAGCTGAGGGCCATTTAGAAGTAATGCAAAACTAGTTGATCAGTCTCCCAAACATAGAAAAGTAGTCGAGGCTGAGCTTAGGCCAAATACACAAGCTGATACTGAACAAAAGAGATAAAACCTAAGGACATATGGTGGAACACATTCATTTTATATTAAAATTCACTAAGTCACATGGAACGCTTAATTATAAACAAGCCACAAAAACCATGGTACTGGATTCCAATGATTTAGATTTATATAAAAATGACTCCACCAAAGAAGAAGATTCCTAAAAATGGATTGTATAATAATATTATTTTATAAATTAAAATATCACAATTAAAAAAGAAATATCTAGACACATCATTACTAGAGTCGATCTAATATCATATCATAATGGATGTTAGGATCTCCAAATGAAGTGAATGCATAGGTTTGTGATAAGCATGAGTCAAGAAAGTACAAACCAAAATAACTACAAGAAAATAAAATCACATAAATTATAATATTTCATAAAAAAGATAAGAGTGAAAACAAATAATCCATTAAACAAGAGATAAGAAAAATATATGTAAAAATATAAGTGCATGAGTAACTCCTCCATGAAAGGTGGTCAAAAAGCCAATAACAAAAGAGTAACTCCTATACCTAAAATAACCAGTCAAGGGAATTACTTACTATTCATATGATAAAAATATAAGTCCATGTACACCTATGAAAGCTATTTCATGAAAGTAGGAAAATTCCAATTGAGGGAACAAAACCTATGATAAATAAATATGGAAAAAATGAAAACCCTACTCTAACATCTTTCCATCACTAGATATATTCCATATAAATTATTATGAATGTTTTTATATGGTATAATTAATTTAAATGAAATATATAATATTTTTTCATATGGAAATGGAAATATTATTAAATTCCATCTTCTTCATGTCTACACCATGAGCATCCTTACATTAAGGGCATCACTAAACCTAGAGCACTCTTAGTTGTATTTAGAGATCTCTATTTATAAATATTTATGTTTACCATATGTTTATTTATATTATATTATAAATATTTTATAATATATTTTTATTTTTTTAGCATTCCTATGTTCCTTATCATATTTTTACTTTTTTCTAGTTCCTAAATTGCTTCGCATGTTTTTTATTTTTCATTTTTCACAGATTTTCCCTCTAATTGTTATGGTTTCTTTGTTATGCATTATTGTGATTTATGTTTGGTGTTCCATTATTTTATTTTCATATAGGATCCAATATTTTTATTTCAAGTATTATTTGTGTTTTAATTATGGATATATTCACATTTGATTGCTTTATTTCACTTTTTGGATATAATTTCAATATATTGGTTAAATGGTTGTGTGTTTATATTTTTTGAAAATACTATGTTCCTATCCATGTTTTCCATGATTTTTTTCATAAATTTTATTAATCAATGTGTTACATAATTATTTCATACATTTACATGGATTATACCATGAATATATTGAGACATATTATTTTTCTACATCATTGATATATCATGTCTATGTTTGGGCATATATTACCATTTTTTAGACTTATTTATATTTCTTATAATTAAGAATATTAATATTGGCTTATGAATGCGATTTTATGATTATATAATTTTATACTTATATATTGATGTACGTGTCAAAAATGCACTTTCACAGTTATTTTTTGATAGGGTAAAGAATGTGTTTTGACTCACCTCAAAAAATAGAATCAAAGATTAAAATATAAACATGGTACTAAAAAATTAATATAAAAGGATATACACACCTAATTATAACCCCATTCTAAAATAGTAAAATAAAATAATAAAAATTCAAAACCTAGCCATTATATGTAAATAAACTAGACTAGGTTGGTTATGAAAGATCACCATCAAGAAACACACTAGTTTCAATCCTTTTGACTTGAACCCCACAAAATATTAAAATACTCCACCACCAAAACAATTATCAGATAAGATTAAAAAAAATTGTATTTGTTAGTTATGTTTTTATTATGTCCTGATTTATTATTTCTCACAATCGCATGATCCCCTATCTCCTAAATCCTATGATTCTAGAATGAAACGTATAGATATTTAAAACACAAAAAAGGGATAGAAACAATCCTTTAAAATAGGATCTACTTTGCTGATCAAAACTTTTGGTTATATGATGGATTAAATACTCTCATTTTTTCTTCATAAATAATCATCCCTCCTAAGCTATGTAAAGGGTAAGATCTCCTTCCTTGTTTCATGGACCATTTGATCTGAGTACGGATCTTCCAAATATGATACTAGAGATTCTATTT
>JARHVA010009639.1:250000-286860 GCA_037957365.1 Torreya grandis
ACTTTCATATATATTTTGTTTATTAGGATAAAAAGTGGGGTTTGATGGGATACAAAACTAAGAAAGAGGCAAAAAAAATAATAAATTAAACAAATATTAATATACACACCAAAATATAAACCTAATTAAAATAGACTATCATAAAAAATTTACCATACCATCCCGCGTGCATTGATGAATCAGAGTTGGTTGGTTGTGAATGACAAAAAAACATGAAGCATACTAGACACAATACTTCTTAGTTGAACCCTATAGAAGACTAATATATTCCCCCAAAAACACATTTATGGGAGAATATATGCATGTTAGATTATTTATGTATGTTATTATAAGGTCTTTATTTAATGTTGATCATAATAGTATCATTTGTTTATATCATAAATCCTATGATTATGAAATTAAAGGGATAGTTATTTCCAACAAAATAATGGTTTAAATACAATCCCATAAAATAAGACATACTTTAATTATAACAACATTTAGTTTTGTCATGGCATCAATCCCCTCATGCTTCCTCCCCAAATAATGACCCTTCCTAAAATTTGTAGATGAGGAGACCTCCTCCCTATTTTTCTAGACCATTTAATCTCAGCATGGAGATTGCAAACTAGATACCAAAGATTATCTCTTGGAGGTATCTTAAGTAGATCCTGTCACTTTGAGGAGATCAATATTTCTATCCTTAAGGAAGGAAGTATACAAATTTTTATTGGAATTATGACATCTCTTGGAAAAAATGTCATGTTGTAAAAAATCTAAGGTATAAAAAGAGTAAACCATCTTAATATAGTGACTGGGTTTAAGAGAATGTGCTCACTTTTAGTAAAATTACATTAGGTATCTAGAAAAACCTAAACTAATAATTATACATGAAAATGTGGTATGAGATCATTTTTGTAGAGATAAATTTACTAGTAGATTCTTGCCAAAGATATTACCTATTACCTTAAATAAAAATTCAGGGAAAACTTGAACTAATATATGTGAAAGCCATACTAGAGGAACCTACTTTTGAAGGATTAATTTAAGGGATTAAATTTAAATTACCATGATTTAATTAGAAAAAGGTGTTTATCCATTGATCATAAAAGTTATTAGATGACCTTGGTCTTATCCTATATATGATAAGAAACCACAATAAAAATCCTTTTGGCACCTACATAATTTTATATATTACCTTTTAGAACAATCCACTATTGATATGAAAAATAGGGAAGAAGGTTAGGAAGCTTATGTATGAAACTATTTAAGAAACAAATTAATCCATAATCATTGAACCCCTTCTCTACTTTGAGCACCTCCTCAAGTTCCTCATCCCAATTGAAAATAATGAGGTTGCTTTTTTAGACCTCACAAGATTCAACGAATGTGTTATCTATTTTGGGTGAGAAATAGCCTTCATAAATGATTTGGAGATAGTATCTTCCTCCAAAAATCTCCAAATGTCTCTATTTCACAAGTACTTACCATGGAAAATTGGTAATCCGTCATTTTTAATGCCATTTGAAATTGGATTAGGTGTCAATCCACTCTTCTCTACCTCACATGTTGACCTAAAAATATCCATATCTATTACATATATATTCATCTTACATAGATTATTAATTTCCTTACCTTTTATGACACTTACTCATAACTTGAACCTAAGGCCTTTTTCAATTCTATTTCTTATATAGTGTTTAATTTGAACACCCTAGTATCCACACATCACTCCATAATTCACTTTTTATACATATTTTTAGTTATCATTTCTTAACATATTTTATACACGTTATGGTAATACATTTATTTTAACTTGAATCATATGCAGGGAAATGCCTCACCTAAAAATAATGCATATATTTAGCTGCTTTTAATTTTTATAAAAAAATGATTTAAGGTTAGATGGTGTTCCAAAGTTATAAAATAATTAATTTTTTTAACTAGAAGGTTCCCATTCTCCACTTGAAAACGTTATTAAGGCCTATGATATAGATGTTTTGTCCTTTGGTAGGGTCGATACATCCCATCAATGTTAAATATGTGATAGGCACAACAAATATGATCCAATACAATACGTGTACTCATTTTTGTATTTCATAAAAAAATTTAAATTATTTCATTAGCTATATATATATATATATATTACACGTGTTATTTTTTTGTAAGCTCAACATGTTGAAAAATATGTATTGATGATTTATTGTAAAAAATAAATGGAAATCAATACATTCATATAAAAAACAAGGATACATGTTTAATCTATTTTTCAAGTTGGAAGAGATAGACTCTAATATAAGATATTATTTATCCTAGTTTTTTATTTTAGTTATATTTCATATATGGCATTTAATTTTGGCATAACTTATAGGTTTTAACAATAAATTCATTATTGATCGCTTCCATGGGAATTTATTTATTTAACTTTAATCCATATATGCATGCACTCGTCCATCTCACTCCCTTAAATGCACACACGCACGCACACACGCACGCACGCACACACACACACACACACACACACCCACCCACACACACACACACACACACACACACACACACACACACACACACACACACACACACACATTCATGCACACACACATGGAGAGAGAATGAGGCTAGGAGAGAGATTTAGTATTTAAGTATATACCTACTTTTGTAGAAACCTTTTAATTTATATGTTATTATTATGTTTTCATATATGTAGATCACTATTTAAAAATAATATCTTATTATTATATTTTAATTTGTGTTGAGCTTCATATTCCATTTCAATATCATACTAAATTTTCAAATACCTTTAGATATGTCATTTTTCCTGTAAAGATGCTCCTACATATGTGTTTTGTTCACTAGGGGTTTTTATTTCTTTAATCACCTTTACTTAAATTATTAAAATCTAATACTATTTCTACTATAATCAAGATAAACTAATCTATCAATGATGGTCATGCCTATGTCTGTTGAGTCCATTCCATAATTTCATCAAATTTGTTTTGCACCCTGATTGTTGGTATTTTTACTTCATTAATGTCATATTACATGGTAACAAGGGATTAATTTTAAACTAAGAATTATATATTTATGTAAACAACCTAATGCATTTGATGAAATTATTTAAATTATTTCATTAGCTATATATATATATATATATATATATATATATATATTACACGTGTTATTTTTTTGTAAGCTCAACATGTTGAAAAATATGTATTGATGATTTATTGTAAAAAATAAATGGAAATCAATAGATTCATATAAAAAACAAGGATACATGTTTAATCTATTTTTCAAGTTGGAAGAGATAGACTCTAATATAAGATATTATTTATCCTAGTTTTTTATTTTAGTTATATTTCATATATGGCATTTAATTTTGGCATAACTTATAGGTTTTAACAATAAATTCATTATTGATCCCTTTCATGGGAATTTATTTATTTAACTTTAATCCATATATGCATGCACTCATCCATGTCACTCCCTTAAATGCACACACACACACACACACACACACACACACACACACACACACACACACACACACACACACACACACACACACACACACACACACACACACACACACACACACACACACACACACACACACACACACACACACACACATGGAGAGAGAATGAGACTAGGAGAGAGATTTAGTATTTAAGTATATACCTACTTTTGTAGAAACCTTTTAATTTATATGTTATTATTATGTTTTCATATATATAGATCACTATTTAAAAATAATATCTTATTATTATATTTTAATTTGTGTTGAGCTTCATATTCCATTTCAATATCAGACTAAATTTTCAAATACCTTTAGATATGTCATTTTTCCTGTAAAGATGCTCCTACATATGTGTTTTGTTCACTAGGGGTTTTTATGTCTTTAATCACCTTTACTTAAATTATTAAAATCTAATACTATTTCTACTATAATCAAGATAAACTAATCTATCAATGATGGTCATGCCTTTGTCTGCTGAGTCCATTCCATAATTTCATCAAATTTGTTTCGCACCCTGATTGTTGGTATTTTTACTTCATTAATGTCATATTACATGGTAACAAGGGATTAATTTTAAACTAAGAATTATATATTTATGTAAACAACCTAATGCATTTGATGAAATTATATAAATAATTAAATTACATTACATGGTCACATAATAAAACTTGGATGAAGTATAATGATTTTATATACACATGATATTGTTGCATTTACACATATTAAGGAGTTATTTATACATACTTATGGAAAAAATGATATTAATGCAAGAATAAAATAGAATCAAGTACTTTATTACATCTCATATATAGAAATGATGGTTATTATAATTCATGCATAGTAAAATGATTTCATTATTGTATGTGTGCTAATTTACAACTTATCATCGAAGAGGGAACTAAATGAATTAGACCCATAAAAACAAATCCAATTTTCTTCTATGCTTTAAAATTATCTTTGTTTGGATTAGGACTTGATAAAATTAAAAAAAATGGTTTTACACATCATTTTTCTATTATAAGAGAGGTTTATATTGATTAGTTTTTGAAAACATGGCTTTTAGAGTTTCAAATGGGAACTAACATATTCTACCAACGTTAGAATCAAACAGGACTATCATAACAAATAATATTGGTTTTTACAAGGATACCAAAACTATTTTAAAAAAATACTAAAAAAAATTGCATATACTTTGTGTGTGTGTGTGTGTGTGTGTGTGTGTGTGTGTGTGTGTGTGTGTGTGTGTGTGTGTGTGTGTGTGTGTGTGTGTGTGTGTGTGTGTGTGTGTGTGTGTGTGTGTGTGTGTGTGTGTGTGTGTGTGTGTGTGTGTGTGTGTGTGTGTGTGTGTGTGTGTGTGTGTGTGTGTGTGTGTGCACGCATGCATGCATGCGTGCATGCACATTCATGTGGATGCACGCACACACATTTATACATATAAATTGATGTTTTGTTGGTGCTAAATAGTTATTTTTATGGATACAAAGTTAAAAAAATATTGACATAATATTATACTATCATCCCCTATGAAGACAAATTATCTCTATTTTAATATATCTATATTGGATTTCATTTATTGAAATAACCTAATGATATATGCATCATTAGATCATGATAATTTACATAGATCTTCTTATGAAATATCTTAGACTATATTTTCCAAAAAAATAATCAATATCATAATATCAATGAGTCATAAGTTAGGTATGTGGATATAAACTTATTATATCTTCATAGTTTATATGGGTCAAACTAAAGGTTTAATATTTTATGATCTATCTAAAGTACAAATAATTGAGAATACTAATGTTCTTATTATCTAAAAATCTTCTTGTGAGCTCTCTATGGAACCTCTTTAATGTTCTTCACTGATTAACCTAAATCAGCTATTTCTCCATGAAATGAAAATGATACTCCTAGGAATTTTATCCATGTTTGGATAACATAGGGTCTAAGGAAGCCCATGAGTTTTATGTTAAATCTAAAATACCTAAATGGGTAGAATCCATAATTTAATCTTATAATGTTAATAATCTAAATAAATTAAGTAGTGATCAACATTATTATCATGCCTTAATGACATGTTTCAATGTTAACCTAAATAATTTGAATAATCCATTAAATATGATAGATGGAATATTGTTATACAAGCTAATTTCTATTCTCTAATTAAAAATTATACTTGGTATCTTGTCCCACCTTGGCCTAAAAGGTATATTGTTGGTTCTAGGTGGATTTATAAAATCAAATATAAATCATTTGATAAAATTAACAAGTTTAATGTAAGTTTATTTTATCTTGGGTTTACTAAAAACCCAAGATTGACTGTGTTGAAATTTTTGCTCCTATATAAAATAATTAGTATTGTTAGATTACTTACTTCTCTTACCACCCAAAATTGTTGGGTTATCCACAAAATGGATGCCAAGGATGAAATTATATATGGTTTTTTAAAAGAGGATATATATATGATTAATCCTAAAGGTTTCATTGACCTTATCAGAGAACATTATGTGTGTAATTTAAATAAATTTTTGTATGGTTTAGAAAAATCTCTTCGATTTTGATTCTCTAGAATCACTTATTTTTCCAAAAAATTAGGATTCTTTAACTTCTATTATAATAACTATCTCTTTGTTTATGTTGAAAATATTCATTTAATATTAATTTTACTATAAGTTGATGATGTTTTTATTAATGGAAATAAAATTATTTTAATTCATAAATATAGTGATAAACTAAATCAAAAGTTTGGAATGACTAATTTAGGCATTTTACATCATTTTTATGAATGGTTATATTTCAGGATAAATATTCTATTGTTGTATCATAGTATTAGTATGCATATAATATTCTTACTAATTTTATTATTCTTGATTATAAATATTAATCTAATCCTACTAAATATAGTGCTAAACTTGATCCAAAGCCTATATGTGAAAAAACTAACTCTACTCTGTATAAGAAGCTTATTGGTAGTTCTATTTATCTTAACATTACTAGGCTAGATATTTCATGTGTTATTGGTGTTAATTATTGATTCATGAAATGTCCATATTTGGACCATTGTAGATTAGCTAAATGTATACTTTGTTATATCAAAGGAACTATTAGTTTTTATTTATTTTAGTTTTCCATTGATAATGTTAAATTATATGGTTATTGTGATTATGACTACATTGGTGATATTATAGATTGTAAATATACCGATAGATGTGTGTTTATGTTTTTTAGAATAATTATATATTACATTGTTTAAAATAAACATCATTTATTTTTTTGGTTAGGTAGTTATTTAGATAGGTATAGTTGGAAACTATTTATCAATAATTTCTTATTGTATACGTACATGCTCTCTCAATGAATACATTAATTGAAGCATTTAGTTTGATGACTCCAAGGTTGTAGGATTTAAACTACTTCCAGGACCATTTTAATAAGTGTAAAAGAATAATATCGATTCCCACTAGGTGGCCATATTATTTATAATTAAATCATTAAAAAATAAATCCTAAAAAAATTCTTAATGATGTTTTTTTTTGAAAAATGTATATTCACTATATATTTATATATATAATATAGAACACATTTGTTTTCAATTAATATCAATATCCCAGAATAAATATTATTTTAGGATAGATAAGAAGTGTATGTGGCCTCTTTACACCAAAAAGTGGGACACGTAATAATTATTTGACCCAGAAGATAGAGATGAACAACTCAAAGTATCAGAGTTATGAGCATTGAGACATTTACATTTAAATTCAGTTATGTCAAAATTAAATTGAAATGTGTTGTGGTGAATCCGAGTAATTTAGTATAAGTGTTAATTTAAACTCATAGGATTTATTGTGATACTTTTTCTATTTTTAACCCAAATACCCCACATGCAATAAAGTCGATGTAAGTTAGTTATCAATTTTCAAGATTCTTCACAACTTAATTTTCTCTCTCTTTATTCTAGGATTTTGAGGACCTTTTCCTCTTTTGATGAATAAATTCAAGACAAGATGAAGCCTCGTAGAATGGTGTTATTATTTTTTTAATTTCGGTGATGTGTTGTACCCTGATGGCTATAGTAATTTTTGTGATTTATTTTACCCTCCTAGCTATAGAAATTTTAGTGATGCATTCTTCCCTCTTAACTGTGGTGATTTGGGTGATGCATTATTCCCTCCTAGTAGTTTTTGTGTAAGGGTATTTCAGCTCAACCATTATTAAAATCTTTGCTTTTATGTACATTAACCAACACTAGTTTGAAATCTAACTCTATGCTTGAATAAGTTTTTCCAATTGAATAAGCATTTATTTTTATTTCTAATATGTCCTTTGAAATATTGGTAACCTATAATTTAATTATTTAATATAGAAATTATAGTTGGAATAATTTTGGTTCATGGTACAGTGTCATGTAAGGAAGATATGTGTCAACCTAGAAATGGTCTATGGTGTAGATGATGAACATGAAGAAGAAACCATTCACTAGTGACTGCATCTAATTAAACAAGCCTATAGATCCTACCTTTAATCCAAATTTTTATTTTGAAAGGCTTGATATTTGAAATGTGTTAGTTACCTTTGATGTTATACATTTTCTTTTAATAACATTATTTTTTGAAGCTATAAAATATTTTACCTTTAGTTTTTTTAATTTTTAAAACAACTTCCAACTTTAAGAAAGGAATACAAAATATGTCAGTGCTAAAGTTGCTCCTTTATGATACCTAGATCCTAAAAGGTCCCAAATATTAAGAATGGAAGACAAAAATACACATGATTCTTCAATTCAAAGAATTATGGGGGATCATCACTAGTAGTTTGGCCCATCCAACTAGTGTTGATGAGCCAAAAAAGTATGACAAGTCGAATGTCAAATCCTTGATGTTGAATACACTCAATATTGTCAATGAAGTTAAACCACATATTAAATAATCATCACCATTTAAAATGGCTTAGGACATTCTATTCACTATCTACTAGTTTATTAACCAAAAAAATATCCTTTATCTCCATTCCAAGCTTAATACACTTAGTATCAGATATGGTGATAATGTTGAGGAGTTCTTATGCCAGGTGGTATAACTTCACATAGATCTAGTTTTTCTTAGTGAAAATATTAAGGACAAGATGTTAGTCTTGTTCAATCTGATATTTTTTCCTTTTTAGTTTTAGAAATTCATCACAACATTAAGCATTCCAAAAAAATGTGTAAAATAAATGCTTCGATGATTGTATTCATTGAGAGAGCATAAATGTATACAATCAAAATCGGTTGATAAGTAGTTACCAACTATACCTATCTAAATAACTACATAACATAAACCATAATTAGTGTTTATTTTAAACAATTTAATATAAAATTATTCGAATATCACCACTTATTAAATTATTTCTATAAATATACCCCTAAAGGAGATCAAATTTCAACTTGTCAAGTGACTTGGTGAGTATACCCGCTATCTAAAAATCTATTTGGAAGTACTAGAGCTAAATGTGGTGGTTCAACACTAGACCTCAATGTGTTTAATTATTTAATGAAACGATCCTTTAAAATATTCAACACACCTCAATTGTCATAAAAAATAATTGGTGGTTGATCTTAAGGAATTTTAATTATATACAAAATGTGACAAAACCCAATTACTTCTTATATAGATCTTCACATGTCATGATATTATACCTCTATTGATGAAAGAAAAATTATAGATTTATTCATATATATCCATGAATTCATTCCATATCTAAGATGAAATATATATCCTTCGGTTGATTTCTTATCATCAATAGATTCTACATAGTCCAAGTTTGTATAACCTTTCAAGAACAAATGTGAGTACCTATGGTCTTAATCTCCTATATATCAAACATATATAAAAACTCACTTTACTTCATCTCATTCACACTTCTTATGCTCCATTATGAATCTTGAAATATAGATGATAATAAATCATATATCTATTATGGTATATGTCATGTAAATGAAACTCCTAATAAGCTACCTATAGTGAATTCCATCTACTTGAGCTAAATATTGAAATCAATATAGTTTCCAACCTTTCTTCATTAGAGTTGACAAAGGTTTAAAATATATCATATTATATTTCTCAAGTAGTGTCTTGGCATATTTCATATATGAGATAAAAAAATTATTTTTGTTTTTCCATATCTACAAGATAAGACAATAATGAAGTAGCCTCAATTCTGACATGTGGAAGGATTTATTCAAGTCATTATTCACTTATTTGATGAGATAATTTATGTTTCCTATGACCAAAATATTATCCACATATAAAAAAATATTGAAAATCATTTTTCCAAACTTATTGATATTTAAATTTGAATATCATGGGATATGAATGAATCCATAATATAATATATGACCATTTATCTTAATGTACGATGCCTTTGGTGCCTTATTAATTCCATGAAGTGACTTGATTAGAGACATACTTTTTTTTGATGTTATTCATCAATAAATACTTATGCAATGGTTATCTACACTTCTTCCTTGAGATCACCATTTAGGAAATTTATTTTAACATCCATATGTTGAAGCTTCCATCTTTTTTGTGATAACAGTGCGTAAACAACTATGATGGTTTTGATCTTCATCATGGGTGCTAAGGTCTCCTCATAAGAAATTACTAATTTATGATCATACACATTTACAACAATTCACACTTTATATTTATCAATACACCTTGTATTTTGTTTTGAAAATCCACTTGAAGCTAATGGGTTTGTTTCCTATAGGCACATCAACAAGTTCCCACATTCAATTTTTTTATCAAGGAATCATATTTAGTATTTATGCCCTTCATCCACTAAGGTTGACATAATGCATCTTGAATTACCTATAGTTTTCAACTATAAAAAAATGAACTCGTAAATTAAATATTAACCTCTTTTCTCCCTTATCTTATTATCTAAACTCTTTATGAAGTCTTGAGAATACTATTCAAATGTGAGTCCCTAATAATGCTTTCAAACTATTTTGGACATCGATGTTGTTTTTGATTTCATGAATAATTATCTTAAAAAATTATAATATAAATGAGAAATTCTCCTTGTATCTCATATTCATTGTCCTCATTATCCACTTGTGGAATCAAATTATGAGAGGTGGTTGTATTTGACTCTTATTTATTTGTTAATGGATTGAATGATGATTGATCATAAAACATGTCTCAACCTTCATAAATATTTGTTTCTTAGGATCCATGAGAGGATATGATTTTGATGTAGTATTGAACCCCAAAAGGATGCACTAAAGTGTCTTTGGTTTGAAATTATTGATCCATTTATATGGGACATGCATATATTATGTAGTACAAAATGCTCTTAGATGGGAATTCTTGTGTATTTTTCTTCAAGATCTCTATAGGTAACCTAGTAATAAAATATGCATTTATTTTAACTACTTCCCAAAATGGCACCTCTAAATTTGTAGTGGAAAGCATGTAATGAGCCATCTCCATGATAGAATGATTATGATGCTCTATAATCTCATTTTGTTTGGGAGTATATGGAATATTTCAATGTTGGTTGATGTTATGTGGATTTAAGAATTACAAGAACTCCTTTTATGTGAATTCCCCCATTTATATAGGTGGGGGAGATGAAAAGGTCTCCCTTTTTAGTAACAATAAGATTGTAGAAGACCTAAATATTTTTAAAGGCTTCATTATTCTTATTGAGAAATAACACCCAATTATTGTAATGAAAACCATCAATGAATAATTGTAAGTACTTAAATGCTTCAAATGAGGTAGGTAATGGTCCATAAAATTCAATACACACAACATCAAGATGATCTTTGGAATGAGAGAAACTCTGATCGAATGGAACCCTATGTTGTCATCATGGAAGGGATATAAGGCATATATTCAAAGAATGGAAAATATGAGGAAATCCACATAAAATTTACTTTGAGATTATATGGTATAGGGAGCATTAGAAAGGTGCACATATCACTAATTTTAGAGGCCAGTAGATTCTATAATAGAGGTAGAGAGAAATT
Organism: Torreya grandis; assembly: GCA_037957365.1. Lineage (NCBI taxonomy): Eukaryota > Viridiplantae > Streptophyta > Pinopsida > Cupressales > Taxaceae > Torreya > Torreya grandis. Next base: position 261,520 of record JARHVA010009639.1, read on the forward strand.
TCATTGGATGAAACTACATCTACTATAAATAAATGATCCTTTACAAAATATCTAGAAATTACCTTCCTTTCCTATGAGAGAAATTTTTTTGTGCCATTATTGATAAATAAATCCATTTCAACCTAATTTTTCAAGATATAACTTAAAAATAATAGATTTCTTATCAATCCTAGGACATACAACACCTTTTTGAGAGTACGACTTCTCATCCCAAGAGGAATGTTTATAGTCCCAGTTCCTTTTGTAACATACTCTTTATTATATGCAATATGAACATGATATCTAGTGGGTTGATTAATTAGTGAATCAAATATCACATTGCATATTTTCATATGCTTGTTTGTACTTGAGTAAATAAAACAAACATTACTAGCTAATGATGAGGTTTAGGAGACAATAACTACATTCATATGTGCATTGTAATCTAATTCTACTAGTACCTTCTCTTTAGATGCATCATTTTTTTTTGTTATTTTTATATCACTACATGTCCTCTCTACTTCCATATCTAATGATAAGGATGTTTTTTTGAGTGATGTGTACCATCTCAACTAGATGTGCTCTATCAAATGGATGTGTCCTTAGTCAAGGAATTATAGTAATTGCGATCATTTTCAAGAGTATTTTTGCAAAAAATATGACACCACAATTTTAATTATTTAGACTTTAATTGATGTTTATGTTGCATTAGTGTTCTTTTTCAGAACTTATGACCATTCTCCATATAAATTAGTGTTTTTTATTCAAACTCATCTTGGACCAACTGGATGACATGTTCTTATTAATGCATATTTACTAGGTATTTAAAAGACATAACGTAATTTGTAATGTTCATTGTTGTGATGATTGTTTGAAACTGATAAGGAAGATCCATTAGAGTGACTAGGACTAATATATTTTCTTCAAAATTTTCACCAAGTTAAACTATATTTTCATGAAGTTATTCCACTTAGTTTAATAATTCCTCAAATGTATCACCATATTTCATACTAAGTGTATGAAGCTTGGACTAGAGATGGAGGATATTTATTTCGTTTTGACCTCATAGATAGTGGATAGACTATCAAAAACCTCTTTCAATGTTGACACATCTTGAATATTTATTTGAGCCTCATTAGTGATACTAAGTGTAATCAATATTAGTATTTTGTCATTAGATTTATTGTACTTCATCTACTCATCAGCTTCAATTGGAGGGGGCACACTACTACTGACGATACCCCATAATTCATCAAATTAAATAATCATGTGAATTTATATCTTCCATGTTCTATAGTTAGGTCTTTTAAGGAGTTGGGGATCATAAAGGAAGAAAATTTAGTACTGACATATTTCATATTTCTACCTTAATTATGCAAGTTGTTTAAAAACTTTGCAACAACAAATAAAAATTATTTTATTGCTTTAAAAAAATCAAGATTAAAAATAAAATGTTCAATATCAAACTTAATTGATGATTTTAAAAGATCGGTCCTTTCAAAAAAAAAATTATTTGTAGGTGGATTCAATAGTTTTGTGTAGTTAGACACAGTCTCATATGAGGGCATTCTTATTCACATTCATCATCTACAATATAACATTATTCTAGGTTGACATGTATATTCCTTGCTTGACACCATACCTAGATTCAAAAATGTTCATGTCATCCTTTCTATGTTGACTCACCAAATTATAGATTACCATCATTTTTGAGGGCATCTTGGAGAGTAAAATAAATACATGTGTAATTGGTAACACTCACTCAAGCATAGAGTCAAATTTTTGACTAGTTATAAAAAGTTTACTTAAACATAAGGATTCTTATGTGGGTTGATGTTACACATTGATAAAAAAAAAACTACTAGTACGGAATAACACATCAATAAAATTTCTCTAGCTAGGAGGCCATAATGCATCAAAAAATTTGTTACAACTAAGAGGGAATAATGCATCACCAAAATCACTATAAATGGAAGTGTAGAATGCATCACTAGAATCACTAAAATAATAATGCTAGTTTGAGGGGATTCAATTTTCCTTTATATTATATTTGAGAAGAGGACAAGTTCCTTGGAACCATAGAACCAAGACAGTAAAAAAATTAGCTATGAATAATCCTAGACAATGATAACCAATTTGCATCAACTTCACTATACATGTGGGATCTAGATTATAAATGGATACAATATCATATTTGAATTTGTGAATGTAAATTATTGCTTCTACAATGTTTTTCTTATTCACCATGCCACACTTATTTTTTACTATAACTAAATTAAAATGCAAATGCTTCAATACTGAGAGCTCTAATAGGATGAATAACATCAACTATATATTATCATATCAGTCCTGAGATTATTTTCAATCCTACAACCTTGGAGTTATCAAATGCCTCTCATAAATAAGCACCATTCTATAGAATGGATGTGAATAGTTTTTATGATTGTAGATGTGAAAATTAAATACTTTGAGGTTCATATTAATTGAGATATAATGAATATATATAATAAAAATTATTTGATAAATATTTACCAACTTTACCTAACTAGATAAAAAACCAACCATAATAATAAGTGATGTTTATTTTAGACAATGTAATATCTAGCTATGCTAACATTCAAATTTCACAATAGCTAGTGTGTATTCTAAATTAATTTGTGTAAAAATATTTGTGTGACATGATATTCTACCTCTATGTATCAAATATAAATTACAAATTTCTTCTAACTAATCAACAAAATTGATCAATATCCGAGTTCAAAGATATATCCTATAGTTGATTTATTCTCTTCAATCGATAATGCATAGTTTGAGTGTGCATAACTCTACAAGAAGAAATGTGAGTTATTCTTGCATTCATAATAACAATCTCTTGTACATCAAACATATCTCAAAACTCACTTTTATGTAACCGAATGACCCTTACTTGGTTCCAACTTTAATCTTGAAAGATAACTAACAATAAAACATATATTTGGTTTAGTATATGTTAAGTAGATGAGACTCCGAAAAATTGCTTGTATTGAGTTATATCTATTAGAGGTGAATCTTGAAATAAAGATAGTTTAAAACCTTTATCCATCATATTTGATAAATTTTTACAATATTTCATCCCATATTTCTCAGTTAGTGTCTTGGCATATTCATTTGTGAGACAAAAATGTGATTCTTCTTTTTCCATAACTCCAAGCCATGATAATAATGAAGTATCAACAAGTATTTCATGTAAAATTATTTATTGAATTAACTATCCACTTTTTTAATAAGATCATATATACTTCCTATGATGAAAATATTATCCACATATAAAACAAGATTGACAATCTTTGTTCTTCTTGATATACAAATTTGAATTTTAGGGGATACAAATGATCATATATATTAATGTACCTTTCCATTCATGACTTATTATGTATATAAAGTTACTTTATTGGAATAAATATCTTTATTGGATGTTGTTCATTAATAAATCCTTTTGACTGAGTCATGTACACTTTTTCCCTAAGATCACCATTTAGGAAATCACTTTGAATGTTCATATGTTGAAGCTTTCATTATTTTTGTGTTTATAATGCATAAATAAATGTATAGGTTTTGATATTTTTAGTGGGTGAAAAGTTAACATCATAATAAATTCCTTCTTGCTAAACATACCAATTTACAATAAGGCATGCTTTATATTTGTCGATAAATTGATTTGCCTTGTACTTTATTTTGGAAATCAACTTGCAACCAATGGGTTTGTTTCCTATGGGTTTCACACATATTATTTTTTATAATGGAATCATTTTTATAATCCATGGTATTCATCCAATTAGGTTGAAATAGTTCCTCTTGAACTATGTTTAGTTCATTGTTATCAACAACTAAACTCATTAGTGCAATATTAACCTCATTTCTCACGTCTTCTTATTTGAAATCCTAACGAAATATCTAGAATAATGCTAAGATGAGAATCCTTGATGGATATGTATACCTATTTTGGATGTTAATAATGATTTTGATGAAAAATTATCTTCCAAATTTCTAATATAAATGAATAATTTTCCTTTCATATCATCTTCATCGTGGTCATCATCTGATTATGGAATCACCTTAAAACAAGTGGTTGGATTTGACTCATATTTGTCTATCAATGAGTTGAATGATGACTCATAAAAAGCCATATATAAAATTTCATATATATTATTTCTCTCATTATGCATAAGATGATATGATTTTGAGGTAATATTATACATCAATAGGATGCACTAGAATGTCTTTAGTTTGATCTTATTCCTTTGTTTAATGTGGACATGTATATATGATGTAAAACCAAATACTTTTAGATGGGATGTCTACATATTATGACCACTCCATACCTTTTATAGTATCTTGTATTACAATATTTTTATGGGTTCTCCATTTACAAGATATATGACCATTTAAATTTCTTCTACCTAGAATGGTGCCTATAACTTCACGCTAGAGAACATGCAATGAGCCATATTATTGATGGAATGATTATTTCACTTGATAAATCCATTATTTTTGGGTCTATATGGATAAATCAAGTGTTATTTGATGTAATTATCCTTAAATAATGGAAATAAATCCTTCGATGTGAATTACCCCCATCAATTTGACTATAGGAGGAGAAAAGGCCTCCCTGACTAGGTCATAACAAGCTTGTAGAAGACCTAAAAATGTGTAAAGGATACAATCTTCTTCTCTATATATAAAATCTAATTATTATGATAAAAATCATCAATCAAAAATATGAATTACTTTAATCCTTAAAAGGAGGTAGGCAGGGGTCTGTACAGATCAAAATACACCACATTGAGATGATCCTTGGCATGAGAAGAGCTTGGATAGAATGGTACTCTATGTTATTTTCCTAAAATGAATCTATGGAATATGTTCAAATAATGGAAAAAATGAGTAAGTCCACATACCATTCCCTTAGAGTTAAGCTATTATAGAGAGCCAACAAAAAGGTGCATGTATCAATAATGCCATAGGTCAATAGATTGTATCATATAGGTATAAAGAGAAACTACATTAGATGAAACTTCATCTGGTGAAAATAAATGAATCTTTATAAAATATCTAGTAATTACATTACCTTCCCATGATAGGAAAAAATATTTGGTGCAATTATTAATTAGTAACTTTACCTTAACCTTATTATTCAAGAGCTAACTTATAGACAAGAGAATTATTATCAATCAAGGGGCATAAAACACCTTTGTGAGATTAAGACTTCTCATCCCAAGAGGAACGGTGATAGTCCCAATTCATTTTTGAACATAATAATTATCATCTATGATCTAAACCCAATCTATAGTGGGTTTATTAGTCATTAAATCAAAGAGATCCTTACATCCTATCATATGATTGTTGGTCCCTAAGTCAATCCACCAAACATTTCTTACTAGTGATGAAGTTGGGATATAGTAAATAAATTTTTAAGTGCACCACAATCTAATTCTACTAGTACATCTTATATATATGTATCATCTTTTGATGGTTGTTTTTGTACTGTTGCATGTCTTATACACTTCTATGTCGATGATGAGGATGTATTTTTTAGTTATCTAAATCATATTGACTCTATGTGATCTCTTGATTGGATGTACCTTGAGGAAAGGAATTATAGTATCAGTGATAAGTGTCATGAATATTTATGTGGAAATATGACTTCATTTTTTTATTTGAGAATTTGATTGATGTTGATGTTGTGTTAGAAGTCCTTTCTCGAGCATTTGACCAGACTACCTACAAATTGATGCTTTGTATTTGAACTCATATTACACTAATTGGATGGCTTCTTCTTATTGTATCATATTCACAATGTCTTCAAAAGACACAAGTTAATTTATGATTTTTAGTGTTGTGACAAATATATGAAATTGAGAAGGAATATTTCTCAGAGTGATTGGGATTAGCATCTCATCCTCAATATTTTCACCAAGCACAACTAGATCTGTATGAAGATCTTCTACCTATCATAATAATTCCTCAAATTTATTTCCATATTTCATGTGTAGTGTATGAAACATGGAAAATATATGGAGAATATTTGTTTGTTTCTTTACCTCATACATAATGTCCCAATCATCTTTTGATGTTGACAAATCTTGAATATTTGCTTTAACCTTATCATTCATATTGATAGTAATTAAAATCAGGACTTTGGAATCAAACTTTTGATGCATCATCCTTGGTATTATTTGAATTAAAGAATCATGTGCATTTTTGTTTTCCATGTTGCATAGTTTGGTACTTTTAGGAGTTGGGAATCATAAAGGAACAACTTTTTCATTGATATATTTCATATTTATTCCTTAACTCTAAAAATTATTTTAAAAAATCCACAATAACAAAGGAAAAATATTTTATTTCTTCATATTATAAATAAAATGTACTTTACCAATGGTAACTAATGTTTTTACAAAATCAAGTCTTTTTAGCTTTCATGTGAGCTTAATAAGCTTGTACAATTATAAGTGGTCACTTGTGATGGAGTTATTCTTAGAGTTCATCATCATCAATGTATCCTTATTCTAGGGTGACACATATCTTCCTTTCTTGACATGGTACATCAAACAAAATATATTTTAATAGTCATTACTTTATTAACTCATCAATTTGTAGGTTTTTATCATTTATATGGGTATCTTAAAGAGATAAATAAATGCATGTGTAATTGGTGGAATTCATTCATGTATAGTGTCATATTTCATACTAGTGATCATGAGTGTACTTAAACATAAGAATTCTAATAAGGTCCAAGATGCTATAGCCTTACACAAACACTACCATGAGGGTAGAAAGTGACACAAAATTTTGTTAAAATAGGAGGAAAAAAATAATCACCAAAATAACTATAGTTGAGAGGAAAAAATACATCATTTACTTTTCTATAATAATAACACCATTTTGAGTAGATTTAACATGTCTTCGAATTCTTATTCAGAAGAGGAAAAGGTCCCAAGAATATAAAACATAGATAAAAAAATCACCTGATATCGTTATCACTTTAGGATTTTGAAACGAAGAGGTGGGCCCCAATACCAAGCCAACACCATTGTCAACATAGATCCCTTTCAGCATAAACATCCTAAAACCATCCATATATTGTTTTATAATTCCATATTTTCATCTAGCTTCCCTATCACACTTAAAATAACACTTTATAATAATCTAACAACATTTGGGATGACCATATAGTTAGCATTTACATTTCAATTAACTACTTGCTCTCTACTCATTATATGTTGTATTCAAAAAAAATCCAATGGATAGCATTGGTGCAAGGATTTATGTTATGTTATAATTGATCATTCTCATTGATCTAATTGTTTTTGTGTCTTCTTTAATTTCTTACTTGAAATTACATTTGTAAAAACTTTGCCTATTTTTAGCACACTATCATTTCGTTTATCACAGTCTCTTCTAGAAAATCATTTTCCCTATCTATAATACTAAGCCAACATAGTCAAACCAATATTAATTTATGCCAATTAATTTATAGTAATAAGTCAACTTGGTCAAAGTGATCTATAAACTGGAAATACAAGTGTAGTACATCTGAAGAACACTTTTTCATGTTTAAGAGATCCTTCAATTTCTTTTTTTTTAAAATTTATATAAAGAAATTAAAAAAATAGAATTTAAATTGACATAAAAATCTAAGTAATAATAAGAGAAATTAAAATAATTCACCAGCAAATTGATAACGGAGTTCGGCTTCAATAGCCTACATCTCTAGGTCTGTTCGAAGTGAGGACCGTTCTCATTAATTTTGTGCAACAAATGGCTTTCAAAATCAATAAAAATATTCAATTCACCTTCTTTGATCTCTTTTTTCATGTAAATATATCTCTCAAACCCAAAAATAATGGCCAAATGCCGTACAAAGCAATAACAAGACTCTAACCTTCTTAATTCTCTTTACACAATTAGCTTTTTGTGTCTATTCAAGTAGGTTTTCATCCCTTTTATAACACTTCGACCTCTGTAGCTGAAGTGGTCAAAGCATTAACCTTTTACACCAAAGGTGTAGGGTTCAAAACCACCAGCCACCTTTCTAGGCACTTGGGAACCATCGGCCCTCTTTCTAGGGTGTGTTTTGACTTGTTTTATCCCACATTTGCTGGGAATTCAGTTTTCAATGCTTAAAATAGACAAGTTGATCCCCTTTTCAAAGTCCTAAGACTTAGGCACCAACTTAGACTTCCACATAGACTTGGTCAATGCATGATTGGTGGGGTGACATGGCGGGTGATGTGGCAACTTGTGCAAGTTGGCCTTTGGTGCCTTGTTTCAAAGTGATAAATGTTTGAAAATTTCTCAAATAACATGTGAATAAAAACACCAAACCAAATTTTTTTTTTCACCTAATTATTTTTCCACGTGTCAAATGGATATTGGTCCACTTGGCATATTTCAACAATCCCATGTCACTTTCGACATCCATTTTTTACCTGTCGCAAGATTTCTTCAACTAGTTATATCTTGAGCATCTGGACTTCATTTTTCATTCCAAAAGAAGTGTTAGAAATATCTCGATGAATTATATGATGTGAAAATGATTCGAATATAATCTGAAGACTATGAAAAATGGAATGGTACATGGATCCACCTAGATCATTCCTCCCCACTGGGAACTTTTGGACCTCTAAAAGTTGAAATTAATTGGTAATGAGGTGAGGATATTTTCCTTCACCTTTCTGACTTCCATCCATCTGGCCTTGCATAGGTGCATCCCTTTGAGACTAACATGAAGATATTCAACATTACCTCTTCATGACGTCCACATATTCCTATCAAGTATAGTATCTTCCTGTAATTTTGTTAGATATTCAGTAGAAAAATAATCAACGAAAGGAATGGATAGACTTTCATCATGATCAATTATCATTGAAGGCTCATATAATTTTAGATTTTCCACATTTACAAATGAATAAATCTACATGTAAGATGGTAAATCTAATCAGAAAGCATTTGTGCCAATTTTTTTTATTATTTGAAAAGGACCATACAGGATTGGTTTCAACTTTTTACCTTCACCTATCAGTCTTTCCTTACTAATGTGAAGCCATACCATATCACCTACAACAAATTGGTGATCAATACGATGTTTTTCATGCTTGGCTTTGTACTTGGCTTGACTTTCCTCCAATTGAGCATGAACAATCTGATGTATGAGTTGTATTTGCTCAATGAACTTCTTAGCTCAAATGGCTTCTTTTGGTTCACCAATAGCTGTATCATGTCCATAGCAAACATCTAGAGGAGATTTAGGCAAGTATCCATAACAAAATTCAAATGGAGATTTCATAGTAGAAGAATGAAGTGCCCAGTTCTATGCATGTTGTATGTAACATAATTATTCATCCCATAACTTTGGATGTTTATTGCTATAACACCTAATCAAATGTACCACAGTGCGGTTCACAACCTCCGTTTGTCTGTCGGTTTGTGGATGAAATGCAGTGCTCTTTTTTAATTTAGTGTCCATTAGTCCCCACAAAGTTGACCAAAACTTTCCAATAAATCGAGAATCCTGATAAAAAATAATTGAAGTAGGCAAACCAAAATGAACCCATACATGTTTAAAGAACAAATGTGTAGTGCCTTTGATAGTAATTTGCTTAGTGCAAGGAATCAAAACACACATTTTGCTAAATCTATCCACAACCACATATTAATAGTCAAGTTTTATTTGTGTCATAGGTAACCCCCCCCAAAAAAAAATCCATGGAGATACTTTCTCAAGGGCGAGTAGGAATAGGTTGAGGAGTATAAAGTCCCAGTTTCCTATTACTAGGTTTACTTGTGGCACAAAGGGTACATCCCTTTATATATTTAGAAACATTTTCTTGCATACAAGGCCAATAAAAATACATCTTCAAATGTGTAACCATTTTAGCAACTCCAAAATGATAAAAAATAATAGAAGTATGTGCTTCTCTAATCATGTGCACCCTCTCATTTTGATGAATACATAGTTTACCCAAATGATACAAAAGATTATTGTGTACATGATAGTCCAATTCTTCTACTTGTCTACTACTCATCAAGTCTTTATAAACATCCTGAAAATCAAGATCATTCACATATTGTTATTTATAACTTTCATGACACAAAGAACCATGTTGTAAAATAATAGATGCAACAACCATAGGAGGCCTAGATATCATATCTGTATCCTTATTCTGAATACCTTTTTTAAACTTGATCACAAGATGAAATTGTTGTAAGAAACCCGTCCAATGAAAATGTCTAGACTGTTGTAGTTTGGTTTGTGACTAGAGATACTATAAGGGCTGATGATCTGTATGTATTATTGTTTCTTTGCCCATTAAGTAATGTTTCCATTTTTTTACACTTTGAACCAATGCATATAATTCCTTATCATAAGTTGGATATTTTCTTACTACACTTGTAAAGGTTTCAGAATCATAACAAACTGGTTTCTTACCTTGCATTAAAATAACTCCAACAGCATACTCACTTGCATCCATCTCGATCTGAAATGGTTGTTGTATATCAGGAAGTGCCAAGACTAGAGTAGTACTTATCTTTTCTTTCAAAGTGTCGAAGGCTTTTTGATGTTTGCCTCCTCACTGAAAGACCTATTTCACACTTGTCAAAGAATGCAAAGGTGATGCAATATATGAAAATTGAGAAATAAAATTTTGCCAAAACTATACTACACCAAGAAAACTTCTAACCTCAGTTGTGTTAGTGGGTGTAGGGAAATTAACAATGACTGCCACTTTTGCAAGATCAATATTCAATTTACCATGCCCTACAATGTAACCTAAGTATATCAAATTGGTCTTGCCAAATTCACATTTTGACATTTTTAGATAATGCTTTTGCCTTCGTAATGCATCCATGAATTTCTTAATGTGGATCACATGATCTTCCCAAGACTTGCTGAAAATCAATATATCTTATATGTAAACTATAACAAAATCATCAAGGCACTATCTAAAAACATCATTCAACAATCTCATGAATGTAGCTGGGGTATTACACAACCCAAAAGGCATAGCAAGCCATTCAAACAATCCCTATTTTGTTATGAATGTGGTTTTCCACACATCACTTTCATTAATTCTTACTTGATGATATCCACTTCTCAAATCTAGCTTAGTGAAATAAATAGCATGTTTTAATTGATCCAACAAATCATCAATATGAGGAAGAGGGTAATGATTCTTAATAGTAATCTTTTTTAAAGCATGAAAATCAACACACATTCACCAAGTTCAATCTTTCTTTGGCACCAAAATAATTGGTGAACCAACATGAGATGAACATGGATGAGTAACACCTCTATCCAATAGATCTATTACCTATTTTTTGATTTCCTCATTTTCCACCACTGATAACCTATACATTCCAATGTTAGGGAGAGGAGAATCTTGCAATAGCTGAATTTCATGTTGAACTCCCCTTTTAGGGGTTAAGCCCTTAGGATCCTGAAATACATCATCATAAGTATAAATGATTTCGACCAATTCATTATTGTGTCTAGGATCACACTTTTCCAAAGCCTAAGAATATTATTTTTCCTTAGACTTAGTCAACATGAGACAAAAATTCTTGCTTGAACTCACTATTCTTTTCATTTGCCCTGCTATAACAAAGGAAAGACTTGTTCTAATGTGATGTTCTCTAACTATATATTCAATTCCATCCTTAACAAGCAAGTACTTATTCTCCTCTCTATAGAAGATGACTTTTCTATCATAAAGATATGGGCTTCCCAAAACAATCCCACATATGTCCAATGGAACAACATCCAACTCAAACTCATCTATGAACTTGGATGTGATGGTAAACCTTAGTCTACAAGTTTGTGACACTTGTAGCTTTGCATTGTGACACACCCAACCTAGTAGATAAGGCTTTGGCTAGGGATTGGTTTGTAAGCCTAGCTACTTAACAACCTCTTAAGAAATTAAATTTTCTTGTGAACCACTATCAAATAGAGTGTCAATCTTATTAAGTTTTGTAACAACTCTAATGTGGAACAATTCATTTATTTTCTTATCAACAAGCATAGAATTTTATTTAGAAGAAGATGCGTCATTCGATGACTTAGTGATAGAAACTAAAAGAGAAATTTCATTATGTAATCCCATAGCTATGATCTTAGTTCCATCACCTGAATCTGAACCTAAGTCATAAACCATAACATTAGCCCTCTTTTCTTTCTTTTGAAACCTCTTAGGCCTTAACTTAGGATGTAGTTTCCAACACTTAGAACCATCATGATTTTTCTTGCAATGATTACAAAATGGTTTTCCTTCATCTTTTTTAACAGTATAAGTGGATTTCTGTTTACCCTTTCCTGATGAACTTTCCCCTTTGGATTGCTTAACATTAGATTGCTTACTTTTTTACTTTAGGAAAAGATTATTTTGATTGTTTTCCTCTAGCCTCTAAATGAGTAGATTGAACACATACTACATCTAAATTAGTGGGATTGAACATAAGAATCATATGTCTTAAGTAACTATGCATCCCACCTATATATTTTATTAGTGTTTCTTGTGTGTATAGAGGAACATTCAAAAGTAAAGCTTTTTTCCTAAATTATTGTGTATAATCTTGAACATTTTAGCCTTTTCCTTGTCAGAAACTTTGCCAATCCATCATGGCTTGTTATATATAGCCTAAAGGATAGAATTTATTTCTTAGTTCTTCAATAAATTCATTCCAATTATAAATCGAGTTACATTTTTGAAGCTCAGCTTCCTTCAACTTACTCTCCCACCAAATTAGAGTTGTGCCTCCCATATGAAGAGTAGACAAATGAATTTTTGAATCATCCCCTGCAATCTTTTAGACCCTACAATAAACATTAATATGCTTGACCCAATTATCCAAATTTTTGGCATTAACTTTGTCATTGACCATTGGTAATTCAAACTTAATATCCAATTTTAGTGAAGGGAGAGATTCCACAGTTATTTTACCATCATCTGATGAAGAAGGTTTTTTAGTTTCTTTACCTTTTGATTCTCATGAATCACCTTATTTTTCATTCTTAGATTTCCTTTGTTTGTCATGGTAAAGTTCCTTAACCATACTTCTCATATCCATGAAGGCTCGACGGAAAGCTTGTTCGGATTCCATCTCTTCTTCAGCCATCCTTGAAGCACACCTTGAACCAATATCTGGATTATAATCAATGAGTTTTCCTTCACCATTTTGGGATTTAGACCTTGTCAACATACACTATCAATCACTATTAAATAACAACCACTCTGATACCAAAAATCTGATCTATAAACTGAAAATATAAGTGTAGTACATCTGAAGAACACTTTTTCATATTTAAGAGATCCTTCAATTTCTCAATTTTTTTTAAATTTTTTATAAAGAAATTAAAAAACCAGAGTTTAAATGAAGATCAGAATCTAAATAATAATTAGAGAATTTAAAAGAATTCACTAGAAAATTGATAACGGAGTTCGGCTTCAATAGCCTACATCTTTGGGTCTGTTCGAAGTGAGGACCATTGTCATTAATTTTGTGCAACAAATGGCTTTCAAAATGAATAAAAATATTCAATTCACCTTCTATGATCTCTATTTTCCTATAAATATATCTCTCAAACTTGAAAATAATGGTCCAAGGCCGTACAAAGCAATAACAAGACTCTAACCTTCTTAATTCTCTTTACACAGTCAACTTTATGTGTCTATTCAAGTAGATTTTTGTCCCTTTTATAACACTTCAAACTTCATAGCTGAATTGGTCAAAGCATTAACCTTTTGCACCAAAGGTTTAGGGTTCAAAATCATTGGCCACCTTTCTAGGTGCTTGGGAACCATTGGCCTTCTTTCTAGTGCGCATTTCGACTTGTTTTGTCCCAAATTTGTTGGGAATTTGGTTTTCAATGCTTAAAATATACAAGTTGATCCCATTTTTAAATTCCTAAGACTTAGGTGCCAACTTAGTTCACCGTTTAGACTTGGTCAATGCATGATTAGTGGGGTGATGAGGTGGGTGATGTGGCAGCTTGTGCAAGTTGGCCTTTGGTGCCTGGTTTCAAAGTGATAAACGTTTGAAATTTTCTCAAATAACATGTGAATAAAAAAACCAAACCAAACTTTTTTTTTTACCTATTTATTTTTCCACATGTCAAATGTCTATTGGTCCACTTGTTATATTTCAATAGTGCCATGTCACTTTTGACACCCCTTTTTACCTATCGCAATATTTCATTAACTAGTTATATCTTGAGCATCCATACTCCATTTTTCATTCCAAAAGAAGCGTTAAGAAGCTGTCAAAAAATTCTATGATGTAAAAATGATTTGAATAGAATTTTAAGACTTTGAAAAATGGATCGATACATGGATCCACCTGGATCACAAAGTTATATCCTTATCAAACTATCTTCTTATCTATTTACAATACTTAGTCAACCTTGTCAACTATGTACTTTTCTGCCTTCTGTCTTGAAGTACTAAGTCAATCTGATCAAATTTGTACTCTTTTTCCTTCTATCTAGAAATACTCATTCAACTTGGTTGACTTTGTACTCTTCTACACCCTATTTATAGTAATAAGTCAACATGGTTGACTCTGTATTCTTATCTATCTCTCTTATCCTTTGGATTTTACATCAAATTTATCTTCCTTAATCTCTCTTCTTTATCATGAGATTCATGTTTGAAGACAATTATGAGTTTAATTCAATAGATATGATGAGTCTTACCAACACCAATAGGTTCTCCCAGAATAATCTTATGGCTCTTACCCTAGATGAAAGTAATGTGCATGTATTCAATTGCATGATAAACTATGGGACCCTTCTTCATTCTTCTTCACTTTGAAATACTCTCTTCTCATTTGAACATAGAACTGAATTAGAGTGTACCCTAAATATTCTCTTCTCCATCAGTTAGTTCTATCAACATTGAGGAAAATATCCTTCTATTATTTACCATCTCATGATACATAGTCATGTTAAGGAACCCATTTTACCTTTTCCCATGTTCTCACACAGATTTAGAGATACTATTTTTTTTAATTCTTATCCTCTTCCCTCCATTTTTACCCCTTCTCATACCCTGACATCTTCCTCTTTGATTTCTTCCACCTCCATGCCTATTTATCTTTACTAACATGATAGGTTCCACATCTAGTGGGCCTCTTCGAAGACTCACTCTTCTCAATTCTTGCACTAGTGAATCATTTTCTACCCATGAAAACCATGCCTCTAGTGCCACTTCTTTTCATCCATATACTAGTAAATATTTTTCCACACAAACAAATCATGCTCTTAGTGTGTCACTTAACAATAATTCTTCTTAAGATACTAATAACAACCATAGTGATACCCAAGCCACGACTACCATTTCCAATGCTTCACACAATGCCAATAATGTCAATCAAACCCATAAAGTTCTATTATAAACCCTTTATCAAATGAATTCTTTCCAAGCTAACAATCTAAATCAAATGATGTAAATTCACAATCATCTTCTTCATCTTCAAACCCGCCCTCAATAGGTTCCATGGGAAATGCATAACCAAAATGCTCCCCCACATCATATTTAGGATTCCCATGGTAATATTATCCCTCAACCTCTCTTTATTAAAAAAATAATCAAACACCTTCAAAATTATCCTCTTACATCTCAAATTTATAATTTCATCATAGGAGGTATCACCCCTACCATTACATACAATAGGTTAACTGATCCTACTCTTCACTTAAAAAATTAGTCAAGTTAAATACCTTTAAATCTAAAAAACTATTATCAAGGAATCTCATGAGTGATGCTTTATATTTGTAAAACCAATTCAAATCTCATTCCATCACTAGTTTGAAATATTTACTCAATGGTCTAGTCCAAGAGTTCCAAACTAGTCATCTCCCTGAGAATACCTTGGCCCATTTTATCAATTATAAGCAACTTGAGAACAAAATTGTATAATATTTCATCAAATTAAAGAATACCTTGTCTAAAAAATGTAAAAATAATAGTGAAAATGACAACCTCTTTCATCTATTTACCAATGCTCTTTTTACCAATCTACAATATTAGGTCCAAACACTTTCTCTATGAAATTTGGAGGAAGCCATTGACCAAGCCAAGCATAAATATTTTCTTATGTTCCATAAACATCCATCCCAACCCTCTATAGGTACTCTCATGTTAATAAAAAATAATAATCATCATGCTATGAATGATGGTTTCACTAAATCTTATGATACCATTTATAAGTTATTATTCGCAATCAAAATATGAAATAAGCTTCCCCTCCCAACCACATAACTAATATTCATTTATATTCAACCAATAGAATCAACATTCATAAAACTTTATCTTTAAAATAATTACAAAAATGACTACTAAGGAATTTTTTGTGAGAACTTGATCCCACTCAACCAATGAAATATTGGTACAATCCCAATAAATTTTGTTGGTTTCATGCTAGTTGGGGTCATTCTCATGATACTTATAGGCAACTTAATAATTTGGATATGGATTTCCTTCTCGGTCCCAGTTTTTATCATGATTCTATAATTCATAAACATCAACAATCCTATGACATTCACTTCAAATCCCATGAAGCACAAACTAAATATCAAGCTTTGAACTAGGCTAATACTCATTTGGCCATCTATAACTATCCTCTTCCAAATCACCTAGATAACAAAGACAAACCTACCCCTTATAATAATAATGTTAATAGTATTATTCATCACACTATTGAATATAAGGTGGTCAATATGAATAATATGTGAAGGGTGGTTTATTTCATTGATCCTCATCCCATATACAGTCCTCAACTACCTCACACATTTTGTATTATCTAAGACTCCTATACAACTCACTTAATATAGTTGGGGCAAGAATAAAATTTATATTTTAATGAACCAATTCCAACAACTCCCTTGTATGACACTTATCATACCATTTATACCATTCATCCAACCTATTTACCCATCACCAATGATACTCAAACTTTATCAACACTTTTTCTAATCTCTCTCAAACAAAACTTGGATTAGCTACCCTATGTTCCCAAGACAATAAATGAACTCATACTCTAATTAAACCTTCTATAATTTATCTAAATAAATTAACATCCACTTCAACTCCTCCTTCTAAGGACCTCCTTCAACACTATGCACCTCTTTTCAATAAACATTTATGGTTTATGATGAGTGGGATTCTATCATGGCGCTTACTAATCTCCCATCTCAAATACCTTTTATTGAACTTATGAGAACATCTTCATGTCCTCATAATAATATTATGTATATTTTGTTTCGAATAGTCATCCCTTGTCCTCCCCTACATTGACATCCATACCCTCTCCTCTTGTAACTTCTAGTTGTGGTACTCAACTAGTCCATGTTCTCATAGACCATAGTCTAATCTCTACTCTTTCAACTGGCCTTATTATTCCTCCTCTCCCCCTTGTCTCTCTCACATGTCATTAAAAAAATATGAGAACTACTATAGGAGGCCCTTGGTGTGTGAATCCAAATTATCCTAGTGAGCATGCTATTAAATGTAACTCTACCCACTAAGTATAATAACCCATAATCTACACTCATGTTAGCCCTTGCACTATAGTCATCTAAGCCAACCAAATAGTCACAATATGTGGATAGGGATGATACAAGATATCTATTTTTGTGACTATCTATAGCACTCTCACGTGAGTCATGATTCATGCCACTTGATCCAATCTCCATCTCCTAACATGAGGTAATCTATCATAAACCATATGGGGCAACCAAGCTGGATGATACATCATTAACCTCTCATATATCAAGGTTCTAAATAATACCACTAGTACCATGGTCTTCTACCCTTGATACCACATCCCATAGATATAATACATAAGTTGAACCTAAATGATAGACCCAAAGTTATAGAGTTCCCCCTAATCCAAAATAGACTGACACGAGAACATCACATATAGTGGTACCTTGCCTTCGTACTTGTGACACAACACTTGTTAAATCATTATTCATATCAAAGGTTTCTATATATCGATAATTTTTATAATGTAAACATAAAATAAGATCACTCTTAGTCCCAGGTAGATCTTATCTGAGAACATCACCCACCAAGCTAGTGTTTGTCTCTCGTTCAGATCATCTAATGTCCCTGTAATCATTGGTGTCCCCATATAGGTACTCGAATCAATGTATGGAAATCCTATAATTTGATATCTACCTTTATGGTATCCCCAATAACCACCCATCTAAAATTATCAGTCAACCATTATCATGCTCTAAGAGACATGACAATGAAATGAACACTCAATGGGATGTATCTCATCTCCATGATACCTCCCAAGCCCAATATATTGAATCTAGCTCTATCCACATCCATAAATCACTCTAATAAATTAGGTAACCATGAAGCATCAACCAATCACCAAAATATCTAGAATCTTTGTAAAATATCATAAAACAAAAGATGTATTAGATCTCCATGTCACTCATAATGAAAATACAATCTTACAAATTTCACAAAAATAAATTGGTATCTTTTATTTGATTTATTTTTTACCAAATTGACCTATTCCAAACTACACTATAATTTTTAGTACTATGTTAGCCCCCACCTGGCTTAATAGTACTATATCATCCCTTTTTTCATATAGTACTATATTGGCCACTTTAAAAATAACTATGTCAGCCTCCTAGTACTAAGTCAACCACCCTTTGACTTATAATACTAAGTCAACATTATATTTACCTAAATGTATTATATCAACTACTTCGGAAACAACTAAGTTGGCCACATAGTACTATTTTATTACCCTTCCTAAACAAACTAAGTCGGCCACTTATTACGAAGTTGGCCCACTAGTTTTTTATCTTCTGCAAACTAAGTCAACTTGGTCGACCTTGTTTTTTTATTTTGATGAATTTTTGAATAATTAAAATAAATTCCTTGGGCATTTATTATTTTGACTCCTTCCTACCCAATACCCCATTGGATCCACTAATGTCCCCAAATTTTTCCCAAGGTTTATTATGGTACCTAGATTTTGCCCAGTTGACAATTTTTTATAAAACACTCAATTTCAAATGAAAATGCTCAAAATTTTGAAATTTCCTAGTTACTTACCTATGTTGCACTCATTATAGCTACTATACATCCTCTTCATCTCAATTGTTTTCTCTTTACAATCCTGGATCTCTATGCTCTCATTAGGTCTCTCAAAGATCTATTTTTCTAAAAATTATAAATAATAACAAATGAATTGTTTTTCACCCTATTTTTATTTACTATTCAAAATTATTTACCCTTAAAATATTTACAACCATATTTCTTTTTCTAATCATATCTTTGTCTCTACTAAATCTTTTTATAAATTGTAAATTGTTCTAGAATCCTAATATTATAAGAATATTTTTAACTATCTTATGCATATGCTGGAAAAAAATTATTTTCACTCTTTTTTGCTAATCTCTATAGGTTTTCCTAATATTTTTCACATTGGACACCTTCACAACTCTCAAGTCTACATTTTTATCTACAACACTAATGTACATAAAGATATGTGTTTTTCAATTTTATCTATTCATTTATCTTATTTGATCCTTACTACACTTTATTTAGCATCAAAATTATGTGTCATCATGTTAATTTTAAAAATAACCATCCCCTATTGTACCTACATGACATGTGATGAGCTTAGAGTGGGGAATATGTATACACATAATATTTTCAAACTTTTATCAATTAATGATGCTCTTCAGATTGCAATAACCAATTGAGTCTCAATTTATTTGAGTGCATGCCCTAAGGGGTTCACTAGAAAAAAGGTGGGTAAAACATTCGTGCTTTATAGGATTACTTTCCTTCTTTGAACTTGTTATCTACACACTTGTCTCCTAAAAACCATTCCCTTGAGTGTTTCCTCCTATTTTTCA
This sequence comes from Torreya grandis, assembly GCA_037957365.1. Lineage (NCBI taxonomy): Eukaryota > Viridiplantae > Streptophyta > Pinopsida > Cupressales > Taxaceae > Torreya > Torreya grandis. The sequence continues at coordinate 281,432 of JARHVA010009639.1, forward strand.
TACTCCTCTAGTCTTTTACCACCTTTATTAGACATTTCCCTAACCTAAATCCATTTTTGATAGTTTACATGACTATGTCAACCAAATCGACCTTGTATTATTATTGAAAAAACTTGTTAAGGACTAGATCAATCACTTACCAATCGAGTCCACGACCTAGTTAGTTTTTGTCAATTATGATACTAGGTCAACCTTGTTAGCAAAATGTTTTGGAAGGGTTTAGGGTTAGATCCACCTATATAAACACAATTATTTTTATGTTTATAACAAAATAGAATAATAAGTAAGATATATTTTACATCCTCTTACCCACCATTCTACTTAAGGAACAAGTTTAGTGTTTTATAATTTTTTTGGAGATATCGATCTTCTATTATATAAAAGTGTTTTCGATGCATTGATAGGTTGTGTATACTAGAGTTTATTTATCCTTGTCATCTTTAAATAACAAAACAACCTCTTATGAAGAACCTTATCCAAGGGAGAGATTGAGGCTCAACAGGTTCATCTTCAAAGGTAAGTATTCATAAATTTGTTCCTCCTTTGTAAGAGTAGATAGATATGTATTGGCACTTCTCTTACATGATTTAGGATTTCATTACATTGATGTAATTTTATGTCTTATATGCATTTTTCTTTTTATGTTTATTATCCCCATTTTTTACCACAATCTTTGGTGAGCACTAGATTAGATCTTTCTTTACTTATTATTAGTATAGTGAATTTGAAAACATAGGACCTATTTAGGGTTATTTCATAGTTTTGCTTGATTGAAGGCTTTGGAACCCTTCCTATTGATGTTATTGTGGTAAGATATACCTTGGCTAGGTCTAGTAGATCCATATTGGTCATGAACCTAATTATGTAATATATCCCTAATTGAAAGTGTAAGTAGGATCTATGTTCTTCAAACTAGGATTGATTTATAGATTAGATACATTTCCCATTGCATACACTTTTAGTTTCAATATTTTTAGAACACATTAGACTATTTCTATTATGTATTTTGTTTCTTGTCCTATATATTATCTTACAAGATAGCGTTGATTGATTCAACCCAATATCTTATTAGTTGATCCTCACTTTTAAACAATATTTTTTAATTCAATCCATCATCATGTATTTATTATTTGATGATAATACATAATTAAATCAAATAAAAATGATTATTTTCACCAATTATAATATGTTTCATAAGGTACATCTTGTGGGACCAATTCCATATCAAAGCTATGTTAATGTTTCCACACTCACGACCAACTATGGGACTCATCACCATTCTTTATTGGAACTTAACATCTTGGTTTCATTATAATATGAGTATGACTTTGATTACACAACAAAAATGATATTTTTTATCAACAAAAACCCTCAACATATAGGAAAATAACCTACAACTATCTATAACCTCATGATGGGACCTTTGATGGTAGTACTCCATTCACCTTCCCCTATCTTTTCCTAAGCATTTGGGGCAAGCCATTTATTTTCAAGCAAACTTTTACCCTGTATTATGTCTCCTTCACACACTATGAAATCATCCTGTATCTTATTCTACCTCTATGTTAAGTATTTCTAAAAACATGTTAGGTTCAACTTCTAATGGAGCTCTTCAAAATACCCCAATCCAGACCCATGTACCAAGGTAAATTTTAGTGGCCCATATAAAAATGAACTTCAATTTTTTTTGGATAATTTATAAGTATGTGTTTTAAAATTATAGGAAAACATAATAGACAATGTGTATGCATGTACATGAATCAACATGTGAAACATAACTTACCTTAGAAGGTATGTAGATATGTGAGTATATAAAAAACTCAAAAATGAATGGTGTTATTTTTATTTGATGAAAGATGTTATTATTTAATGATTGTAATGCCATCACAAAATAACCATAATGACAGATTATAGGTCTATTATCATTCAAAATATATGTTGTTGTTCTTCAACGTTATTGTCACTCAACAACATTGTCATCATTTGACAGTATTTAGCTCAATATAAATGATGTCATTATGTAACATATGTGTCTCTTAAAAATGTATATATCACATAAATTCATAAATTTATTATGATAGCTTCACTATTAAATGATAGTTGTTCGTCTAAATGACATATGTGTTGTCTGATGGGTGATAATGCTACATGTAAGTGAAAACTATGCTAATGAGTGATACAAGAAACTCTAGATGGTAGATATGCTAATATGTTTTATAAATTTGGTCCTTGAATGATTAAATATTACATATAATGATGACTAAGCTCATTTTGAATTTTGATGGAGTGGTAAATTATATTTTTATGTATGAAATTTATTTTCAATAGTAGGTGAGTTAACGTAGATAACTAACTTACACCTAGATAATTTAGGTGAATCCACATTATTCGCCACCTAATAAAATAACCAAATGCCAATTTATAAATTAAAAATATTCATGAATTAATGAAGAATTACCAATAAACATTACCCTACCATGTACTAGTGGATCTCATGCTCTTAGTACACCTCATGCTACTAATGCTTCTTTTTGACACTAATACTTCTCATGTCACTAGTGCAAGGAATGATAATACCTCATCCCACACTCATAGTGTATTTCAAGATCTTAATACCTCACATAATACTAGTTCATCACATGTTATATCAAGTAGACAAAATGCTTCTCAAAGAAATCAAATTTTATTATAAATGCTTAACCCAAATCATAATTTTGAAATTGATAATGTAAATTAGATGATAAAAATACAAAATCACCTAATACATATCCAAATCCAACCTCATCATGTTCTATGGGGATTGAAAAAATTTAGTGCACCTACCTCCCATTAGGGATTCACATGGTAACCTCATACCATAACCCCCACTTATCAACAAAACTATCTAAAATTTACAAAATGAACCTTTAGTACCTTATATTTGCAACATTAAAATCATATTAATCACTCCTTCCATCACTTAAAATGGAACGATGAGTTTTATCTTGCATCTAAAAACATTTAGAAACCTTTAGAAATATTGGGTCAAGATTATTACTTTTGATGCCACTAAATGTTTAGTTAAAACACTTTCAAGTAATGTTTTAGATTAGTACAATCAATTAAAAATCCACTCTATTACTAGCCAATAATTATTGGTTGATTCACTAGTCCAAAAATTCTAATCTTTTGATATTCTTTAAAAAACATTATCTCTTTTTATAATATGCAAACAACTCGAAACCAAAACAACACGAGTCTTCATGAAACGATGGAAAATTTTGTCTCAAAAATATGAGCATAATATGGTAGATGAAAACCTCTTATACCTATTTACGAATGCTCTCCACCAAAATTACACTATTTTTTTTAACCTTTCTCCAAAAACATTGGAATAAGTTCTTGACCAATCCAATGACAAGATTTCCTCATGTGTCAATTTGAACCATATCAACCTACAATGGGAACTCGCATGCTTATCAAAAATAAAAATTTTCATACAACCAATGATAGTGTTATTGATAATTATGAAACAATAAACACCATCCATGTTATTTATACAAACAATAATATGGATCATGTTCCTCCTTAACAATAATTCTAATCATAATCCCATAATTTTCTCAAAACAATCATACTAGTGTGCACAAACCATTGTCCCTATCAAAAATTCAAAAACATATTCCAAGGCCTCTTACATGAGATATTGACCCCACTCATCTTATGAAATTATGGTATGATCCAGATAAATTTGTTTGGTTTTATGTATGTTGGGGCCATTCTCATGAGAATTTTAGACAATTAATAAATATTTCTGTCTTTTATCCTTATTCCTATCTTTGATCACAAATCCCTTCTACACAAACAACAACAAAATTATGAAATAACACTTAAATATTATGAGACTTAAACTAAAAATCAATATTTAAACCAAGATAATGCTCTTTTTTCTATCTACAAGGATCCCCTTCCTAATCACCAAGACAACATTGAAAAACCTACCCCTAATACTAACAACATTCAAACTTATATAGACCTTAACACCAATTATGAAAATATGGTTAACATTACTAAGATGAGAAGATTATTTTCTTATATTCAGTCAAACCCAACACTTACACAACACACATTTTCAACATTTTGCATTATCCAACACATTTTCCCATTTTATCGTATAAAATTGGGGCATGATGAGCCAATAACCATATAAGTACCACCCTAAACAACACAAATTGACCATACCTCTCATATCATTGATATAATTTCTACTTTGCCACCAATATCCATACCTCAAGAATACATCCCTTAAACTTCTAATAGTAATTATTTTATTCAACCATAGGAAATATCTCAACAAACAATCACATCACCTAAAGTAAGTCAACCCACTTGAAACTAACCTAAAATAACCATATCTTATAAATATAATTTTCATTACACATCTAACCCCCTTCATAGCAAATATTATAACACTATGCACATCTATCTAAAAATCCTCTTATGGGTTATGATGAATGGGATCCTATTCGAGAACTTTCCCATATCCTACATGAAATTACCATATTAGAGATAATGAGAACATATCCTCACCATCATAATCACCTAATGAAACTATTATTTAAAATGAACATCTCTCATCCTCCTTTTTAATATTCATAAGTCACTATTCATAGATACTATTCATGGTGACATGGAATGTAAGTGATGTGTTATGCGGGTGTGCAGATGATGTGGTATATAGGTGACATGACATGTAGGTAATGTGGTAGGATGGTTATGTGGCATGGTCCCATGTTTTGTCTCAAGATGTGATTAGGATGATGTGATAGGTGTGGGGCATAATAATCCACTAGAGGACATGATTTTTGTCTTTAGTAATATGTGGGTTATCACATTGTGAAAAAGACAAAGGGTCATGTGTGGGTTAAATTTTTTAGGGGATCCATGATTCACATGTTTAAGAAAGGGAAAAGATGATTAAAATACCTTTTGGACTTTTTTTGTCACATCTGAAGATGAGGACAAAAATTCACTATTGAAATTGGCCTCACATGTGTGAATAGGGTGAAATTCTTAGAGTCACATGGGGTGGATAGATATTGTCTTAATTGGATCATCCTGTTTGTTAAACCCTAGAGATGAAGATAAGAAAAACACTATTGAGTGTTTGGACTAACATATGGAAGTAGGGAAAATGTTTTAGAGCCACATGGAGGTGGAACATGATATTTTCTAAAAATGAAGATGCTTTAAAGGATTTTGTAGATGGTGATAAACACTATGGTGATCAAATGACATCCTGATTCATGTGTGGGTCAAATTTATTTGGGACACTAATTCATTATCTCCCTCTCTCTCTCTCTCTCTCTCTTTCTCTCTCTCTCTCTCTTCTCTCTCTCTCTCTCTCTCTCTCTCGTCTCTATCTCTCTCTCTCATCTCCTCTCTCCATC
>JARHVA010009640.1:0-270000 GCA_037957365.1 Torreya grandis
AGTTAATGCAAAGTGGCCTAAAACTCATTTTCTTTCACAAAACATTACCTTCATGATTAGGCATGTTTAAATATATTTTAACTAAGGAGGAAATATATATATAATTTTATTGGAAGGGGAGACTCTCATAAATTCCTATCCATGAATTAGGTTCATGCCTAGTGTTCTGGAATCACCTAGAAGAGAGACATCATCACCTACACTCTAGGAAACCTCATTTTCATATACCTTGCACACTTGTCTTAAAATTTGGCTTCATTTTTTCATTAAAATACTTGGAAGGAAAATTTTTACATGTTTCAATGCCCTCCATGTAATTTTAAGCATTAAGGGAACTTTAAAATCACTTTATTTGAATATTTTTTCCCTTTTGTCTAGCTTGCCCAATATGTCAAAATTGAATGGATAAGTTGAAGGACCTATTCAAGGAAATTAGGAACATTTTTAAAGTCATTAAAATAACATGGTGATTTATCTTAAGTCCTCAATATTTCCATCCATGTGTCTTACATCTTTTGTAGCTTCATACAACCTAAAAAACACATAAAATAGTGAGAAAAAATCCTATTTTTTACCTCCATACATACAAGTTTGTATAGCTAGATGGAATGGGAAGGATATTTGGTGAGTCATATCCAAGTTAAAATATTTTTAATTATAAAAATAGTCAATTTGGTGGCATTTACAACTCCATTTTCCAAAACTGGTCCTTAGCAAGAGTTTGGTAGGGTTTTAGGCCTATTTTTGGTCTTAATGATTGTTCATAAAGTTGGGACATCAAAATTGAGATTAATTTTCATATATATGGAATATAATACCCCTAATAACACCCCTTAACTATTATATCTCCCATTCATAGCTTCATGAATTATATGGTCATTGTAAATTGACCTATCCAGCTTATTTTCACCATTTTGCACAAGTCTGAGTTGGTTTTGGACCAAAAATGGTTTCTCCTTGGTTTTATCTATAATATGATAGATTTTACACTTATATATCAACCCCATTAACATTATTAAATTCATATAAATTTAAATATCATGATATAAATGTGAGTGACTCCTCATTACTCATTAGGTTCAGTCTTTGCCTAGTGGGGTTGTCTCACAACCTTAACCTTATAGACATCTTTGCTTGGTTATATACTCATATAATGTGTTTTAATTTTTTTTTATATATTTATTTAAAATATATACACCTTTATCATGGGTCCATATAACTTATGGATCACCTCTTCTATCCATTCCTCAAGGTTGCAGGGGTCTATGTATGGGGAAAGTACCCACTATTTGAGACAAAATAGGGGATACTTTACCTATTTTATGAATCCAAAATAATGTTTTAAGAGAATATATAAGTATTATACATGTTTTCAACCATTTTTTACCTTTTTTTTAGGTCATTATACTCTTAAAAACTCCTTCATTTCTCAAACAGACTTTTCATAGGTAAACTGTTTGCAGTGTCCTTGTAATAGACTATGTTTGCACCATTTTAAGGCTTTACTTTGCTCCATATATATTATAAGAAGTTTATATATGTTTATATTACACATATTTTCTCCAATATAGTTATAAAACCCTAACTCTTAAACAACCTCTATACTCTTAGATTTTCAAGACTAAGTTTCCTCTTGATTGTACCCTATTTGTGCTTCTTTCTTTAGAAGGTCTTGTATGTGTTTATGGTTTGAATTCAGTTTTGAAACATTGTAATATAAATTTTTAAACATTTATAATTCATTTTAAATTTTTTTTATTACATTCATAATTGGAGTATACTAGTCAACCAAGGATCTTTCTCACCTCACTTTTCCCCACAGTCATAGTTGATTGTGATATCACTTAGAAAGGACCCCTGTAAGTATTAATACATGAAATAGGCCTTAAAAATAATGTTCACAACCCCATATATATAATATATTAATTTTATTAGATTATGATTAGTATTAATACTTGGGCTTAGCCTAAACATCCTTAAAATAAATCTCTCAGTTGACTGTTTACCCACAGTGACCTACATGTGACTGTAGGGGGTTATTATAGATGACCTATGTCCTTAAAACCAATGATATAAAACAATTAGAAACCTATTGATGTTATTTTATGTCATTCATGATTTTTTGGATTAAAAATAATAATCTATAATGTATTTCCAATGTCCAAACATAACTCATGTGTGCTCACTGTCAAGACTGAGACACTTTATTTTCTAGGGCCTCTACTTGTAGGTGCATGTGTAGAGCCCTTGGCCTTGGGTTTTGATGTGTAAAGACTTCATGAATCCCCCTTAATATAATAAAACTATGATTTTAATTATTACTCATCATTTTAAACCTTCAAAGCACCATGTAATTATTAGCTGGGTTATTGTCTAGTGTGTTAGTTTTATGTGGATATTTTTGTACAAGGGCCACTTATAGGTACCCATGGAGTCTAAAATCCCACATATAAACATATAATAATTATATTTATGCATATTTTCATTCCATTTAATCAATTTAAATATTCCAATCATGTTAGTTCCTTTATTTTCTCCCTAAGATATCAAAAGTCATCTCAAGCTAGACCTATAGATGTCATTGAATGAATTCAGTGTATAAAGTTGTAATTTTAGGATTCCAAAAAACAACCTTCCATTTATCATATGTTTCTCCAAAATTGAAAGGTGTTTCTTGGTACTATATAATATATGTTGAGGTCATTATTCACATAAAAATTCATTTTCAACTTTGTTATAGGATCTCAACAAAACCCCAAGTTCTCTATTTTCCATTTTTAGGGCAAACAGTCCTAAACATAGTCATATTGTGTTTCAAAATGATTCCACACATCATATTCACCATATATACCCATAAAACAATTATTCAATGATATTTTAATACATAAAAACAATGATGAATATTTATCATATGTTTCAAACTTCCATATGAACTCTAAACACTCTACCCAAGCCACCTGAAGATACACATTTCCTAAATAGGTAGTGGGGAGAAAGGGTTGGAAGAATATGTGGCTTGTGATGTCTAAAATATTTTTTAGTTACTTAATTATTATAAAATTGATTCAATTTAATGACTATAACATTTATTAATCTTGTAATCTCCTTATCAACATGATCAATCCTATGGAGACATCACCTATAGATGAGCATTAGTGGCTAATTATAAGAAGGTTTTTAGTATGACTATCATAGTACTCCTTCACACTCCTTGTAAGGATTAATATATTTATTCTTGCATATATTAAAAAAAAAAAATTAAACTCCAATAAAAATTCATTAATAATCTAAAGAGGCTCTTCACACATGATTCAACATGGATACAACTAGAAAAAGCAAGGAGAAGGCTGTGAATTTGGTAGAATGTGGGTATGTGTAAGTATGACCACAATGATGAAAAATTTATTGGATAATGATTTTTTAATATGAAGAGAGAAAAAATATAATATTTAAAAAATGTAAATTGGATTAACACAACCCTTTGTAACCATTCACAAGGCATGGAAACTTAGAAAACCATGGAAACCTACTCATCAACATAGAATGCACTAGTATGCAAAAATTGAGGGTATTAGCTTTTAAAAACAACTTAAAACTTGAAAAAAAAAATTAAATGTTATATAAGGAGGCCAACATCCTCTGTAATCAATATTAGCATCTAAATCATATAGAGTTGCTCAAACAAGACCAAAACTTGAAGGGTACACCAAATAGCTAGCAAATTTTCATATTCCTCTTCAAATGGATGGTTCATGAAGCAAAATTATCCATTTATAAAAATAATTATATGGATTTGAATTTATATTATTTTATAATCATCTCCAAAAATAATTTTATCTCAAACCCTTTTTGATGGTTGTATCAAGTGGAAACTTGCAAGTCACTTATTTATGCCAAGAAGTATGAAAAAGAGATAGAATAGTTTTGGCTTCAAATTAGAATTTATAGAGAAAAAAATCATGTAAATGAGATTTTTTAATATGGATAGATGTTCCATTTCCTACTCACATGTGTCACACTTCCCAGGGAGCCATACATGTGTCATTTTCTTCCTTTTCTTTAGGAAAACTAACTTTCTTTTGATTATCCTATAAATTTTCAATTTTTTCAGTTACTTAAGAACTTTTTTGACACATGTGACATGAAACCACCCATTGACACTTTCACATTTCCCAAAAAACTCGTTTAAAACATTAAATACACCATTTTGACCATTAAAATGACTTAAAATGATAAATGGACCTAGAAAGCAAATGACCAAAGCTAGTACAACATTAATTAACATCCCATAACCTATAAAAAAACCTCAAGAAAATACATTATACCCCATTATAGGTCTAAAAATCAAGGTTTTTACTAGGGGTGCCCCAATTTGACCTAAAAGTCAAATTTGGTCAATACAACCTAAGCATCCAAAAGACTTCTCCACAAGACAAGATCAGAGCTCCAAAGAAAGTATTTAACCCTAAATATTTATTTATTAAGTATAATTTTCAATAATTAGATGTTTATTCACAATTATTCACTTAATTTAACTCTCTCTCTCTTTTAATAATGATGCAATGAACTTGTATATATAGGCAGATCTTACCTAAAATCTTTTGGGCATGCCAACTGTACTAGGTTGACCGGGTCAACCTAGCACATTTTTGGGCTAACTCACTAGGTTTGTGATAGGTTGGTTGGGAGGCTAACAAACCAAAAGAGCTAAAGTGTCCCCAAAACACACTAAGTCAACTAGGTTGACCTAGTTTGTTGAATAGGTCAAAAGGGTAATAAGGCAATAAATGAAGGAATAAAGCATGATAATGATTGGAATGGATAGAAAAAAGAGAAATAAGTATGGTTTCAAGGTTTTAGGAATCAAGAGTGTAGATGGAAAGTGGCAAAAGGAATAATAATCTTATGAAGCATCAATGGTATACCCACCCCTTTCTCAATGCACCCCTTAATGCATTCACTCAGATAGATTGAGACTCGATAGGTTCCTACAAGATACAAAGTGTCATAAATCAATAAAATATTGAAAATATGAAGTGTATACATATGCCCTATCCAAATCTCATCATGTGTCATGTAAGTGCAACACAAGATGGTGCTTCATAAAAAAACATAACACTCAATGTTGAGGCTAAGTATAGTGCAGTAAGAAGCTAATAATATAAATGAAAGGATATACTTTAACTTAATTTAATGCTTTAGATAAATAAGTAGACTATAATAAAATGAAGGTGTCCAATATAGAGTACACTAGGTGAACTTGTAGAGGTTAGTGCAAAAAATAAAGAGCCAAAAATCAAATTGTATGAAAGATAGGCATATGGTAGTGGAAAAGAGATAGAGATTTTTAGGAAAATTTGGAAAATTAGGATTGTTAAGGTAAGTTGAGATAAAAAATATTGATGGAAAATGAATGATAAAATTATGTAAAATGAAGGACATATGACTGTATAATGAATGACAAATGATTGGCAAATTAATGACAAATAAATGACAAAAATGATGGAAAATGAATGACAAATGATTAGAAATAAATGAAAAATAACATAAAATAAATTACAAATGATATTGGAAAGAAAAGTACAAATGATAAGTAAAATATTAATAGCAAAAAGGAATGTAGAACATACTAAATCATGTTGGGAAGCATGTAAAACATGAATGACAAAAGAAATATCAATGCAAGAAAACTTGAACAAAGATATGTAAGAAATTAAAAAGTAAGATTATGTAAGATAGGCAAAATAAAAACATGAATAAAAATTAAGAAGGAATGTCGAAGGAAATGTAAATCAAGATATAAGACAAACATGAAGAAGGCATACATAAAGAGAAGTATGTAATAATTTTAAAAGAGATGCGGATTCAGTTGTTCATAATATAAGGGTAGTAAAATAATGACAAATAAAATAAAAGAGTGATCTATAGTTACTCAAACATGTTGTTTTTCTCTAAGGATAGATAAAAATGAAACAAAGTAGTGCTAGCATGTTTTTAAGAGATGAAGAAGAAATAATTAAAGAAGATGAAAAATAGATTTGGAACCACAATTTACATGTCAAGGGGGGAAATGAAATGGGTGGAGGGGAGAATGAAGGAAAAAACAAGGTAGAGAGAACTCTATATCAATTTCAAGACACACAATCTCTAAACAAGAGGACTATCAACCTTACTATGAATAACTTCTCTTAGTGACACAACTCTTAGGTCGACAAATAAAGTATATATATCATCCCATGAAAGCTAGATACATGAAAATTAAAATGGGCCTACCTCCCCATAATGTGTTCCCTGTTCTTTAGGACCCATTACAAAGTCATTAGTCTACTACAAAGATTGGGTAATTTCATGATAAAGTAGGTAGCACCATAGAGTTTTAAAAAAAAAATCCCCTATTCTAATATACTAGCCTACTACACCCTAAAGGATTTCATCTCTATGTGAAGCTGAATGTGGAGTTTGAGCTTTGATTAGAGATAAGATATGTGTTTGTAATCACATCTTTTAGTGTGAATTTAACTTTTGATATTTATATGTTGCCTTTTAGATATCATTGACTTCTATTTAAATGATTTGGATTTTAACTTTCTTGATGTCTTTTAAAGATTCCTCCTCCATATAGATTTGAAAGACTAAACATGGGTGCTAATTTTGAATTTCATTTAAAAACTAGGGACAAGGTTGCTAAGAGAGATAACATCAAAGATCATGCAATCTAAGAGTCTCATAAATCTAGGTGAAATAGAAGTGATATCTTGACTTCGACCTTATTTTATCTAATGTGGTGGTGAAATAAAGGGGGAAATCAAGAGGAAATGACATGTGGAATATTTTTAATTACTTCAAATTGTAAAAAAAAAATGTGACCAAAGGGTAAAAAGGGATACAATGATAGTAAAGTGTGATTCCTTATCATAGGAATGAGGGAAATGGAGGAAAACATTCTAACATAGATTGTTTACAAATTCCATTAAACAAAAGAAGAAAAAGCTAAATTTGAGAACAAGGATCAATAACATGAAAAGATGGCAATTTTATGAGGAGGGCTAGGTCTTATCCATGGTCTTACAAAATAACTCATAAAATAGAAACCCATGAATGTGCCAAAAGTGAAATATCAAAAGATAAATAAGACTATGGTACATCAAGAGGTAAAAGCTAAAGAAAGGGTAAAAAATGATCATAAAGCTACTAAGCCAAAGAATGACATAAAAATACAAAAGATAAGATAGATATATCAAAAATGAAAATAAATTCCAAATGTGATGTGCAAGAAAACTAAATAATCCAAAGGAAAATTATGATGCTTAGGAAAGTGAAATTAAAAGAATAAAAATGCATAAAAACAAAGAAACATGAGACAAAAAAACAAGTAAAATTTATGTTAACATTTGTATCAAAAATGAGCATGTGAAATACAAGGCTATAAGTCTCAAAATGTTTATTAGAGCTGGATGTGTTTGTTATTATGCATTTTAGAATAAGAGTGGGCATCACAATATTCCCCAATGGGTAAATGGATATAAGGATGGGAATCACAAGATGCCTCAAAATCTGAAGAGATATGTGGATGGGCATCACAAGATGCCCCAAAGTCTAAAGGGACATGTAGATGGGCATTGCAAGATGCCTCAAAGTGTGAGTTGGGATGAGATGATATTAAACCATTAGAATGATTTGCATTAGATTGATAAGTGCATTTGGAAATAGGTAAATTTTTTGTTTTGTTAGATTTTAAGGAGGTTGAATGTGAAATATGATGTGTAGGAGAGGTATGGAGATATAAAAAAGGACCATGTATGATATTATTTGGATTAGGCATTTGAACTAAGTATTATTATGGTTCATGTGGCCTAATAGGTTGAGTTTCAATGGATGCCAGAATATGTTTAAATTTTTTCATGTTAGATATCCTTTCCTTATTGGTGTAGGAAGAAGGATCAATTATAGTTTGAACAAAATTAATGGATGAAGTGTGTTCATCAGGTAGATGTGATTATGATTCTTGAGATTTATTGTGAGAAGCTTGAAGATAGTCTTGATAACATTGTTTTTTGACAATATCAAGATTAAAATGTGGAACAAGTAAGGAAGAAATAACAAATTGGTGAAGATCATGACAAGAATCATGAGAATGACCTATAATAACATTCCACCAACAAAATTTAACTAGATTGTACCATTTTGGAGGAGGTTTGGAAGGATCAAATATCATGGGTTTAGAGCATGAAAATTTTTACTTAAGTTGTTCTAAACTCAAGGGAGAGTGGGTTGGGTTAAAATTGGTGGAATTGGATGCTCCATTTTGAGTTTGGGGAGGCTTAGATGAATCAATGTTATGAGAAGATGATGGAAAAGGTTCTTTAGTAGTTTTTTGAGCTGGTTCAAATTGAATCATTATAAATTCTTATATTTTTGTTTGGTCCAAGGCTTCTTTTAATGTTTTTAGTGAAAAGATTCAAACTTTGTATTGAATGAGAGCTTTAAGAGTTGTGACAAATAGTTTTAAAAGAGTATCATCACTCATGTTCTAGGCCAAAATATGATTAAGATACTTCCATTTCTTGATTAAAGAATGAGCTAATTCATTAAGATGTTTCTTGTCATTGATGAAATTTCTAAGGTAGTCTTCAAGAAGGTCATCATGCTGGAATTCCTTCACTAGAGCATTGACTAAATCCTCTAGTTGTGATATGGAATGTCTAAGAATATGGTTGTACCATTCAAGTGCATCATCAACAAAGGTTTTGGCTAAGATATTTGTGGTAGCAAAGGTGTTAATTTGGAGCCATTCCTTATAGATATTACCAAAATACTTAATAAATATAGTAGGATCCTTAGTCCCATTGTATGTGATAGTTGGAAAAATGTTTCCAATATCTATGGAATCAATGAATGGGGCTAAAGTTTCATTTTGAAGATGTTGAAACATTTTGATATTCATTAGCAGTTGAGGGATGACATTCTCATTGGCATCTATAAGAGGATGAAGGACAAAATTTTGATTTGGATGAGATATGATGACTTGAGGTGGTTAACTAATCATGTTGCATAAATGTTGTTTCACGTTCATCATTTGAGATTGATTGGTTGTTTTCATGATGTTTATTTGTTGAATGACTTGGGAAAGAATTTGAGTTGTATCAATAGGTGGGTTTGAAGGTGAGGTATTAATGTTGATAGGAAGATAATTGTTATTATTGGTGGGAGGAATATTCTTTATAGGTAGAGGATTCCCAACATTAATATTAGTTGTCTGAAGTGTGGTAGAAGAAGGAAGCTTGGTAAGGCCACCATTCTTGTAAGGAGTATAAATAGTATTATTATCAAGGTTTTTAAATATTTGAGAACCATATAGATTATCAATTTGAGTATTATTATTTTGTGAAGGACTCCCAACATTAGTATTGAGAAGAGGATTATGATGAAGGATCTCAACTACATTGCATTGTGTAGTGAGTGGTTTAGGCTTAGGAGAAGGGGAAGGAAGAAATTGGATAGTTTCATCAGAGGTAATGAAATAAGTGAGTTTAATACCCAAGTCCTTAATAATGCAATGTTATTGACTAAGGTAAGGCTAAAAAGATGTCATTATGATGAAACAAGACTAGATAACCACACAAGGAGAACAAAAAGTGATAGAAAATAATACAGGGTCGACTGAGTTGACCTAACATAGAAAAAAAAACTACAAAACTATACAAGGTCAACTAGGTCAATCCAGTATAGTGTACAGAGACTAACAAAAAAGGTAAAAGAGGATGTAAATAGTGTTAGGTTAGCTAGGTTGACCTAGTACAGTGCATAGGGGCTAAAAAAGATACTAGGTCGATAAGGTCAACCTATTACAATAGATAGGTTTCTTGTTTTGCATATATCTTTAGTTTTACTTATCCATTTTGAAAACCATAAAATACATTGGATTCGTGATGATGTATGGAATATTATAAATTGATATCAAGTTATGAAGTGAAATAATACAATTTTAAAATAATGAAAATAAAAAAGTACTAAAAGGAAATAAACAGTCAATTAAATTGATGTTGGTCAATCCAATTGATGCACACAAAGAAAAATCTTACACTAACATTAGATAATGCAATTTTTTGCACACACAATTGAGAAAAGATCAAGTAGGAAACTTAGAAGATAAATCTAGCTAATTGGTTAACCTAGAATGTTAATTATATTATTAAGAATAATTTTAAATGATAGGGAGATGGTTGTAAGCAAGGTATTAGATAACAATATATGGATGGTTTTACATGAGTTTAGGATGAAAGGGACTGTAGTGGAAATAATACAAAATTAGTATTAGGGATTACCCCCTCACTTAATACACTATAATGATAAGGGTGTCAGGTGTTTAGCTAGAATATACCATTAACCATGCTTTATACTTGACCAGAGCATCAAGTTAGTTTCCCCATTGGCGATAAAAAATCCAAGTAGTTTAGCCTGGGTAGTCAAATGTTAAAATAAAAATGGTAAAACTAAATGGTTAATTAAAAGCCTCCTAATTATACTATGTGAACTATTCTAATCATGCAAACAATTGAAATAAAATATGTGATTAACTTACAAGGTGAATTCTAACTTTAAAACAAGGTATAGTGAAAACATTATATGCACACCATATAGAACTAGGTCAATAGGGTCAAGCTAATACTATTGAAGATATGGTCTAGAAAACCTAATAGGTCAATTAGGTTAACCTGGTTGTTTTAGATAGCACATAGAACATAGAATTGGGTTGACTAGGTCGATCTAGATGGGTGTGTAGGGGTAGTTTTAAAGACTACAAACTTAAAATAAAAGTACAAAATAGAAAGAGATAAATAATAAAATACTGACCTTGATGGTTCAAAGGTAGAAATGAAGAAGATTTTTGATCAAGAACCTTGGATAAAACTGATCCAAAACATACAAACTGGGTCAAACTAGTTGACCAAGCAATACAAAAACCTACTAAAAAGTGTTGAAAATGCACTAGGTTGACCTAGTCAACCTAGTAGGTTGAATAAGATGTTTGAAAATGCACTAGGTCAAGTTGGTTGACCTAGTAGGCTAATCTAGAAGTTTGAAAAATTAAAAATTGTACTAGGTCAATATGGTCGATCTAGTTGCTTATTCCTAAAAATATACGCATAGAGAAAAAGTACTAGGTTGAAAGAATAGATCTAGTATGTCAAAATATATGATAAAAAGAAAGAAATAAGTGAAATAAATCCTACAAGGGTTAGTTTTATGTCAATTTCAATAGAATATAATGAAGGTGAAGTGAAAGTGAAGTTAATGCTAAATAAGAAAGGAAACAAAAATGGAATTGTGAAGACAATCCAACTAATGGTGGGATATGATTCACATTGGGTTCACCAAAATATATGCAATCAGAATTTCATGATGTACATGAATCAATCCTAGATCAAATAAGATAGAGTAAACATATACTTCTGATTGGGTATACACTTGATAAGTGAGAGCATGACTAATATGTGGATCCGTTAGACCCAATTAGGGGATTAATTGTATCACTTTTCACATGTCATGGTAGAAAGGATTCTAAAGCCTACAGTCTAACACAATCATAAAACACCCCTAAAAGATTCCTATGATTTAATATTTCACTTATGCTAATAAACAAGAAAGTAAACTATTCTAATAACAAGAAAAGTAAACTAATTTAGTGTGCACCAAAATATTATGGCACAAAGTGGGGGTTAGAACAAAATAAATAAACAACCAAATTAAACATGCATAGGAGACATATGCTCACTTCAATGTATACAAAATCCTAATAAATGGAAGTTAATAATACATAATGCATTATCTATTTACTCTTACAAAGGATAAATAAATCTAGGAATACTTACCTTTGAAGATGAACCTACCAAGCCTCAATCTCTCCCTTGGCAAAGGTGATTTACAAGAGATTGTTATACTTTATAAGGATAACCAAGATAAATCAGCTCTAGGATACACAACCTACCTAATCACATAAAATACTTCTCCATAATACAAGATCAAATATCCAAAGAAAGTATTGAACTCTAAAGATTTATTCCTCAAGTATAATGGTCAATAGGCAGATTTTTATTCACACTTCTTCACTTAATTCAACTCTATATTTTAATAATGATGAAATAAACTTGTATATATAGATGGATACTACCTAAAAAAAATTTGACATGTTAGTTGTACTAGTTCGACCATTATGTAGCAAATTTTTGGGATAACTCACTAGGTCAACTAAGTTGACCTAGTTTACTGAACAAATCAAAATTGTAAAAAGGCAAGAAATGAAGGAATAAAGTATGATAATGATTGGAATGGATAGGAAAGAGAGAAATAATCTTAGGGTTTACAGTTTTAGGAATCAAGAGTGTAGATGGAAAGTGACAAAAGGAACAACAATCTTACGAAGCACTGATGGTCTACCCACCCCTTTCCTAATGCACTCCTTAAGGCATGTACTCAGAGATATTGAGAATCGATAGGTTCCTATAAGATAAAAAGTCTCAGTAATTAATAAAAGTTTGAAAATATTGTGTATACACTAGGAATCAATATCAGTTTCCCATCTAATTTCATCAAGTTCTATTGAATACGCAAAAAAAACTTCCTCTTTTAAGACCTCAGTTCCCTCCAAATCAATGCCACACTCAACAAGTGTCTTGCCAATAACAAGTTCCATATCAATAACATATCTCTACTCAAATAGTGAATATTCTTGGTATAATTAGCCACATTAAAATTCCTCAATATTATGTACCACCTCTCTATCTAGGTCAATGTACTATACTTTCGAATACCCAACAAAATTTTCCCACTTCTTCTCATTCTAGTCCTACCTTTCAATATTTAGAAGAGGTCAAAGATGTATTTTATGCCATTCAGGTAGGAAATCAAATTAAGAAGTTTAAAATGGATGACATATGTTCGTATCCTTTTGACATGAGTTATCTTCAAATACCTCTTCCACATCACTTTGAGATGCACAAATTTGAAAAATACAAAGAAAAAGGTGATCTTAATGAGTATCTAAAATAATTATTTATTAATTGTCAATTAGTTGTGTATATACATATATAGCTACTTCACTTTCTCCCATACAACTTGATGGGACACACTTTAGAATGGTTTCTTGGTCTACCTAAGAATTCTATTGATAACTTTGATTATTTGTTAGAAATTTTTATGAAACACTTTTCCTTGAATGTAGAACACAAGATGAACATGGTAGACCTATGTCAGACTAAACAAAGAGGAGGATAAATCTTTTCTAATTATTTACAATAGTGACACTCTTTAGTCAGCTGAATTCCACACAATCTCCCTAATAAATAATTGGCTGCAATGTTTACTATAAATATTCAATTTGACTTTGCTCATAACCTCAAACTTGTATGTGCCAATAAATTTGATTAATTTATCTCTAAGGGGATACAAATTGAGAAATCACTCATTTACAAGGTAATAATCAAGCTTTATTCTTAGAACCAAAATTAGAACAAGGCTCAAGCAAAATTTCCCATACAAGCATAAGCTAATATGTCAAAAAATTTGAAGCCATTCAATAGAAACATGAATGTTTTAAGAGATGGGGTGACTGAATCACATCACCTACAAATAATGAAAAAAATAATTATTTAAACAAACCCACTTATTTAACCTATTTCTTTTCAAAGGTTGCCTCTAAGAAGAGGTAATTATAGTAACATATTTTTCATCAATATCGGTAAGCCCATTGAAATGGTCTACCAAAATTTGGTTGCTACCAACATGATTGTTTGGCCAACACCAAATCCATTTCCTAAAAATCAACCTAAACTATATTGGTACAATGAGAGAAACTTTTGTGACTATCATCAGGTAAAATGTCATTTTATTCATAGATGTGTACAATTGTGCCATATTATTCAAGATTTATTTGAAAGTGGTGAGATAGAACTGGATAATGTTGCCACAACATCTAATTAAGAATTGGTCATCTATCATAACCCTTTTCTGTAACATAACATTAACAATCATAATAGACCTCTTCAAAATCAACATTAGAGACAATAATAACAATAACAACAATAAAACTAGAATCAAGGTCAAGATTCCCATTCTAACCAAGTTAATTACATAAGTGTCCCTTAAAATTAAAATATTATAGGTTGTATCACTAAAAAACACAAAAATACCATTAAGATCAATACAAATCCAAATCCTAATAATTCCCTAAGACCTTTATCATCTATTCTAGGACCTACATCTCCATTTACCAATAATCCTCCTTTGGTTCATAATGGACTAAAATCCAACAACCAAGAATTAAAATTTTCGGTCATTATTCCCCTTCTTATAATTATAGTAACCCTTTACTGACTCGATGTTTTACAATCACAACTTGAATATCAAAGGTTACCATTCAAGGCCCTCCACTCTTTCCTCCAAAAATCTCATCCAAGGTCCTATACTTCAAAATATGAAGCCAATTATTTTGATTAAGGAAAAGATTTATGATATTGTGGAATAATTACAAAATACACCTACCTATATTTCTATCTTATAACTTTTTCATAAATCAGATATCCATAAAAACATATTGAGTGAGATTTTAAGCCAATCCAAGTTACAAGTGACATTGCACCTTAAAATTTTCAAAAACTTGTGAGTCATCTCAATCCATGCCAATAACTCACTTTTGATCAAATAGACATGTCATCCCTTGGACCTCTACATATAAATATGATTTACATAAAAGCAATCATAACTAGGTAAAAGGTTAAAAGAGTCCTCGTAGATAATGGTTTAGGGCTGAATATTGTAACATTAAATTTGGTTAAGCATTTTGGCTATGCATTATTAGATATATAACTAAATATCATTACCATCAAATCTTATGATAATGAAGAAGCAAAATCATAGGGCACCATTTGTTTACACGATATCATTGGTTCACTAACCCATGATACTATGTGCCATGTTCTTGATTTAGAAACATTATATAATTTGCTCCTCGAGTGACTATGGATTCACGAAGTGCATGTTTTACCATTTACCCTTCATTATTGAAATAATTTTCCTCATTTTAGACTAGAATTGACCATTCTTGGTGATGTACAACCATATCAATTATATAAACATCTAGAATTATAATATTATAGATACAACAATCACCTTGGCATAAAACATGTTCCAAAAAATGGCAAAGAGATAGTTGATCAACCACTAAAATCCAATTATGTAGACCCAAGTATGCTTGCCTCCACCTCATCTTCCCCACCTATACAAATAGCTAATCACTTCATTATTCAAGATAATAACCTTAAGTAATATAAAATTGGCATTTTTATTTAATATATCCAAACTACCTAAGATGCTTAATTATATGGTAAACCTAAAAATTAAAAAATGGAATGGTGCAAGAAGGATAATTCTCATCAAAAAGGACCATTTGTTTTCATTAAGACCACTACCTAGGAATAAGAAGAAATCAAGGCTAATTATGAATCATGGATATATAATGATTATTTTGACACCTATTACCAAAATACAAATTATCATATTCCCAAATGGATAATGGATAATCAATCCTATAAGGGAAAATGAATGGGGGGAAAATAACAAGGACTCATTAAGCTAGTATTAGTTTCCAAACACAAATAAACTCAAGGTATTAGATATAAATCACCTGGGGGTGACCCATTAATCTCAAGAATGTTTATAATTTATCATCTAATATGGAAAATACGATAGTGAAGTAGAGTCCTAGTATAAAATATATGATGAGTCAGTCGATACCAATATATTTGACCCAAATACCATTTGTACCATTTCTATTATGCTATATTATCTTCCTCTTTTCCTCCATCATCCTCAACTAATCGATTGGGACCAACAACATTCATACATACCATTGGATTATTTTCATAATTATGAGGTAATATATCAATTTATGGGCCTCAAATATAATGTGTCACTTGGTGATCAAAAACAAGGATTTTCCATCAGACTAGACCCTACCACCTATTTTGGAGAGCAGGTGAACTTCCTATAAGGAAATTTAGTTTTACATTTAGTATTTATCATAGAGTAAATAGTAATTACAATTATGTTGTAATTTAGTTATAAGAATGCATTATTTTTTAGAGTTGTATTGTTATGTAACAATAATATGACATATATATGTTTATTGTTATAGTTGTTAGATTGAGTTATTATCAAGATGTGTGGATATTGTGGTGGAGATATGAGCTCCCAAAATTTAGGAAAGATATTTCATATAGAGTTTTGTAATGGTTCTAATGTAAGTGTGAAATATAATAATATTAGTGTGATTAAAATATTTGTTTGTATTCTGGTTTAGCACTTTTACATGTGTTAAATCTCATATAAGCTCTCTAAATTACCATCATTGGTATCAGACCAGGATGTTAGGGGAGTTTTTGATGGAAGATTTAAATTTTTTGTTTATTTCCAAAGGCATCCATATTATTTTTTAATATCCCCGTCTTATGTAAAGCTTCATATGATGCATTTATGTATAGTTTAAAATAAGACAAAATAGTCTTAGTTTTGTGTGTATTTATTGGTATTCTGTGAAGGTCATTTGAGAATTTTGATTTGATAGATAACCCAAGTGGGAGTGAAAATAATAAAAGTAGAGCATGGCCATATTATTATATCTATATGATTTATTTAATCCAAAAGGATTTTTTTATAAATCACAATATATGAAAATTCAAAGGGCTACACTAGGAATTTTGATCTTCTATAGCCATCAGATCTTAATCTTCTATAGTTGCATCCAAATCTTCTACAACTATCGGATATTATACTTTTAAGAGCCTTTTTCTATTGACATAGGAGTATAGACATGTCTAATGAACATTATGTGGTGGAATATGCTAGAGGGAGTCATATAAGATTTTCCTCAATGATCTAATTTATGTAAACCTACTAGATTTTATTGTGAATCCACATTCTTGTCTGACCATATTATGTAGCCACCACTAGTCAGGTGATAGTTTTATAGAGATCTCAATGCAAACAAAAGAATAAATTGGAAAATATATCTCTGAACATGGTTCATTAAATATTCATTCAACCTTATTTCTCTTCATATCATTCTCAACATTTGTGTTGCCTTGGTGCCTCCCATGCATCACAAATCACAAGATCAAATAAAGCATTTGAAATCTAAGTCACCAATTTAAAGCTCAATGATAGTATAATAAAATATTATATTTTTATTCTCTTAGGTGGTATTTCAAACATTTTAATAATCTAGTCATTTTAAAATCCATATGTTAAAAAGAGCCTTCTTTTTATAAGTTTTTTGAGTTTAAAGTCTATTATTTATTCTAGGAAGTATTTTATGGTAAACTCTTATTGAGTATTTGAACGAGTCTAAGTATTTATTATTGGAGAGAATAATCTCTATGTTATTAGTTATTTTAATGGTCTTTTTTTGGTTTAATATTTAGGTATATAGTTATTAGTTTTTACTTTATGATTTTGTATGAGTCAATTTTATAAATTAAACCTGTATAAATTCAAAATAGTATTATGTCAAAAAGAGTATGTTAAGTCATTTTTTCAAAAGTCCTACATCATATAAATTCAAAATTGTAAAAAAAATGCCTCATAGATGCATTATCACTTGTATACATCTAGATTATGGGGGGTTATAATTTATATGGAAAAATCCAATAGAGAACCTACCAGAACCATCAGAGCACATTTAAACTATATTTATAAGTAAGTAGCTTCATGTGTTAGAGTTTGGAGGCATCAGAAGATGGATATCATTCAAGCCTCTCATTAGCCTCTAGTGATGGGGCCACTTATACTTTAGTGGCATGTGTTTTTTAAAATTTTCAATGTGGTATGAAACAAGAATATTTGAGTATTCCTTTTCCCTTGTGTGTCTTTCCATTTCACCCCTTTTGTAATAAATATTTTAGAATTTTGAACAAAATATGTATTTTATCAATCATGATGTGAAGGTTTTTGGCAAACTAGGAAAACAAATTGTGAAGGTTTTTGGTAAACTAGGAAACCCAATTATGTAAGATTTTTGGTAAACCTATGAAAACCAATTATGTAAGGTTGTTGGTACAAGCTAGAGAAAACCATCAGTAGATAAGTGTGAAGGATGAGTAGAAGCATAGGTTTTTGTTCATGCTTGGATGGTTTTTGTATCCATCCATGAAAGTAACTTGTAATAATATAGTTGAAAATGAACACACAAAGGTGACACACTACAAATAGAGAACGGGACATATTTTAAAATGTAAAAACTAAGGGGGGAATGTTAATAAATTAATATTTTACATTTGGTATTTATAATAGAGTAAATAGTACTTACGGTTATGTTGTAAGTTAGTTATTAAAATATATTATTGTTTAGAATTATATTGTTATGTAATAATAATATAAAATATATAAATTTATTGTTGTAGTTGTTAGATTGAGTTATTATAGGGATATGTGGAGATTGTGTTGGATATATGAGCTCCCCAATTATAGGAAAGATACTTCCTAGATATTTTTATAATGGTTCAAATATAAGTGTGCAATATAATAATATTAGTGTGATTAAAATATTTTTCTATATTCTAGTTTGGATTTTATACGTATATTAAATCTCCTATAATATCTACAATTATTATCAATTCCTTGATCATAAATATAAACAAAAATAAAATAAAACATTGAAGTCCCAGAGTGAATAAATATTTGAAGCACTTTTGGACTAGGTAAAAATAAATAAAAAGACAAGTCCCATGGTGAGAACCTACTTTAGGTGCCATTGAATGGGGAAGTTAACCCTCTCTCAAATGATACCCAAGCATTTTCTAGTTTTATATTGTCAACATGCATTTGTCAAATGTACTTTTATAGACCTTGGTGATTCATATTCTTCCTATTTAGGTGAAATCGATGATCCAGTTGACCAACCAGATGAAGATGAAGACCATTTTAATACTTTACTAACTAGTTTAAAATATGGATCCACACTTTTCATAGAGGACACCACTAAATTCAACATTGGAACATGTATTGATCCCGAATGGATCAAACTTAGAATATCCCTCATTGAAGAGTAATGTGAAGTCCTTATTACCCTCTTTCAAGAGTTTGTGGATATTTTTACATGGTGCTATTTAGATATCCCAAGTTTGGACCCTACCTTAGTTTTACATCACCTTATTATACACCTTGATGCCAAACTAATCAAACATAAGTTGAGAAAAATTCACCCCCACATATCCATTCTTTTCAAGAAATAATTGGAAAAACTATTAGAGGTATGATGCATTCATCATATTGATTATTCATAATAGATATCTAATATAGTCCTGATCAACAAAAAGTCACAAGGAATTAGATTGTGTACCAATTTTAGAGATATAAATAAAGAATTCCCAAAGGGTGATTTTCCTTTTCCAAATATTGATATGATTATAGATTCTATGACTGGGTATGAGATGTTATCTCTTATGGATGGTTTCTTAGGATATAATCAAATTAAAATTACACTACAAGACCAGTTTAAAACATCATTCACCACTCTATGGGGAATGTTTTGTAATCAAGTGATGTTATTTGACCTCAATAATATCATTTCTATTTACCAACATGCCATGACTATCATTTTTCATGGCATGATACATGTTATTGTTGAAGACTACATGGATGATATTTTGGGAGAATCCAAGACTAGATAAGGACATCCAGATGTATTATGAATATTCTTTAAAAGGATTCATGAATACAAGATTAATATTAACCTAAAAGGTGCATCTTTGGAATTAATTTAGGTAAATTTCTATATTTCATTGTCTCTCACCAAGGCATTAAAGTTGATCCTTCCAAGGTTAAGGCCATTACAAAAATTCCTCCACCTTCAAATATCAATTAGCTCTACAACTTATAGAGCAAAATCTAGTCTATTAGATGATTTATTTTTCAATTGGTAGACATATGCCATCCCTTCACTCATATTATAAATAGAGGCACCACCTTATCATGGAATACATAATGTCTATAGGCTTATGAAAAATTAAAATAATATTTGGCCTATCCACTTGTCTTATCTCCACCTATACCTAGAAATTGTTTACTTCTTTATATCTCAATAACTTACTATGCCTTGTGGGAACTACTAGCATATCATAATTATGAGGGGAAAGAATGAGCAATATACTATTTTATCTATGTATTACTTTCCTATGAACATAACTATAACTTAGTTGAGGAAACATGTTTATCCATGGTATTTTTAGCTCAAAAGTTTAACCATTATATGCTCAACAACCAGACCATCATCATTACCAAAGTGAACCCACTAAAATATATATTTTCTAAGGTAGACTTGATTGGTTTTATGGCTAATTGAACCATGCTATTGATATAATTTGAGATGGAAAATGTTTATCAAAATTCCATTAAGTGGGATGCACATGTAGATCAACTTACTAAAGCACCCTTATCTAATACCAAGCTACTTATTTTCAATTTTATTGATGAGTCTATCTTGACTCTAGATGAAACTTATTATGTGCCTCAAAATTAGACCATTTATTTTTATGGTTCTTACACTTATCATGGATAAGAATTTTGTATTGTATTTATTATGTCATAGGGGGATCTCATTCCCAAGGCCTTTCACATTGGTTTCACTTATACCAATAATATTTTAGAATACGAAGCACTCAATATATGGATTCATCTAGTAGTACAATGGAACATCAATAATTTACATGTTTATGGAGAATCTTAGCTAATTATTAACTAGGTGATAGATAAATACCAGATGAAAGATGATAATATTATTCCTTATAATAATTTGGTGGATTGTCTTAAGTAGAGCTTTGAACACATTCAATTTGAATAGATTCTAAGAGCCAATAATAGAACTACCAATGCAATGGAAATAATTAGTTCCCTCATAATAATTTCAAATCATGTTAAATGGACTATTTTGAATAATTTAGACTTATACCCACTAAAGTAGAGTGGAGAAAATTTTCTCCTAAAATAATTTTATTATGTTCCAAATAAAATGGACTATTTCAAACCATTTGGGCATAGATAATTTTGAATTGGAATATTTTGAATAATTTGGACTTACACCCACTAAAGTGAAGTGGAGAATTTTTTTTCCCAAAAATAAATTTCCTATATTCCAAATAAATTGGAGTGTTTCAAACCATTTGGGCATAGATCATTTCAAATAAATTAGGCTATTTTAAACAATATAGACTTATAACCACTAAAGTGGAATGAAGAGAAGATAATTTTCTCCAAAAATAAATTTTTTATATTCAAAATAAATTAGAATGTTTCAAAGCATTTGGGCATAGACATTTTGAATAAATAGGGCTATTTTGAATAATTTATACTTATACCTATAAAATAGAGTGAAGAAGATTGTCTCCAAAAATAATTTTTGTTTATTCCAAATAAATTAGACTATTTTAAACTATTTGATCATAGATCATTTATATTAAATTAGGTTATTTTAAATAATTTTAAATTATACACACTAAAGTGGAGTGGAGAATATTTTTTACATAAATATATTTTCTAAATTCTAAATAAATTAAATTATTTCAAACCATTTAGGAGAAGATCATTTTGAATAGATTGGATTGTTTCAAACTCATGGCACCCATTTGGGACTTCATACTAATAATTTATCCTTTGAATTACCTTCCATTAATGGCACACATGGTACCATTTTGATGGATGAATTATGGATGAAAATATATTAAGCAATCTAGTTCATCTACATAATAAAATATCTTGATAATTGTTTGTTGTTCATTGAGAAGATCTTCATGAGAAAGTATCAATATACTAATGGATCAAGTTGGGAAATTTCAAGATAAATCGATGGAATATCCAATTGCATTTAACCTGATCAAAGTAATTCTAAATTAGAATTGATTAATTTGAAATTAATTAAACTATATTTGAAATAATTTAGAATTGATTTGTATGAAATTGATGATAATGTTTATTACTATAATTATAGTTTATAATCAATAAATACACTTGAAAAAATAATAATATGGTAAAGTTACATCTTTCTAAACATTAGTTCACCGCTGTTGGCATGGATTTTTTGCTTTCGCCCAAGAATGTGATAATAGACATAATTTTGATTTTCTAATCCTTTTCATCTTTCTAACTTTCATTTCCATTATATCTACTTGATGTAACATAAATCATTTTCAATTTTTTATTTGTAACATAATTCTAAGAATTAAAATTAAATGAAAAACATGTTGGTAATTAAAAAATCATCTCCAAAGGTCCCTTTAAAAATAACTTCATCCAATTTCTTTATGTTTATATTGAACAACTTAAAATATATTTTCCCCCAAACAAACATAAAATTTGAACTTGTGTAACCCATGGCTTGAATGACTATCCTCAAATGATCATCCTCTATCATTGACCAAATGCCAACATGAGAAAAAGACTACAGTGACACCTTCAAATTTTCTTTGGAATGGTCTCGAATGTAGTATGACATATTTTATATTTTATAATATTCCTTTTTCCCCATACCATGCATTTGCATATCTTTTTTTATGCACAACAAATAATAAGTCATCCAACCCTAAAATTAATATTTTCTTAGAAGTCAGTTTTAGCTCCTCTTTGAAATGTATGAATTTTAAAAAACAAGATATGAATCATTTATTAACAATATTATATTATAAGAAATATAACATGGAAATTTTTAATAAAATGTTTTACATGTTACTAGATTGGTCATTGATGCACTTTTGATTTGCATTTCTTATTGTAACATAAAAACATAATACATTTCATTTTATTCATTTTTTTTACATTTCTTTAAATATTATGAAGATTCATATAAACACATATAAAAATAAATACATGCTCAGGCACATTGTAACTATATTCATTAGACACGGATGTACCATTTATATTGTCAATTTTGTAACATACATACTAGGAACTGACAGACCACTCAAAGTGGCAACCACTTACAATGCCAAATGATATAACCACTTGCACTATTTAAATAGTTGGGAAAATAACTAGTGACAATATAATTCAAACATATAGATAGAACTTTCAAACCATTAAATATTGAAACATACATATATCCATTCAAACAAATATTAAAGAACAAAGATAAAAACTGATAACTTATATTATCATTCATATTGACCCATTTAGAAATTACAATTAAAATTCATTAAACACATTTTATATGAATAGTGATGAGCTATCATGCTCAATTAGAAAACATAACTTCCATGGCCATTCTAAGGCCCATGCTAAATACATATCCTTCCTGAATACTCAATCATTCCTATCATTTCTATGTTACTATTATCAACCATTGATGGCATACTTCTCTCATAGTCAACTAGCTTCATCTGCGATGCTCCTAGGCATGTAAATAACATTATAGATACATGTATTTATAACATCCATTGGAAGAGTTTATATGTAGATATAAGTCAGTGGAAGATATGATAAGAGATTTTAAGAGATATTAATGCATTAAATTATGGCAATCCAAAGATATATCTTTCATAGATAGTAGGATCTAAAAAATTAAAATAAAATAAAATGAAGTAAATGTCGACAGACAGCTAGGACAAAACTTGCATATGTAAGCAATTTAGATTATGTCACCAACATATAAATGTTCATATTGAATCCTTATAACTTGATTATGACTTTATCAAATTTTGAAATAGTCCCATTTTACCATAACTCATTTCCCATAGATGTTGATAGTAATTTAACATTGATCAAACAACATCTATATTCTTACAATAATGAAAGTATCATCTATTCTTATGCATACCAATATATATTTATATGTATATACATCTCATCATAGCAAACAAAATAGGTTTTACTCTTCTAATCCATAGTTCACTATCACTAAATTCAAATGAATATACACCTTAATAGTTGAACCCCCTTCATATACTTCTAATAAGAAACATCAAATTAAAAACTGTTTAAATCAATAGAAATATAACTGTTTCTATCATAATATACTTTATTATTTTTTATTGATAAAGAACACATGGACACTATGCATCAAAATTTATTGTATTAAAGACATAGTATAACACATATTGTGTTGTTTTAATCTAGATAAATTAAACATGTAAACAACATTATAATGGGTAAATACAACCACATTCAAGTCTACACAACAATAAAATGAACCCACACTTCCAAATCCCAAGCTGATGCAAGTCTATATTTTATTGTCTTCTACAATATCCTATTCATGAAGAAAAATTCAATTTTAATGTGTTTAAATAAATAAAGATAATTAATATATTCTATAATTTTATGAAATTGTATAATTACACATTTATTGAAAGGGGTTTTCACCCTTTTTTTTTCCTTTTTGTAATTTGTATGGGTGCACTCTTTCATTTAAACTTTGGTTCTATATTCCTTGCAAGGTATTATATAATGTAGTAACTAAAAATTCTAGTCATCAATTCATTTGATATTTTTGTTTTAAAAATGTGTCTTATTGTAGAGTTTTGTCTTGTGTTATTTTTGTAGAGGCACCAACTTGCAGAGTTGTTCATGGGTTGTTGTGTTAGAGACACAAAGTTTTAGAGATATGTTGTGAACTATTTTTACTGAGACATAAATAGATGAATAAATATTTTATTATTATTAATATGAATCAATAATAAATAAATAAATTATATAATTTAAAATATATACAAGATCTTATCTTACCTTATTCAATTTATAATATGTTATATTCATTAATATGATCTTTATTATTATTGTTTCTTCACTTGCATGCAATGCCATTAGTGCTACATACTAAAAGATTACTAAGTTGTTAGGTTTTAAAAATAAATCATACACATAGAAAGATTATTAAGATGTTATATTTAGAAAATGAAACATGATTATAAAATAAATTAAAAATGTTATGCACCCAATACTAATCAAAGTGATTGTTCTTGTATTGGTTGCTCTGAATTTATCAAACAATTTTGGAATTGAACATTAAAAATTGTTTGTTATTCAATTTTTATAATGTAATATAAATTTATTTTTCAATTTTTTATAATCACACACCAATCCAGCTCCTGTATATACCCCTAGCACATCACATGCATCTAAATCATTAAAAGTAGAGATAAATTTCTCTTAAAAGATGTTATCTAATTCATTTTTGAAGTGGCCTTCCTATTTTATGTGAAATAATCATTTGAAATGTTGGTACATATTTTTGGATGTCAAAACCTTCCTATAATCTACTTTTTTTTAATGGAGGATAAAACCTTGTAGCTAAAAATGAGCAAGATCTTGATAAAATTTGATACATATAATGTGTTAAATCAAATCCATTACTATTTGGACCCCATAGTATGACACCCGTATCTTTCATGTAATGGAAATAACTAATAAGCATATTCTTGAGAGAGGTCTGAATGCCAAAAAAATGTTCTAATTTTTTTATGATGAATACGTTGAAGTCCCCAACAATAACTTTATCAATCAATGCCTAAAGAAATAGATGATGTTCTTACTTGAAAACTTTAGTGAGATTCAAAAGATCAATAATTATCAAATCAAATTTTAGACCAAGAATGAACATTTCAATAAAATCTTCTAAAATGGATTGCCCAAGACATTGGGGCCCATAATAGTAGTTGAATATTTTTGTAACTATCCCAAGAAGCTAACCTCTATCATTATGTAGATAATTTTTCAATATGATTAATGAATCTTGAGATAATGTTTCCCAATGTTTTTTTATTTTTTGAAATACTTTTATTCAAGACACAAATAATCAAAAAAATTCATAGAAATTATATAATGCTCCATTACCTTTTCAGGTGTGATTGTTTTGTCTGGTGGCAATTTTGTATCATGGTTGCTAAAATAATCTACAATTTTTGATAATATGTTACTTTTTAACTTCACTTTCTTGCACCAAGTATCCATGTTATAGTACCTAGGGGTTTTCAAGAAGAAAATAGACCCCTTTTCCAATAAATATTTTAGTTCTATTTTTTGTTTATCTGAAAGCCCTTGAATATTTATAAGTACTATTGTACTAATCAAATTTAAATCTTGTTTATCTGAACCAAGTAAAGTACCACTTTAAAACAAATCAAACACCTTATCAAAATAATCCCAAATGAGTTGTGCCTTGAAAAGAATATATTTTCTCTCCTATAGTTGTTGTAATGAACAATTTATTTGTGTGAACAAGTGTCTATCTTGTTCATGTATTTATTTCATCTTTTTTTTTCCTATTTCAAGATTCTTTTAACCTCTTAGTTTGATAAGGTCATGTGAAAATCAAACTCTTTCTACAAATGAAGCCTTATAAATTGTTCATTGGATTCATTATATTGGTCACATATTTTTTGAATAATATGGAATAGAGTACAAGTTTCTAAGTAAACATTTATTTCTCAATAATAGTGAATTATATTCCTCCTCTAAAATAATTATCTGTTGTGCTGTAATTATGTGTTGGCCATCTATAATTTTTAACCTTACAATTTTTTTATCCATCATATCTTCTAATACTTCCTTTGATTCAATAATACATTTAGGGTTACTTATATTAAAAAGAATTAACAAAGAATCCTTCATTAGAACCTCATTATGTTTTAAAAATGAATGAATTATATCATTCACCCTTCTTTCATTTAGATTTCTTATTTTGATATTAGCATCCCCCAATTCACATAGCTTTATAGGAATGTTCAAGGCATAATTACTAGAGGAAATATACCATGTAAATAATTCATTGTGTCTGATCAGAAGTTTGTGTGAACAAAAGTATTCCAACCTTTTGTTTGATCTTATTTTTCTCTACTGGTGTGAGTACTTGTATGGTCTCTTTCAAATATTCATACAAATACGTTTCCCTTGCTTTTCTTGTTTTCTTCAATACTTTTTTTTCATGACTGTAGGGTATCTTAAATACATGTTTGCATGGTGGCAAGTAGAAGAAGTTGTTGTCCTTTGTTTATGTTTTTATTTCAACATATTTTGTATTCTAATGACCAAATTATCTCTATTTATCAACCCATACATTTAAATGTTGTCATAGCTATTCAAATGAAACCCAAATGTTTCACAAGAAGGAGAAAAATTATTTTCTACCAATTCCATTTTACTAGGTGTAAATTTATTGAATAGTTGTAGCTCAATAGATAATTCCCTCTTCTCTATTCTATACTTCTAGTTGAAATTGAAGGGCATATTCAAGTTCATCCTTATCCCAGGCAAGGATTATTCTAATCAGAGAAGATTCTTTTCTTGATGTAGTGCTAAACAAGTATATATCTCCATACATGTTTGGTGGACTAAACAATCCAAAATACCAATCAGCAAGAGGAATTTTGTCACCACCATGAAATGGAATATGTTGATGTGGATTTAATTTTAGTTTTGGTAGTTTAAATGGTACTCTATCCAAATTATCTTAGAGTGAGGCCTTCTTCTTCATTTTATCCAAATTCTCTTCAAGTGAAGCTTTCTTATACATTTTAAGTGTGGGAATTCCTTTTTCACCTGAAGACATTCTACAAACGAATTAAAATGATTTAAATATTGATATTTTGTAAAATGCAAGTTGCATATTACATTGGTTCATGAGTTTTTTTTTGTGATTAATTAGTGATTAAATTTATATTAAAAAATGTTAATTCTAAACTAAAATACAAAATACATATTAAATATTTGTAATATATACATTAACTCACACTTACACTAATAAGGTATGACTAAATTTAAAATAAATTATGTGCACTAACCAATATAATCTAATGGGAAAAGGAATCCAAAAGCATATGTTTAAAAGGAGAAATATGAGGGAAAGTATGTTTCTAATATATGTCAAAATGCCCATCCACAAGTACCTTCAAGGTATCTCCTAGGAGATACCTTTCAGTCATGCACAAGAGTGAATTTTTATTACAAGACATCTCATAGAAGATACCTTCAATTTAACCATGATGGTATTAAAAGTTTACTTCAAGGCCCTTGAAATAATCTCTTACTGGACACCTCAAAGGGTGTTATCATACATTCAAAGGGACGTTGAATGTATCTCCCAGTAGAACTTTCCTTCACCTTGAAAACACTACTAGTTGATAACTTGATAACTTGAAGGGCCTTATAATACTTGGGAGAGAATACATTTTAGGTTGTCTTGTTCACATGCTCTTTCCATCTCAATTAATTTTAATATTTTTCCCTATTATGTTAATATTTTTAGATCCAAATAATTACTTTTTTGTACCTCTAAAATTTTATTTTACCTTGATGGTCCTTTTAATATCTTCAAGGTAGTAAAAGGCCCTTAAAGGAATCTCCTATTGGATACCTCAAGATTGAACTTTCCTAGTGTTATTGAGGTTTGTAACATCTTCAAGGTATCTCATAATAGATACCTTCAAGTTACCCATGAAGGAATCTCCTAGTGGATATTGTTGATGCCTAAAAAACTTGCTCTTGGTGAATAGTTTCCTATAGAAATCTTTACAGATGTGGGATGAAATTTTGATCTATGAAGCAACCTCCAAGATTCTAATGATACTTAGAATAAGTGTTGTGGTGACTTGTTTCTCCCTCTAAACTACCTTGAGAATTCTTGTTAGAAATTGAGCCCACTTCCCTTGGCCAATGATTTACTTTTACTTTAAATAAGAACTCCCTTCTTCCCTGAGGAGAACCATGACAACACATGTTGTTAGTGGAAGGGACCGAGACTTATCCAAAAAATGAAGAAGGAGAACCTAAGAAAGAGGAGGTTGATACACCACCCTTCTTTGAGCATGTTCATGATGAAAAGGCTAACTTCCCTAAAACTTCAAAATGTGGATTATGATCCATAAACATATTGAGGTTAAACTTACCCAATGTTATTGAGGCGTATAAGGGATTTAATGAGATACCTTTCAAATAGGCACAAGAGTGGATTTATCCTTCAAGGTATCTTCTAGGAGCAACCTTTGGCCTAGATCTTTAAGTTTTTCTATATTAAACTTTCCTTGACTACTTGATTATGTTTGTCTATGTGTGTGTGTAACACCTAATCATAACAAACATTGGTTCTAGAAACACTTTTCCATGGATAATCCATCTTCAAAGGTAAATCTTGAGAATGTATGGAATTTATTTCTACTCTACCCTTCCCCCTATTTTTGAAGCTTCCTAGAGTAAAACTTTCTGAAGGAGATAATTTCAAGTCACACATTAAGATACCTTCATGTTACCCTCAATGAGATAATTTAAATTCATCCACTAAGGTATTACAAAGAAATTAAAGGAGTGTCATAGTATATACCTCAAGGTAGAACTTACCCATCATTATTGTGGTGTATAAAGAATTCAATAAGTAAATAGGTGTTTCAATAAAATAAGGTAGTTAATAATACATTGATTGTTATGTATAAGGTATTATTTAGATCTTATTTGAGGGGTAAAGGTATCTTAATTCCAAGATTCAATATGAAACCCATAAAAATTATAGACCTTATAAGATCATCAAGAGAGATTTAAATAAGGAAAATCCATCATTGCATCATTTTATATTGAACAATAATTACACTCAAGGGATTTGCCATACCTTCAAGGAAATAAAAGGCCCTTGAAAGGAATCTCCTAGGAGATAATTCTAAGGGTGTTGTCATACCCTGAATGGGACATTGAAAGTAGCTCTTAGGAGACACCTTCAACATGCACACAAGCAAAATTTTCCTTGACCCCGAAGGCACTACTGGGTGATAACTTAAAGGACCTTTCTGAGACATAGTTTTCTTCAGAGGAAATGTATTTAGGATTTGGTTTTTTGACATTTTGATCAGACCCTATTATTAGATTTTAGTCTTTAGGTTTTTTATTCAAACATTTTTTCTGATGGTTTTTGGTCTTTAGAATTTTTATTCAGGACTTTTGGTATTCAAACTTTTTTGTTCAGAGTTTTTACATTAGACATTTTGTGTGAACAAATATTCTGAATAACTTATCTTTTATCCATAATTTTAATCTTCAAGTTTTTTATATCAAACTTTATTTTCAAAAGTTTTGTTTAGATATTTTTTAGGCTTGGTCACAACACAAAACCCATGTCCTAATTTTTTACTATAGAAAACCCACTGTACTTGGCCAATAAAGAAAAATTATTCTTGATACTTACTAAAGATACCCACCAACTAAACTAAGTAGATATAAACTATGCACAAAGTATGAAACATATGAATATTGGGAATTTATAATGAATTGAAATTGAATTCTAAAGGATATATACATGATGTTCATCTATTGAAGTCTTCATTACTCTTGAATGAATTCTAACTCAACTATTATCTTACGTAAAAAAAACCCTAGTTACTTATGAGACTATTGCCAGTAAACAAATGACTAGTGGAAAGGAGATTTTTTTATAGATCACATAAAAAAACTACAAGTACTACACATAATTATAATGGCATATTCATCTAAGGCATTCATGGGAGCACTTCCATCATCACCATTTTCTATCAAGGACTCGACCAAATTCAAGGACATAGTTTATGATTCTACCATTTTTGACAATAGGTATGGGAACTACTATGAACTATGGGTTGTTATCAATTTTGTTGACATATTTTCACTGGATGGAAATCTATCTCCCTTGGAGTGACTATTCATCATAGACTTATTATCACTTAAGAGATAGGAATTATATTCAGTTGTAACCAAGCCTAAGGTGATGTCATGCATCGACCTCCTCTGGGACTTATTCTTCATATGCAAGGTTATGCATGATGATTTTATGTATACATGCATAACCAAATGGTTGTGTCATGTATATCTAGAGAATATTTTTATAGTCATTTGTCACTACCAACACCAGATGCTTATTTTGACAAAAATAAGATAGTTTCATGGAATAAGGATAATACTATGGAAAAGGTATTAAATTCATGGCTTCTCCCCAAGAAAAGTTTTCTAGCTTGTCCTTCATGGTATTGTTGATGAAATCTATAAAATTATTCTTAAACACCTCCTCTTTGTTCATCATAATCAGGAAGAAGATCAACCCAATTTAAAATTGATGACATTGGCATCTGAGTCCATCCTAAATATGAAGGCTAACATGGATAGGGCATCCTTTTGGTAATTCATGGGGAATCTTACCAGTGGGATGCGTAGAGGAGGCACTACTTATAGTCTTTCTAGAGGAAAAAATTATATAAGTGTGCTTTGTCATAGACTTGGGTGTCCCAAACATGCTATAGGCTCTCCATGTTATAGATTTCAGTCTTAGGGTCACTTGAGGGTTAGAGAATCTCCCTGATTGCACCTGTATTGATCTTCACCCTCAAATGGGTATTGTACATAATTATGCTAGTGTCAATGTCATATCTTACCACACAAATGGAAATAAATTATAGACATAGATGAACATAAAGCACCATAAATTTGTCTAGCATCCAACCTCACATTCTATATTTGAATGAGTCATATTCTCCTCTATGGACTTTTTTGAGCATTCCAATGTGGGTGCCTTCCCTCAAATTCTTTAGGTTTTTGGTCAACTTGGGGTCAAATATGTCATCTACAAAATCAAATACTAATTCTTGGTTTTTTTAGTTCCCCTTATCCACCTTCTTGATGTTTGACACTCTATCCTTTACCTAAATAGGGGTGGAAACACAGGACTTACTCACAACATATCAAATGAGGAAGGTATCCCTAGTTATTTGACCAGTGGGTGCTTTATCTTCTTAGATGATTATCACCTCCTAATGAATATGTAAAATTCTCCATCAATAATTATTCTTCAAAACCACTCTCTATCTTGTTGAAGGCACTAGATTAACAATCCCTACTCAAATTATCATAATTTTTAGATCAGCTCTCTCTTCTCTTTGTACTCTCTATAATTACTTAATGATTTCAAAATCTCAATGTGTCTAAGTGTTTGTCCAAATGAGGAGAGGGTTATTTATACTTTGATGTCCCTAGGTGAGCTTATCATGAAAAATTTAAAAATGGTCACCCCCATAAATGTTAATGGTGACATGCATGCTTGAAGAACCACTCATAAGAGATTTGTGACAATCCTTATGGGAAATTATGAAATGTGGTTCATATAACATTAATGATGGGAGAGGTGAGTAGATAAATATCTTTTAGGGAATAATTTTAAAATTTAGAAGGGCTAGGGTGAGGCCATGTGGCAACTAGAGGTGTACTTGTGCCAATGGTACTTATTGGAAAGGAAAAACCAAAGAAGATACCTTTCAAATGTGTACAAGAGTGTATTTCCCCTTAAAGGTATCTCCTAGGAGATACATTTAAAATAGGGATAAGAGTGGATTTATCCTTCAAAGAACACGTGGAATTTTTATTTACATGGAAGACACTAGTAGTAGTTATATAAATAAGTGATCAACAAGTGGAATCTCCTATTTTGGCACTATTGGTGATACTTTGAAGACCCTTGTAATACCTTCAATTTATCTCCTAGGAGATACCTTTCAAACATGCACAAGAGTGGATTTTATAGATCTAAGGAAGTTAGATTGGTAGAATTGCTCAGACTCCAAGAAGTAAGAGAGCAAGTTAGTGATGCAAAGGTTACTTGATAGTAGGTAGTCAAGTGATTGTTTGATAGGAGATTATCAGATCCAGGCTTTAATCTAAGAGACTTGGTCGTCAAATATGACCAAAGGGCCACAAAAATAGGCCAACATGCAAATTTTGACTCCCAATAAAGGGGGCCATTTCATATCATTAGAGATAGATAAGGTAATGAATTTGAGTTAGAGGATGAAGAATTCAATTTTTTATGGATTCCAATAAATATAATTGACTTGAAACACTTCAACTAATTTATTAGCCTTCCCTTTATATATAATATGTGGTAAAAAGGTTAGAGGGGTGCATTTTCAAGCTCAAAATAACATAGCTCAGCCTTGCCCAAATCAATGACTAGTGTAACTCTGATCTGATTGGTCACATAGCCTCCTTGAAAACCACTATTTTATATTTTTATTGATTTGTTGCTCCTCTACTTTGGGCCTTGTTTGTATAGTTTCCTTTCATGTTTTTTATTATGTATTTGTTTTTAGATCCTCCTAATCTTTTTTATCAGTCTACCATGTTTTTTTAGGCCTTAATGAATGTTTGATAAAATTTCTAAGTCTTGACTCCATAGCCCAATGGATTGGCACCTAGTCTTACATTTTGGGGATCTTTGCATACCTGTAGGGGGTATGCATCCCCAGGTAAGAACTAATGTTAGTGCCCAAAATTGCACTTAATTAATTAGGTCCTTATCAAGTTTAAATTCATAACTCCTTATCCCAAATTTTATCTCCAAGTGCTCCTTTGAAAGGTCAAGTTCATGTGAAAATTAGCCTAAGTCCTAATCTAGTCTTTGCTTGGTGAATGTGTCTTTCCCTTAGAATTTTTCAAGATTTTTTCATGAAAATAATGTCTAATGGAAATAGGTCTTCAAACTTTTTTTCTTGGTCAAAAATTATGAAGAATTATTTCCATCAAAAATTTTGTCCACTACAAAAAGTTTGAAGGAATTCAATATCTTAGCCAAGTCCTACTTTCATTGGGCTAAGTATTTCACAAAAAAATTGAAGGGTCGTTTATTTTGGAAATTTTTTCCATTGAAAAAAGTCTAAAGGGCACTTGAAATTTAGGAATTTTTTCATGGGAAAAATGTTTGAAATAATTGCATATTGTCATGAAGATGTAAATTACGTATTTGTTTCAAACTTTTTTTTCACCACAAAAGGTCTAAGGGGTGCTCACCCTTTAAAAAAAGTGCAAAGGTCAGATTTATTTGAAAAAAGAGCTAAGTCAAATTCCTTTAAGAAAATTGTAAGGTCCATTTATTTTTTAATTTTTATCCATAACAAAAAAATTTAAGGGCACTTTCCCTTTGAGCATTTTACCATAGTAAAAAATCTTGTAAGAAAAGTCTGAATTCCTTCAGAAAAAATGTAAAGTCATTTGTTTCAGACATTTTGTCCACCACAAAAATTATAAAGGGAAATTGAATTTTATGAATTTTTCCCACACAAAAATATTGATAAAAATTACTTTCTTCGATAAAATTATAATCTCAATTTCTTTGAAGAAACTGCTAAGTTCAATTTCTTCAAAGAAATTATTTTAAAAAAAAGTTTTAAATAATTATTTAGAATACCAAAGAACTGATGAAAGAAAGAATACCTTCAATTTATATCTTAAGAAATAAATTTAAAACATTCATAAGATTTCATTTCATCTTCAAGTTATCTCCTATGAGATACCTTTCAAATAGGCACAAGAATGGATTTCTCCTTCAAGGAATAAGCTGATTTTTTCTTTACATAGATGGCACTATTGGTAGTTGTTAAAAGAAGTGGAGTCTCTTATTTTGACATTAATAGGTAATATTTTTAAGGCCCTTATAATAATTTCAAGGTATCTTCTAGGAGATACCTTTTAAACATGCAAAAGAGTGGATTTCTCCTTCATGGTATCTCCTAAGAGATACCTTTCAAACAGTCACAAGAGTGGATTTCTTCTTCAAGGAAAAAGTGAAATTTTACATTACAAAAAAGGAACTACTCAATGATATTTTGAAGGGACATATAATACCTTAAATGTGTCTCTTATTAGATACCTTTCAAACATGTAAAAGATTGGATTTACCCTTCAAATTATCTCCTAAGAGATACCTTTCAAATAGGCACAAGAGTGGATTTCTCCTTCAAAGAACAAGTGGAATTTACTTCACACAAAAGGTACTACTGGGTGATTTTTTAAGGACCCTATAATACCTTCAATTTATCTCCTAGGAGATATATTTAAAACATGCACAAGATTGGATTTCCCCTTCAAGGTATCTCCTAGGAGATACATTTCAAATAGGGACAAGAGT
Organism: Torreya grandis; assembly: GCA_037957365.1. Taxonomy (NCBI): domain Eukaryota; kingdom Viridiplantae; phylum Streptophyta; class Pinopsida; order Cupressales; family Taxaceae; genus Torreya; species Torreya grandis. The sequence continues at coordinate 34,943 of JARHVA010009640.1, forward strand.
GGATTTTTCCTTCAAGGAACAAGTGCAATTTTCCTTTACATGGAAGGCACTACTAGGTGATATTTTGAATTCCATTTTAATAGATTTAGTTTATCTCCTATGATATACCTTTAAAACATGCACAGGAGTGGATTTCCCCTTCAAGGTATCTCCTAGGAGATACATTTCAAATAGGGACAAGAGTGGATTTCTCCTTCAAAGAACTAGTACAATTTTTCTATAAATGGAAGGAACTAATGGGTGATATTTTAAAGGCCCTTGTAATAAATTAAATGTATCTCCTAGGATATACCTTTAAAACATGCACAATATTTGATTTCACCTTCAAGGTATCTCCTAATATATACATTTCAAATAGGGATAAGAGTGGATTTCTCCTTCAAAGAACTAGTATAATTTTCCTTTACATGGAAGGCACTAGTGGGTGATATTTTGAAGGAAATTATAATACATTTAAGGTATCTCCTAGGATATTCCTTTCAAACATTCAAAAGAGTGGATTTCCCCTTCAAGGTATCTCTTAGGAAATACCTTTCAAATAGGCACAAGAGTGGATTTCTCCTTCAAGGAACAAGTGGAATTTTCCTTTATACAAAAGGCACTGTCAGGTAATATTTTTAAGCCCCCTATAATAATTTAAATATATCTCATATGAAATACCTTTAAAAAATGAATAATATTGTATTTTACCTTCAAGGTATCTCCTAGGATATACATTTCAAATAGGCACAAGAGTGGATTTCTTTGTCAAGGAACAAGTGTGATATTCCTTTACATAGAAGGCACTATTGGGTGATATTTTGAAATCCCCAATAATACCTTAAACTTATCTCCTAGGAGATAATTTTTAAACATGCACAAGAGTGTATTTTACCTTTATGGTATCTCTTAGGAGATACATTTCAAATAGGTACAAGAGTGGATTTTTCCTTCAAGGAAAATACCCAATTTTTCTTTACATGGAAGGAACTACTAGGTGATATTTTGAATGCCCTCATAATACCTTCAAGGTATATCCTATGCGATACCTTTCAAACATTCAAAAGAGTGTATTTTACCTTCAAGGTATCTCTTATGAGATACATTTCAAATAGGCACAAGAATGGATTTCTCCTTCAAGGAACAAGTGAAATTTTCCTTTACACGAAAGGCACTACTAGGTGATATTTTGAAGGCCCCTATAGTACCTTAAATTTATATTTGAAGAGATACATTTCAAACATGGAAAATATTTGATTTACCCTTTAATTTATATCCTAGGAGATACATTTCAAATAGGGACAAGAGTAGATTTATCCTTCGAGGAACAAGTGCAGTTTTCCTTTACATGGAAGGCACTACTAGGTGATATTTTGTAGGCCCGTGTAATAACTTCAAGGTATATCCTAAGAGATACCTTCAAAACATGTACAAGATTTTATTTCCCCTTTAAGGTATCTATTAAGAGATACCTTTCAAATAGGGACAAGAGTGTATTTCTCCTTTAAGGAACAAGTGGAATTTTCATTTACACAAAAGACACTACCAGGTTATATTTCGAAGGCCCCTATAGTAACTTCAATGTATCTCCTAGGAGGTACCTTTCAAACGTGGAAAAGAGTGTATTTCCCCTTCAAGATATCTCTTAGGAGATACATTTCAAATAGGGAAAAGAGTGGATTTTTCCTTAAAGTAACAAGTGCAATTTTCCTTTACATGAAAGGCACTACTGGGTGATATTGTAAAGCCCCTTGTAATACCTTCAAGGTATATCTTATGAGAAACCTTTAAAAAATGAAAAAGAGTGGGTTTCCCCTTCAATGTATCTCCTAGGAGATACCTTTCAAATAGGCATAAGAGTGGATTTCTCCTTCGAGGAACAAGTGGAATTTTCCTTTACATGAAAGGCACTAGTGGATGATATTTTGAAGGCCTTTATAATACCTTTAAATATCTTTTAAGAGATACCTTTCAAACATTCACAAGAGTGGATTTGCCCTTCAAGGTATATCTTATGAGATACCTTTTAAATAGGCACAAGAGTGGATTTCTCCTTCAAGGAACAAGTATAATTTCCTTTTCATGGAAGGTACTACTGGGTGATATTTTGAATGCCTCTATAATACCTTAAATGTATCTCCTAGGAGATACCTTTAAAATATGTATAATAGTGGATTTCCCCTTTAATGTATCTCCTAGGACATACATTTCAAATTGGGACAAGAGTGGATTTTCTTTCAAGGAACAAGTGTAATTTTCCTTTACATGGAAGGCACTACTGGGTGATATTTTTAAGGCCCTTATAATACCTTCAAGATATCTCCTAGGAGATACATTTCAAACATGCACAATAGTGGATTTCCCCTTCAAGGTTAGGAGATACCTTTCAAATAGGCCCAAGAGTGGATTTCTCCTTCAAGGAACAAGTGTAATTGTTGTTTACATGAAAGACACTACTAGGTGATATTTTGAATTTCCTTATAATACTTTCAAGGTATCTCCTAGGAGATACCTTTCAAACATGCACAAGAGTGGATTTCCACTTCAAGGTATCTCCTATAAGATACCTTTCAAATAGGCATAAGAATCGATTTCCCCTTCAAGGTATCATAATTAAAAGGAACCATCTAAGAGCTCACTATGAATTAAGGGTTACCATGTGGTGAGAAATAGATGAGTCATCATGCAAAGCTACATTATGAGAATATATGAGGCAATCAAAAGGTGCCACATGTCCAGATTTCAAGCCAACTAGGTAGCTTATTCATATTTAGGCCATGTGAGTACTTATTTTTATCTAAGGTGGTAGTCATATGTCAAAAGGTGGCAATAATTAGCTTTAAATCTAAAATTAATGTCAAATAAAATTCAAATTAAAGATAAATTGAATTTTGATGCATTTAATTTCTAAAATAAATAGTTTGAAGTTTCACAAGCTTGCCATTAATACATCATGAACCAATATTTCCATCAAAATTACATTAATCAAGCTTGACAAAAAGGACTTCTATGAATTTATCCTATATTAAGATAATATACAATCTCATCAATCAAAATTTGAAAGCCATGGCTGAAGCAGGAATGTCTAGAACCACCAAGTCAAAATAGGTCTTATTTCTCTATTCATATGGGACAAACACTATCTTCTGAGACACCAATTTCAATACCATTGCATTGGCCATGGATGACAAAAACTACAATGACTTATTATATCATGTGGAGAGGTTTTTTCCCTAGACATCTACCTTTTAAGGGCTAACTCTAGCTCATCCATTGCCTCCATCAATAGAGATCCTAAGTGGTTATTCAAGCAAGACATGGATTAAGCAGATGTAATTGGCCATAAATATATACAAATAACACCATGTATATAAGATTATATATATATAAGGTGCTAAATATATATAAGGATTTTGGAATAAATTAGGTGTTTTATGTATAAGGTGATTTATACTTATATATATATATATATATAGTATGAATTGACTATAGTTTTATTTTGAAGTCTAAAAGTTTAGCTTCAAATATTAGTGACTTAGCTCTAAAGACTAGAAGCTCTATTCCAAAGATTGAAAACTATGCTCCTAAGATGAAAAATTCATGAATGAGAATAATCCACCTCCATCATTGAGAATCAAGACAATGTCATTAGAACAATAATGCTACAATCCATAATTTTGTGTGATGGTGTTTTCAAAAGATCTCCTCCAATAGATTTGATGCAATAGTATTTTCAAAAGATCTCTTCCAATACATTCAATGTGATGATGTTTCCAAATGGTCTTTTCAAATAAGATTGATGTAACTATGTTTTAAATAGAGGGTCTTTTAAAAATATTTTGTATGATGCATAATTAATTATGATTATTATTGCCAATAATGACTTTTATGACACATCATTACTACTTGATCAGATAAATCACCTTCCCATTATATATCACATGCTCTGAAGAGATAAAAATAATTGTCACCATCATTCTTATCATAATCACATCATATAACTTGCTTTGCTATTCATTTTTGCATTATCACTGCTAATAATTATTGTGTCATATCCTATTGCTTCCCTTATTACCTATGTGAATTTGAGCTCTGTGTTTTTATAGTATAGTCAAATTTGTAATTAAATAGTGCTTGCTCTAAAGATGGGTGGGGGAAATTAAAAAATTGAACTAAAATCCTCTAATGCATTACTACAAGATGAAGTATCCAAAGATGTCTTTGAAATAGTAGGTTAGTTGAATTTATTAAAAATGTTTCAAGGATTTCATTAGTAAATTGTGTAAGAATTATATGATAATTTTGATGAAGATCATGTTATTATCAAAGGGAAGAACATTCTAGGAAATCCCTCTATAATCAATGCTCTATCTAGGATTCTTGAGGATGGAGTAGTTGGCATTGAAAAGATCAATTTTTCTAACCTAATTTATATATTTATTGAAGGAAATGAGCCACACCCCAAAATAGCCAAATCCACCCAAGGAGTGGTCAAGGGAATTTTGAGAGAAAGTCTTCCTCAACCTTGGCAAAATGTTGTTTTTTGGATAATAAAACATATCACTTGTGATGGTCAATTTATAGTAGTGGGTGGAGATGCTATGAGGCTGCTTCACTTGAGGAAACGATATGTTCAGGAAGAATATAAAATCAATCTTCCCTCTTTCCTTCACAATTATCTTATTAATGTTTCTTAAAAGATAAGATGAGGTACTAGGTCCACCCACCATCATGGATTGATTACACTCATTTATCATCATTATTTTCTCAATAAACCAAGGGGTGAAAAGGCTTGGTCCTCTTTACTCCATTTTTTTTCTAGATCCTACCAAAAAGACACCACACCCTGCTTCTCATCCTTCCACTATAATCTAGATTGAATAACCCACATTTCAAATTTTAGAACAACCATCTTCATCACCATTAGTTCCAAATATACTGTGCCTAATATCAAAGCAAAAAATAGAACTTTCTTCAAATACCGCTCATCCTTATCCAACTAAACTCTAATGCATTCACTGACTTATCTTGTAGTAAGAATAAGAAGAAGATGTGCAAGTCATAGAAGTTGTATTTGTAGATGGAACCCTAGTGAAAGAAGTTGTACCTCAAGAAGTAGAGAATCCTATGCCCTCTATTAATGATAAGGGTAAGGCATCCTTGATTGAAAATGATCCATCTTATACACATTATATTTATGAAGAAAAACAATTTTAACATGTCATAGATTTATCATGCCATGAATAAATAATCAGATTGCAACAAATAGAGTTAGATGTTATCCATTCAACTTTGAAAAGTAAGGACTTGATGATTTCTAATTTAAAACAAAGGTGGGAAGAATCTGTTACTAGAGTTAGTGAACAAGAAATAATTATTTAAAGAATACAATCTAAACAGAATAGGGTCCACAATATAATATTTTCACAGACCCAAAAATCAAGTAATTTGTAAAATTCTCTTGCTATCAAGGATACTCAAATTACTAATCTGAAAAATGCCAATGTTGATAAGTGTAACTTGATTAATAATCTGAGAGAAAGTCTTTCTAATAGAAATACAATTATTTCCCAACATACTAATAGAATAATAAAGCTCACCACTTGAAATTATGAGTTACAAGCCTCTATTTAGGCCATGCAAAGAGAAAAATGAGAGATTGTATTTCATACAAAGGGTCCAACAAGAGTTGTTTCCTCTTTCCTTATTCCATTACATGAAATAATATCTATCTAGCATATCACCCAGAAGAAAATTCAAAAATTAAAGGATGAAAATTCCAAACTCAAAGAGCAATCTTAAAAGAAATTGGTATAATCCTAACTACAATTATAGATATCATACGCTTCTATCTAGCACATTTGTGTTATTTCTAAGAAATTATTAGCATGCAGGTAGCGTTCATCAGTTTATGTTCTTTTTTTACATGAGTATTTTTATAAATGGTAGATTCAATTAATTACCCTTGTTTTTTCACATATCATTAAAGATGAGCAATCATTTATGGACATTTTTCTAAAGATCATTGAATAAATGTAGGATTCTATTTATGAGTTATATACTTTCAATTTATTTTTAGGATATCATTCTGGTTTTTTGATAAATTTATTTGTTGGAGAGACATAATTGTGTGCCTTTCTCTCCACTCTAAGGAACCAAATGACATGGCAACAGGGAAATAATATATTTTTGGAATTACAAAGCACCACTAGGTTATACATGAGACCAAAATTTCTAGAAGCAAAGAAACCTATTTATTCTTTTCAACCACTGTATCATATGAATATCAAGAACAAGTATCATGAGCTATTGAGATCTAATATTGCTTCTTTTAGAGATTTTTTAAACCACCATTGTACTAATGATTTCAATGCAAATATTTATAGGTGGAATACATTACTTATTGAGTTTAAGCATAAGGAAGTCCTCATCCAAACCAATATTAAATGGAATCTAAGAAGAGCTAAAGCAATTTGCTAGATAATCACTCAGTGCTTAGAGGAAAGAGGTCCAAATGTCTAGATTGGGATGAGGTTTAGGCCTCCTATCATTTTGTGTCTTCTATCTTCATGGTAGTGTTATAATTCTAAAGCAAAATCTAAATTTGAATCTTGGGTGCATATATTTGTCAGAGATCTTAGATTCTTGCCAAGAGGCCACCATGACTAGGGCCATCATTTTAAAGTTTATGATCTAAGTCATAGGTTTGAATCAATAAATTTGGATTAAGTATTAATCATCCCATTTATTCAAAAGAGGAATTGCAAAAGGTAGAGTGTGGAGGAGAAATGATGAGCATTTCATATAGCTAATCATAGTTATATAAAATATCTATAAAGTGTTGTTTTTGGTTATATATTATATTTCATTTAATAGGTAAAGTCTGATCTAAGTAGGATATGAATGCAATTTGTTCTTTATTTTTATGTAATTTATTGTTGACTTTTTACCTTGTTATTATGTCTAACTTGGATGAATAACACAGTTTTGAGTACAACAACACATCCCATGGATGGGGTAATTTTGAGTAGAGGAACACATCTCAAGGATGGGAAAATTTTGAGTAAAATAAAACATCCCAATGATGGGGTAATTTTGAGAAGGAAACATAGTTTTTACAACTCTTTTAGCTAAAATTTTGAGGATTTGTCAAGTGAGCTCCAAAGATTGAATGCTCTAGAGACACTCTAAAGATGCTCTAGAATTGCTCTAAAGATGATCTACGTGTGCTTTTAATACATACATAGGATGCTCCAAAAATTCTTGGAATGCTTCGAAGACCTATACAAGGTGATTAGAAGACCTATAATAGATGCTCTGAAGATATATAGGATAATTTTACTACAAAAATTTTGTTTGAAAAAAATAAAAAATTGATTGGTTGTAAATGATAGCTAGCAACCAAAAAAAAGGAGTAGCCATACAAATCTTTAGCCCCCTACTGCTTCCCACCCTCAAAAACATCTCCCTAAATAATATTTGCTCCTATTTTTAAGGTGAAAATATTTTATAAGCAATTTTTTAGTATATAATGATTCATAAGACCCCTCTACCCAATAATATCAAAGCATGAGGGAAAATTTTTCCACCCCAAATAATAATGCTAGGTGTTATTCAATCATTTATTCATTAAAGTTTATGACAAGGCATGAGGAAAAATTTTTACACCCCAAAAAATAACTTTTCAACTTAATATAAAATGGAAACAATTCAAATCAAATAATAATAACCTAAAATAAGCCAAAAAAGACTTTTTAACTCAGTCTAAAATAGATACAATTCACAATATCTTAAATAGATCCAATAGATGAATGATGTGAGGAGATACAGATAGGGTGGAACCATTGAAACCCTCTTACATCATGAAACTTTTTTACTATGAATATTCGCTTACATTTAATAAAAAAATGTCTATTTTCTCCTCACATTCATCATTTGGGTACCTATTGAATACAACCTTCGCACTAAAAAATCCTAATCTCTAAAATTTCATTATCTCAATCATTTCATTATTTGCTTATAGTTAATAAAAAATGTCTGCTTTCCCCTCACAAGCACCATTTGGGTCATTTTTGAATACAAATAAATGCTAAAAAATACTAATCTCTACCATTTCATTATCTCGACCATTTTATTATTTGCTTACAGTTAGTTAAAAAATGTCTACTTTTCCCTCACATTCACCATTTGGGTCCCTATTGAATATAAGTAAGCACTAAATAATCCTAATCTCCACCATTTCATTATCTTAGCCATTTTATTATTTGTTTATAGTTAATAAAAAATGTCTGCTTTCCCCTCACATTCACCATTTGGGTCCCTATTGAATACAAGTAAGTGTTAAATAATCCTAATGTTTACCAATTCATTATCTTGGCCATTTCATTATCTTGACCATTTCATTATTTACTTAAAGTTAATAAAAAACATCTGCTTTCCCCTCACATTCACCATTTGGGTCCCTATTGAATACAATTAAGTGCTAAATAATACTAATCTCTACCATTTCATTATTTACTTACACTTAATAAAAAAAATTGCTTTACCCTCATATTCACCATTTAGGTCCCTATTTAATAGAAGTGCATGCTAAACAATCCTAATCTCCAACATTTCATTATCTTATCCATTTCATTATTTGATTATAGTTAATAAAAAATGTCTGCTTTCCCCTCACAATCACCATTTGGGTCCTTATTGAATACAAGTAAGCACTAAATAATCTTAATCTCTACCATTTCATTATCTATGCCATTTCATTATCTCATCCATTTCATTATTTTCTTATAGTTAATAAAAAATGTATGATTTTCCCTCACATTCACCATTTAGGTCCCTATTGAATACAAGTATGTGCTAAACAATCCTAATCTCTACCATTTCATTATCTTAACCATTTCATGACAAAAATATAGGTCTATTTGAATCTCAGTGATTTCATAACTTAAAGTAGTAAATAATGAATAAAAGGGTCATGTCAAGCCAAAAAAATCACACATTTTAGATACAATAAAATAATACATTATATAGATTGAATCCCTGACAAGAAGTACCTATAGAAATAATAGTGAAAAATGGGGTCAATGCTTACACCACTAATGCCACATTTAACCTAACAGTCAATAAAAGAATATTTTTTAGCCTTAAAAAAGGAGAGAGAAAAACTAAGATAAAATAATGGAAAGAGAAAAAGATAAACTTAACCCTAATTTTGAAGTGCGTAGGAATTTTTAATTCTATAATAATGTAAAAGTTTATATAAAATATTATAACATATTTAAAAATTATTTACAAAATTATTTATATATTTAAACATATTAAACATTTAAACAATGTACATTATTTAATAAAAATATTTAAAGATTTAAATAAAAATAAAAATAAATAATAAACTTAGTTTTTTAATATAAAAATATTTACAAATTTTTATTGTTTATTATAATTATTCTAATTAAAAAAAATTATATTTGTTCATTAAATTACATGATTAAATTGCCTAATAAGTATTTGACTCATTAATTTTTAATCCCCATATAATACCTTTGAGATAATTTAATTCACCAATTCAAATACCTGTGAGAGAAAGTTGCCTTTATTGAATTAACAAACTAATATTTGGAGATAAATTCAACCCCAAAATGGTAATTAAAATAAGTGATGCAAAATCATACCTAGTAACTCAAAGACCTAGACTTGGGAAAGGATTTTTTGGGGTTATCTAAATTATGGTTATGTGAGGGAATAAGCAATCTACACCATATCAATCTATAAACATTAAATTTTCATTCATGATGACAAGATGTGTGATATCTCGATGCAGAGTTAGGGTTAAACATTTTGGCCAACAACATAAATACTTCAACTTTGAAGCCCAATATTGGGGTCAAAAATATGTGGCTAAATCACATCCATGTAAAATCAGTTTAATTTAAACAAAAAACTATAATCCACGCAACTTTACTCCTCTTGAAAAAAATATTTCAATTCAAGTATCACAAAAACTTCATTTATCAAGATTATATAAATTATATTACTAATGAAACAGAAGATTTATTTATATCTCTAGGGAAGAATTTAAAGGTCATTTTGACCATTAATTGGTACATCCTAAAACATTCCATTTAACATCACTAATATTATTATTAGTGGACACTAATTCCACTTATCTAATTTATCCCCTTTCATCTTGCTAATTTATCACCTCTTTTTAATTATTTATCTAATGTTCCCCTTCATTATTTTCATCTACTAACCTTATCTATCCCCACCAATAAATTAATATCCTAAATCCTTATTATCTTATCCTACTCCCCACTTATCTATTATTTGGGAATTTTAAATTTCCATGGCCCACCTACCCACCTACACTAGCCTATTCCTAGACTCTCCTACATCCCTAGTCTCTAATCACTCACCTAATCCCTATATAATCCCCTACCTAATCCTAATTAGTCCCTAAAATAATTCTATAATTTTATAATTTTAGAATCCTCTCTATTCTCACCCATCCTCTCTAGAAGCCTCTAAATCTAGAGGCTTCTAAGAATAATCATCAACCCTTAATCTCCCCAAACCAACTTTGAATCTCAACCATTGATCCTTCTCTCCTCTTTATATTTAAATGACTCCATTCCTCTATTATATCTAACTAAAAATCATCTAGAAAATCCATGTCCAACTATTAAAGTGATCAAGTTTAGTCTCCATGCCAATCTAATCCATCATCAATAGTCCATGATCATGCCAACATAATGTCAAAATTATGAGTCTAAGATAATCAATCCAATCCTCTTATTTTCATCTTCTATTTAATCATTATTTAGAGAATTTATATTTAGGATTATAGTGTTGATTTAAATTGTGAATTCATCTATTGTATTTAGTTATAATGGATCTAGATGTTACTTAGGTAGTTTAATGTTTGAGTATATTTAGATTACTACAAAGTGGTACATCCCAAGCTGATCAATGCCATTTTCAACTACCTTAGAACACTTACTATATATACTATTTATATATATAGACTTTCCATTTATATATTGTATCTAAATGTAGATTTGTATGATTTAAGCAATTTCATTCTAATAAAATAGAAACATGCTCATTTGAGAAGCTTTTCAACTAGGGCATAGGGAAAAATGTTCAATAATCCACTACAAGACATACAATGCAAATTATAAAAGTTAAAATATGGAAATAGAAGTAAAATTATCATCATGAAACTTTGGAAAAGATGGTAATGATTTAGAAATAATAGGCTCTTCCATAATAAGTGGAGTTTCATCCACATTTTTGAATATGTAATATAAGCAAATTGTCTTTAAATAGGGATTTGACTCCTTATATTTTTAAACCCACTGGAATACCTTTGAGATAATTTAATTCACCAATTCAAATACCTATGAGGGTGAGTCACCTTTCTTGAATTTACAAATTAATATTTATAGACGAATTTGACCTAAAAAGGGTAATTAAAATAAGTGACATAAAATTGTACCCAATAACTCAAGGACCTCTTGGGAAAGGATTTTATGTGCTTATCTAAATTAATATGGTTATGTGAGGGCATAATCAGTCTACCTTATAACACTTACTATATATAATATTTCTATATATAGACTTTGATCCATTTATAGATTGTATCTAAATGTAGATTTATATAATTTAGGGAATTTTATTCTAATAAAATAGAAATAGACTCATCACAACAAATTATAATTGATGGGTCTCCTACCATGGGTTTTGTATCACATCTAGGTGATCATCAAAATTAGAAAATATTCAATAATCTGCTATAAGACCATAGTACAATGAAAATTATAGAAGTTCAAATATGAAAATAGAAGTAAATTTATCATCATGGAACTTTGGAACCAATGGTAATGATTTATAAATAATAAGATCTTGCATAGTAAGTGGAGTTTCATCCACATTTTTTGAAGATGTAAAATTATTAATTAGTAGGAGAAACAAGTAGATTTGCTGGTATAATAGTAGGCCATACACATTATAATAGATGGTGTATTTCAAACATATATGTCAACTTCAAATTTTTATCATATTTCTAAACCCAAAATTATTCTTGGTCACTTCTAATTTTTTTAACACCATTGTAACAAAAGTAATTTCTCCATTGTAATCACCAATACAAAACCTAATCACCCACAATTGAGCTCTTTATCCAGTGAATATGGATGCCCCCTAATTGAAACCAATGGAGTTCTAATTTTGACATAGAGATTATGGTAATGATTTAGAAATAATAGGATCTTGCATAATAAGTGGAGTTTCATCCACATTTTTTGAATATGTAACATAATCAAATTGTCTAATAGTGATTTGACTCCTTAATTTTTCCCCCCTCCAATAATACCTTTAAGATAATTTAATTCACCAATTCAAATACCTATGAGGGTGAGTCATCTTTATTGAACTTACAAACTATTAATATTTGAAGATGAACTCAACCCCAAAATGGTAATTAAAATAAGTGACACAAAATCATACATAGTAACTCAAACACCTCCTAGGAAATGATTTTATGAGCTTATCTAAATTATAGTTATGTGAGGGCATATGCAATATATCTCAAAACACTTGCTATATATATATATATATATATATATATATATATATATATATATATATATATATATATATATATATATATATATGTAGATTTGTATAATTTAGCAAATTTCATTCCAATAAAATAGCAACAGACTCGTCACAACAAATTACACTTGATGGGTCTCCTACCATGGGTTTTAGATCACATCGAGGGGATCGTCAAAATTAGAAAATATTCAATAATCCGCTACAAGACCATAGTAAAATGAAAATTATATAAGTTCAAATATGGAAATAGAAGTAAAATTATCATCATGAAACTTTAGAACCGATGGTAATGATTTAGAAATAATTATTAGGCTCTTGCATAATAAGTGGAATTTCATCCACATTTTTTAAAGATGTAACATTATTAATTATTAGGAGAAACAAGTGGTGGTGGTATAATAGTAGGCATTCACATTGGAATAGATGGTGTGTTTTGAACATATATGTCCACTTCAAATTTTTATCATATTTCTAAACCTAAAATTCTTCTTGGTCGCTTCTAATTTTTTTAGTGCCATTGTAAAAAAAGTAGTTTCTCCATTGTAATTACCAAGACAAAATGTGATCACCCATAATTGTGCTCTTTATCCAATGAATACATATTCCCCCTAATAAAAATCAAGGGAGTTTCAATTTTGATGTAGTCATTATGATAAGAGGCTATTTCTTTACATGAAGAATGCAAGCCATCGTAGACTAAAGCATTGCATGGTGATTTATATCTCGATAGGTTTGCACCCATAATTATTTTAGATGAAATTATTTTGACATTGTCATGGGATTGGAGAAACTAGTAGGTTTAATTGTTGATTTACACTCTTTCTCTTCACATAACCCCTCTTACCCCTCCACTCACACTCACACAAATTATATTAGTTATTAAATAAATATAATTGACATATAATATATATCACAATATTTTTATATATTAAACTAATTAATTATATATTAATATTATATATTTTTTAAAATATATTTTAATATTAATCAATATTATTATATCATATAATATATATGTTAATATAGGTTGTAAATCAATATTATATATTTTAGTATAATATATTTCAATACATCTATATATTGTTAATAGTACATAAATAATATTATATTTTTAATAAAATTAAATGAATTTTTATGCTTTTAACGTAGTGTATAATTACACATAACATGAAAATGAGTTGAGGTTTTGCTTCATTTAACATTACGAGGTTAAAAATGTGATCATCAGTATGGATTTAAAACTTTGTGGTGCTTCACCATGTACACAACAGATGAGGTAGATTACTTTGAAGAGAAAATCTATCAAACATTAATGTTTGGTATGCAATGAGAATTAAATTAAAATTTTTAATCACGTATCAAGAAGGTTAAATCATGTATCATGAAGCATAAAATTTGGTGTTACGGATGACACCTGGCACATAACATAGGTTAGTAAAGTAGATGGACAATCGATTAAATTCAAGTAATGTGAATAATTAATTTCTAGGTGATTTAGTTGATGAATATTAAAAATTTAATGCCCATCATTGATATCAATATGGAACATGTAAGCAACATTGGCATTGCATCAACATGTCTATTTTATTTGGAGGTATGTTTTAATTAAAAAATTGTTGAAGTGCATCACAGTTAATCATTGTATAATTTATTTGTATGTTATTATATTTTATTATTTAGTTTTATAAATATAAAATACCTAATTAAATACCATTTAATATCATCCATATGTTTTTATAGATTTTAATTATAAAGTGTGTGTACTAGATAAAACCAATATCAAAGCATCTTATTGTGTTATATTGTATGTATAGAAATAATTTCAAGCAACATGCAAATGATAAAAGTTGACCTTGAGAAACTTAATGAAGATTATCCCTTCTCCATCACAAAAGGTGAATTTTTATTAATGGAAGTAAATGATCCATGCATCATTATCAATTGGATATGTAGTTAAGTAATTTGAAAATTGTTGTTTATTGGTGATGTACTTGCAAAAATTGTGAATTTGATAGGGCCAAATCACATCAATTTAAAATCAATTAAATTTAAACAAGAAAATATAAGTCAAACAACTTTACTCTTGAAAAAAATATTTCAATACAAGAATCACAAAAACTTCATTTATCAAAATTATAGAAATTATAATATATCTATATATTGTTAATAGTACAGAAATATTATTAAATTTTTAACAAAATTAAATAAAATTTTATGCCTTTAACGTATTTTATAATGCCATGTAACATGAAAATGGGTTGAGTTTCTATTTAATTTAACATTATGGGGTCAAAAATATGATCACAGATGCAAATTTAAAACTCTATAGCACTTCATCATATGCATAGTAGATGAGGTAGATTACTTCGAAGAGTAATTCTATCAAACATTAATGTTTGGGAGGAATTAAATTAAATGTTGTAATAACATATCATGAAGTTGAAATCATGTATTATAGGCATTAAATTTGATGTTGTAGATGATACTTGGCATGGGACAGTTGGCAGTAAAGCAGATGGACAATCAATTAATTTCAAGTAATGTGAATGCTAATTTTGTAGCCCTTTAAAATTGGTTATAAAAATTCTATGAACTATTAAATTACATAAAAATTATACAAATGAATCAAGTATATTATACTTTACAAAATGACCATTGAATTTTATTTAACCATCAGGTCTTTTGAACTATAATTTAAATTAGTGATATGTAATTTTTTTGTTGAACAGATTCAAATGAAGCTAAAGCACAAATGAATATCTATCATGATGAGTTTATTTATGCACTCAATTTTTTTAGTTTATTTATTTATTTTATTAAGACTCAAATTATTTCTTAGTAACTTCAATTTTGAAATTTGACTGTGAGATGTGTTTTTTTGTGTTTTTGGCGTAGGTGCCATAAAGTGAGCTAGAAATGTGTTCATTAGTTTCTACGGATAAGACTGGTCATCATTTTGGACTCATGTATACCATGACCTTATTGGTGGTTTTTTGTAATTTATAATGTTAAAAACTCTTTATTCATATAATATGAATTCATTATTTCCAACTATAGTTTTGTATCCAATCATATTTATTTATTTTCAAATTAAATTTTTTAAGTAAAATACTCATAATTTTTATAATCAACATATATTTCATAAATTTTTAAAGAACATCAAACTGTAAATTAGGAAAAATAATCCTATAATTTTTTAGTAGCACACCCTAAAAAATAATCAGCAATCCCCCAGTACGGGACCCCTACCTTACTGTAGTTGAATTTATTTAATTGGTAACATGTCAAATTGACAGATGGAAATATTATAAAGATACATGTAATTCCTATAGTATGATAATGTCAAATTGTTAGCAGTTAGTTTGAGAGATAAGAAAGAAAAAAATAAAAAATCTCATTATTCATTAATTTAAAAACCAATGTGCCACTTCTAATGTAATTAAAACATTTACCAATCCACTACTACCACCATTCATTGATGAGAAAGAATTTTTGGGACTAATGGTGGATGGTTATGATGTCCCACCTTATAAAAACAATGAGGTTTTTTCATATTTTTTTAGGAAAATTAAATGCAATTTTAATATCCTGAATGAAATTCTTTATTAATTTTATTATTAAGAGTTTTTAAGGCCAATAAAAAGGCTTTCGATAGGATAGGTTAGGTGCATATCATGTGCTTAATCAACCTATGAAAATATCTATCAAATAAACACTTTAATGTGAGACAATCCCCTCTACAGTGAAGGATGTTATAGGCATTCATAGTTGCATGCACTTATTGACACCCTTGTGTAATATACGAGCCACTTTTCCCATACTGATGTTTATGAGAGTAGACAAGGAGATGGTCCAACTAACACTGCTACTCGAACACATTAATGTAAATCCTTTGATGCTATATGCACTAGAAATTAAATTAAATGAGGATAAGGATTTGATGTAAATAAATTATGGTGGTCTTTTTAATTAGATAGATGATATGGTTTTGAACCCTATTCTAAGAAACGTGACAACTAACTGTATAGGGCATGATCAAAGTTGAAAATTCAAAAGAACTTAGATCAAGCATGAAAATGATAAGTGTCAAAACCATGGGCCATGAATTAAATATCGAGCATCTTCCTAGATATTGATGGTATGCATTTAAGCATATACATTTTGATCAATGATACGTAGAGCAAAGGACACAATCCATTAGATTAAGATTGAATGGGGTGCATTCATCTGGGCAAAGAAGATCTAATAGCATGAGATGAAGGTGGAATTTTCAAAAAATCCAAAATAAACATGATAGTGACAAGTATCATAATCATGAGTAATATCATAAGACAACCAATGGCATTTGATCCCTTGGATCGAAATCAATGACTCATATTGATCCATGTAAGGAAATCTAACAATGCGAGGTGAAGAGGATTTTTTGAAAGGGTAACCATCACTTTTAAATATTAATGAGATAGATGCCATAGAGATGCCATGATGATACCACATAAGTAAGACATGATAGATTTGATGATTTTTTGGACCCATGAAAGGCAAAGATATAAATGCTCGATGCAAACAAAATCTATGGCACAAAACTCATAATTTGGACTTGTTTCCACCATTAGAGATATGCATAAACCTTTAAAAAATCCTTAGTAAGTATGAGAGCCCTAATTCAACCCTGTAATCATTGTATTCAAGCCAAGGAAAGTTGGTTTTTTGTTTGTGCAAGGATAATTCAATTTGAGATTCAAATTGTAGTCCACTAGTGGGTAATTTGATGAAATTCACAGCCATGGTAGCTTGAAGAGGTGTTTCCAATGAGGATGTGGATATTTACTTGACCTCAGATTACATTATATAATATATATTTTTAATATATACTTTAAATAAATATTATATATTTTAATATAATATATATAAATATAATTTTAATATATTAAATATATCACTTGCCTTCAATTCAACTTGACTACTCCTGAGTTGTGTTTGCATTTATAAATAGGTGGGAGTTCCCAATGAATTTGAAATTCAAATTTACTTTGTAAAATAGGGTCCATATAATTTTCACACATTTTTAAGAGGAATAAAAATTGTTGAACATGTTTGAATAGATATATTCATATTCCTACATATTCTTAGTTTTTTTTAACATACACTATAGTGCATTAACAGATCAAAATAGATCAGGTTGTATAGTGTCTGAAGCATTGACCATATTTGTTACTATCATTGCTATAGATCCTTATTTTTAGGTATTTAATCTTAATAGTCTTCAATATATTTTTTAACTTTATCTAAAATGTGTGATTTATTTGTGTTGACTTGACCCTTTTATTCATTATTTATCACTTTATGTTCTAAAATCACTAATATTTAGACATTCTACCTAGATTATTGTAGTATTTTTTACCTTGTTGGAGTGCACCCAACTATAATGTCAATGAGACTTCTACTGAAGGATTGCACACATGACTATTATTCAGGTAAATAAGGTTTTCAAATTGTAACACTAAAATTTTATAAAACAATATAATAAATATAATTCTAAATACTTTGTATGTATATACTTCAATCATTTTTTAATAAAAATAGTATAATTTTTAAGAATGTGTGTCAATCTCAAGGATGCCCTGGGTTGGCCTAGGCAATAGTGAGCCCTGTTGTAAAGCCCGATACAAAAGTAAAATAGGTCAAAGGAGTCAAGTTGGTGTATAAGACAAAAATGGGTATACTCTACCAGTTTTAATTTAATATGGGTAGACTTATTGTTTGGTTTAAATTCTATGAAAAATAATGCACAATAATTACTTTGCACCTTTTTTTTATCATCTTCATAATTTGGTGAAAACTAACCAATTGTGTAGATTTAGCCAATAAACCATACAGTTCAAATGTCCTTTCTAAATGAATGAGCATGAATAGTTACTCAAAATTCATCTCAATTGTGCATAAAGTGGTGAGCCATTACAATCCAAAAAAATGTTATCCCCATCCATGATAATATAAAACATAAGATAATATAATAGGTAGTCTTCCATAGCTTTATACTATGGCATTTACTAGAATAATTGATTATACCCCCACCTGTAATTAGAATTTGAAATTCTAGAGCTGGGTAAATGAAATAGTTCAATTGAGTAGCCAACTTACTATTTATGAATTTGTGTGTATTCCCATAGTAAATAAATATAGTAAACTTATATTTCTTGAGGAAACTGACCACCTTAATATTTAGAGTACTAATACCTAAAAGTGCATGATAGGAAATAGTAGGTTGAGAATATTTAGATTCATCCTTAGGTCCTTCTAGATTATTGATGTGTGTCTATTTCAAGGATGTAACTTGAACAATAGAATAACATTTCTCAAATTATAGGGACAACATGACTATGGTAGTGACATCTTGGGGCTTCACTCAATTTTGCTAGAGAGATTATGTGGTTACAACTTACCACCTTCTAGTCTACAAGTAGACCCTGTTGTAGGGACAATTGGAACATGGTAGTGACACAATCTACCTAAATTTTTTATGATGTAAATTTATTTGTGTTTAAAAATATAATCCAAAACTCTTAAACAAACAAATGGATATACACATATATCATTAATCTAAATTTATTGATGTCAAAAAAATTCAAAAGGAGGGAGTAAGTTAGGGAAGAAAATAAAGTTCCCTTACAACAACAAAGACCAACAAATCTCCTTTAATTTTTGTTAGTAACCTAGATAGCACCCAGTTGAAATCAAACTACTCAGATCTAATTCATATCTAAACTAACATTAGAATGCTCTAAGGCTATGGGATGCTTATATCTAGACCAAACCTCTAGTTGTGAGGCTAGCTCCTCTGAATATGTGAATTTAGGATCAAATACTAAACCTATTAGATGTTGGGATGAAAATAGTAAGGAAGAAACTGAAATGATTCTTCAAACATAAAAAGATCCTATGAAATTTAAAAATATTCAAGACCTTATTGCTTCATTGTCTTGATTGTCAACATATTTTTTGAGTCCCTTAAGTAGTTGTAGGTGAAGATTTCATGGAATTGAATATTCAAATGAGTTTGGATCCTTGAGGTCTCCTCCAAATTACATAAATTAATGCATTCCTTTTAGACTAGTATCTTCTTCACATGGTCACCATTCATTCATTATGAAAACAAACCTCTCCTATATAGACCACTATGTATGATGTGTTGTCCTTTGTATGAACTATGATAGGGTATAAAGATGCTTTGGGAGTATTTAAAATACATAAAGTACCCATGAGTTGATTTATTTATGATGATATCTTAACAATATCATTACCCTAATTGAAAGTCTATACCCTTAAAGTTTCTATTAAGCATGGTTCACCCACTTAATTATAGCAGTGATCTTAAAGTTAGATATAGATGTACATTTGTGTTTCTTTATCCCTATTTTAACTTCACATGTATCCTTCTTTAGCTCTATATTGAAGTTATTAATCTTAATAGTTCATGCATTTGATGGTCCAAATATCCTCCACAAGCCTAAAAAAGGTCTTAAGATTACCATACCCTTGACTATAGCATATTTTGACTTGAAACCAGGCCTGTAGGTGTCTCAAGGACACTTGATTGATTATTTAAAGGCTATTTTATTGGGCTTGTTGATACACTTATTGTGCTCCCTATATCACAAGGGAAAAAAGGGAAAGTAAGAAACTCAATTTGAAGTCTTGGAAGACTTGGGGATTAATTTTTTTATAAAAATACTACTATAAATAACATAAATAATATGTATGTGATCACCACTTTGAAAGTATTCTAGTAGAGTTTACTGTAGGAACAATAGATGTTCATGTAGTGACACTTATTGTTGCTAATCTTTGTAAAATTGTTTCAATCTTTGCTAATTATTACCCAAAATGTAAATGAACAATGGATATTTAAAACATGAACTAAGATAAAATGATTCATTTGTGGATCCAAGAGTGAGTAAATTAGGGAAAAAAAGATATTGTGCTCAAGATGATCAAAGATACCAATTATGCTAACTTTTGAGGTAAAAACACATGAAACTAGAATCTACCAATTCTATCATAATACTAAAAGCTAAATAAATGAATTTTAAGATTCAAAGGAAGGAAATGCATATGTATAACATTATACATTGCATGAAAATTACTCACTCATAGTAAATTGCATGTCACATTCAATTGTAAATGAGAATAAAATAGAGCAAGTATATTATCAAATTAGTCAACCTAGTGTTAAATGCAAGCTAAAATATACATATAATGTGTGTTATTACTAAATTATCTTGTAGAAAAGAAACTATTAACCATCTAAAAGCATGAGAATAAAAAATCATAGAACACACACAAGAGAACATTACATATAAACTCTCAAATTCTTTGGCTCCTTGCATTAATTTTAGTAACAACTATTTTTTAGTTACAAATGAGGGGGAAACCCCTATTTATAAGCTCAAAAAATTCATAATATAAGTTTAGGTGGGCCCATAAAAGGTGCCCAAATGTAACCAAGTGGATAAAATGTAAGTGTAAGGCACTTCTTATTCAAGTTTCATGACCACTTTGGCTTGTTGGATTCCATCATCATGCCTCTTATTCATAACTTTATATAAGTGTAAGGAATTTCTCCTCTCATGGTAGTTTTAGGAAATTTCTTCTTTGTGTAAACTTTATCTATATTCCTGCTAGCCAATGTTTGTAGTTCTTCTATTAAGAACTCAATTCCCTATTAAGAGTCCTTGAGGTCAATGACATCTAGATCCGACTGATCTAAAATTTCTATGGTATTTTTTTTAGTAGATGTAGAGATAAGTTTAGGACCTTGAGAAGGGCTAGGTTGGTTACTAGCTTCCCCTTTCTTGGAGATTGAAGGTAGGCTTTGTCCACTTGGAGTATCCCATAGTGAAGGTCTGCATGGCATGTTCCTAATAAGAGGAAAATTGTCTTCTTCTTCCTTATCTTGTTTTTCCTCATAGTTTTAATTGAACATGCTCCCATTCATTGGTGGGAGCTAGGGATTCATAATATCCTCTTTTTTCTTCTCCTTATCAAGCCTCATTTTTAGCTTGATATTCTTCCTTTTAGCATTTATAAGGACTACCTCATCATTTATTACATCCCTAAAAATACATTTGTTCACCTCTTTTTGGTGCTTATATTCCATAGCCACATCCTTTTTAAATTTTAATAAGTACCTTGAAATGATATTTCTGGGGTCTATGCCCTGAAATCATCCTTACAAAATACATCAGTTTCTATGCCTTGTAGCTACTACAATGTCTTGCCACTTTATGATTTTAGTTTTACCTAACTTGTAAGGAGTCTTTTGGGAGACTATCTTAGAGATATTAATTTTGGAATTTAATTGAATTATAATTAAAATTTAACATTGATTTACCTTTGAATCACTATCAATTTTAGCTTTAAAGCTAAATTTTCCACCTTTTGACGTGTGGCACTTCTAATTGTTCTCAAGGGCTCTCAAAATGTAGCTTAGTGTGATGAATTTGTTGTACTATGCCACATTACATATTTTTATTCATGGAAAGATATTGGTTGGGACCCTTTAATTTTTATTGGTTTTGAGAGTGACATGTGTCGTTCTTGCAAGCAATCAAAGTTAGCATCAAGGTTCTTGCCAAATGAAAAGCTACCATGGTTATATCAAATCCTTTGAAAAAACCTTTATAATCAATAGGAAAGTATTCCAAGGCTCTTCAAGGTATATCCTAAGAGATACCTTAAAATAAATTTCCAATCATGTTCATGTTCAAGGTATCTCCTAGGAGATATCTTGAAATAAAATTCTAATAGTGTGCATCAGGGTTCTTTCCAAATAAAAATTTGTCATGGTTATATCAAATCCTTTGTAAAGACCTTTAAAATCAACATGTAAGGTATTCAAATTCCCTTATATGTATCTACTAGGAGATACCTTGAAATAAAATTCCAATCATGTGCATATTTAAGTTATCTCCTAAGAGATATCTAGAAAGAAAATTCCAATAGTATGCATCAGTGTTCTTACCAAATAAAAATTTGTCATGGTTATATAAAATCATTTACAAGGAATTTTCAATAAACATGTAAGGTATTCCAATGACCTTATAGGTTTATCCTAGGAGATACCTTGAAATAAAATTCTAATCATGTGCATGTTCAAGGTATCTCATAGGAGATACCTTAAAAAAAAAATTCCAATCATGTGCATCAGGGTTCTTATCAAATAAAAAGGTGTCATGGTTATATAAAATACATTATAAGTACATTTAAAATCAATGTAGAAGGTTTTCCAAGGCCATTTTATGTATCTCCTAGGAGATACATTGAAATAAAATTCCAATCATGTGTATGTTCAAGGTATTTCCTAGGAGATATCTCAAAAGAAAATTCCAATAGTGTGCATCAGGGTTCTTACCAAATAAAAATTTATCATGATTATATAAAATAATTTCAAGTAAACTTTCAATAAACATGGAATTTATTCTAAGGCCCTTCAAGGTATCTCATAGGATATACCTTGAAATAAAATTCCAATCATGTGCATGTTTAAGGTATCTCCAGGGAGATATCTCGAAAGAAAATTCTAATAGTATGCATCAATGTTCTTGCCAAATAAATTTTTTTCATGGCTATATCAAATCATTTATAAGGAAATTTAAAATAAACATAGAAATTATTCCAAGGACCTTCAAGGTATCTCCTAGGAAATACTTTGAAATAAAATTCTAATTGTGTGCATATTCAAGATATCTCCTAGGAGATACCTCAAAAGAAAATTCAAATCATGTGCATCAAGGTTCTTGTCAAATAAAAAAGTGTTATGATTATATAAAATACCTTTCAAGGAGCTTTGAAATCAACATGAAAGGTATTCTAAATCCCTTTGGGAGATACCTTGAACATGCACATGATTGGAATTTTGTTACAAGGTATCTCTTAGGAGTTACCTTGAAACAAAATTCCAATCCTGTGCATGTTCAAGGTATCTATTATGAGATATATCATAAGAAAATTACAATTATGTGCATGTTTAATGTATCTCTTAAGAGATACCTAGAAATAAAAAGTCCAATAATGTGTATGTTCAAGGTATCTCTTAGGAAGTACCTAGAAAGAAAATTTCAATTATGTGCATGTCCAAGGTATCTATGAGGAGAGCCTTTGAAAGTACTACAAGGACCTTCGAGGTAATCCCCTAAGAGATACTTTGAAATAAAATAACAATTATAGGGGATGACACATAGGGATTAACAACCCTAATCCTTCATAGAGGTTAACTATGGGAAAATGAAAATTTCAATCATAGGGGATGAGTTGTAGGCGATGACACATAGAGGTTAACAACCCTAATCCTTCATAGAGGTTAACCACAAGCACCCCATACCTACACACAGCTATAATTTTGTATCATGTATCATTATGTCTAATCAGTACAACTTACAACTCATCCCCTACCTCCCCACAAATATAAGTTTTTAGCATGAATCATTTATGTCTAATCATTACAACTTAAAAATCATACCCCTATATCTCATCCCCATACAACCCTTTATTGATGTAGGAAATTAATAGGCCTAAAAAAAAGGTTGATATTTTTAGAGAAGCTATTACATACTCTTACTCAAGAGATTATGGATTGGGATAGTGAAGTATCTGAGGTAGCTATAACACACACACACACACACACACACACACACACACACACACACACACACACACACACACACACACACAAAAATACATCAAATAAAACAGTACTACACATTTAAAAATATGAATCAATTTAAACTTAATCATCCTAATCAATATATTTACCAATATTTCAATAGTTTTTGCACATCTATAGATTAGTACATCATCAAGATTATCAATAATTTATTGATATATATTTCACAATAAACATTATTGAAACATACAACCAAAAAAATAATAAATAATTACACAAAAATTGGAAATAAAATACTCAAACACTTCACTAACAATCAAAATTAATGTTTCTCTTGTATTCAAAAATTCTCTTAAAAAAATCCAAGTTAGATTAAAATTGTTTATATATACTTGGGGAAGGTTTTTCCTCATACTCCAAGTTCATGCAAGGTCATTACATGTGATAATTAGAACATGCAGTTCTAAATGTCATCAAAACTATATAAGAGTAGTCTTATAGTTATCAATTAGATAAGTTGACCTTTTTAAAACTATGCAACATATGAATGTGTACAAAATATAAATTCAAATTTACAATGAAAAGTCCAAACTACAAGAAAATTATGACTACATCCACTCTCTACAAAATTATACATGCATAAAATCTTAGCCTATCAAGGCTAAGTCATATAGATAGATGCATGTACTTTAGTTGGTGTGGCAGTCGAGGTGGTAATTGTAGAAGATATAGATGTTGATGTACTACTATAATTCTACTTCTTGTTATCCTCATTCTCTTGATAAACTTTATATGACACATCATGTTGTTATTATATGAAGTTCAAGTTTAGCAATGGTAGTCGATGTATCTTTTTAACTTGTCTAGGGAGTCTTACATGCTCTTCCTTAGTCACTTGAAACTTATTCTTAAAAATATAAACCTTTGTGACTTTATTTTTGGTTGCACTTAACTTAAATTCTATCTCTTCTAGTGCTAATCCTTGCAAATTCTGCTTGAAGTCATCTGCCACTTATTGAATGAGTTTATCAAAATTGATCCTACTGATCAATTTGCCTATGGAATCCTTCACCTTTGATAGCTTCAAATCATGTAAAATTTGGAGGATTTGGGATGCATACTCTTGATACTTGGGGATTAAATATCTAAATGATTATAACCATTCTCATTTTTCCTCCTATCTTATGATAATCAAGTTCAAGGCATTAGATGCCTCTAGTGTTTTCATTAAATCTAAATGATTGTATAAAGAGTTACCTGTGTATGCAACTAGAATTTTCAACTTAGCATTTTCATATCTCAATGAATTATATAATTAGTTAGAATTATTTACATGAGGGGCCACTTTGGCCTTTATAAATTCCATTGCCTCCAAAGAGTTGTAGCTGTTAGGTGTGGAGCTTGATTGTTTTCAACAATTAGAGGTTAAAATTTTGATGTTATTTCAGTTGGGTTTGGATCCCATTATTTGAATCCCTGATGGGGGGTTGGAAGGGGGGAACCCCCCTTATAGGTTCTAGTGTCCATGTGCCCTAGATAAATTTTTTTATTAAAATTATCTTGTTAAATTATAATTTTTAAGTCAATCTAGGTCATTAATTAAAGCTTTTCAAATCTAATGGTAGAGGTTATGTTTATATATTTTTACCCTAACATGTATTTATATATGGTTGAGATGTATGAGTGTGAAAAGATAATGAAATATTGTACATAGAGAGGAGTCTAAAAAGGTAGAGAGATGTAATAGGGTTTGTTATAAGATTTTTCTCCCTTGTATTGCTAGAAATAATATACTATACAAGTTTGGTGAATGTAGCCCATCTTGGGTGAACCACATTAAATATGGAATCTCATGTTAAGTACATGTTTATGTTTATTTTTTAAATGTTTGATTAATAAATTTCATAGTTTCTCTTACATGCAATTTGGGGATAGATCTATATTTTAATTTATCCTAACAAGTGGTATCAAAGCAAACATATTATTTTCATAATTTTAAATCGTAGGAAAAAAAGGGTTTGACCTTGAGTGTGAGCTATGGAAAATAAAGATAAATCTAAGATGGAGAAGTTTAATATATAGAACTTTGGATTATGGAATATGTCTATGGAGGATTACCTTTACTAGAAGTGCCTCTATTTATCATTGAGAGGGAAATTCAAGAAGCCATCGACAATGTCAGATGAAGATTGGAAACTATTGGATCAGAAATCCTTGGGAACCATATGGTTTTACATTGTATCTTCTATAGCATTCAACATATCATAGGAAAAGACAAAAAAAGGTCTTATGAGAACATTAGGAAAGTTATATGAAAAACCCTCTACCTCAAATAAAATATTTTTGATGAAAAAATTGTTTAATATGAAAATGTCTAAAAATGGTTTAATACCAAATCATTTAAATGAGTTTAACATGGTTACTAGTTAGTTACATTCCATAAATATTGAATTTGATGATGAATTTAGGGATCTTATTATTCTTTGTTCCTTTCCTAAAAGCTAGAATAGTTTGGTAATGGCAATAAGCAACTCTATGTCTAACAATTCCAAACTAAAGTTTGAAAATGTGGTGGCTATTATCCTAAGCAAGGAAATGTAAAGGAAAAGCATAGGTGAAACATCCATAACTGGAAATGTATTAAAAATGGAAAATAGAGAAAGGTATAAGAATAGAAGAAGAGGGAAGTGTGGAAAATCAAAAGTACATGTAAGATCTAAATCAAGAGGCAAGATGGAATGTTGGATCTATGGCAAACTAGGACACAAAGAAAGAGTGTTGGTTTCAAAAGGAAAAATAGAATAAGGACCAAAATAAAGGTAACAAAGAAGAAAATATAGTAGGTGATTTATTACAAGATACTCTTATATTTTCTTTGGATAATATTTATGAATCTTGGGTTTTACATTCAAGTGATTCTTTTCATGCTAACCCTCATAGACATTATTTTATAGATTATGTTCAATGTGATTATGGGAATGTTTACCTTGGTGATGATGAAACCTATATAATTATTGGAAAAGGAAGTGTTCAGGTTAAATTATATAATGGAAATAGTTGGGTGCTAAAGAATGTAAAGCATGTTCCAAGCTTGAGGAGAAATCTAATCTCTATAGGGTAGTTGGGTAGTGAGGGTTGTATGGTCACATTTACAACTAAATCATGGAAGGTTACAAATAGTTATTTGGTGGTTGAAAAAGGTAAGAAAGTAATCACTTTATATTTGTCTAAAAATAATGGTAATTCATCTTATGTTGTAGCTACTATAGATAAAGATTCAGCTTTATGGCATTACAAACTTGGCCACATGAGTGAAAAGGGAATGAAGACCCTACATGCAAAGGATAAACTACCAGGTCTAAAAGAATTAGATCTAGACTTTTGTGAGCACTGTGTATATGAGAAATAAAAATGTGTGAGGTTTCTCAGGGTTGGACCAGATAGGGAGGAGTAAAAGTTAGAGCTTATGCATACAGGTGTATGGGGACCAGCTTAGGTATCTTCACTTGGTGGTTCATATTATTATGTTACTTTTATTGATGATGCAACTAGGAAGGTTTGGGTATACTATATAAAAAGGAAGTCTGATGTTTTTGATATATTCAAGAAATGGAAAGCTTTAGTTGAAAATAAAATAGGTTTAAAACTAAAATGTCTCAGTTCAGATAATAAAGGTGAGTATTTTAGTAACACTTTTAACAATTACTATTCAAAAAGTGGAATTTGTAGATAGTAAATAGTTCTAAGAACACCACACCAGAATGGTGTGTCAAAAAGAATGAACAAGACTATTATGGAGTGTTACAGATGCATGAGATTACATGTAGGTGTGCCTTTACAATATTGGGTAGATGATGTAATTATAACAATTTATCTGATAAATAGAGGACCTTTAAGTGCTTTGGATGGTGGAATACTAGAGGAGGCATGGACTAGAAAAAAGGTAGATTATTATTTTCTAATATTTTTTGGTTTTGAGTCATTTTATTATATTGACAAAGATCATAGGAATAAATTAGAAGCTAAGTCTCATAAATGCACATTTATTGGTTATGAAACTAATGACTTTGGATTCTAGTTGTGGAATATGGAAGATAAGAAAATAATCAAGAGTAGAGATGTGTTCAATGAAAAAGTCATGTATAGGGACTAGTTATAGGAAAAAAAGTAATAAGAATCCAAAAAAGAATATACAGTATAAGAATACATTATAGAAAAACATGTACCAAAGGTTTTGGGTCAAAATGTGGAAGAGGAACTGGTACCTCAAACCCCTATTAGAAGATCTACAAGAGTAAGTAGACCACCTAATTGTTTTTTACTTTTCTATATTATTTATTACTTACTAATGGTGGTGAGATAGAAATCTATGAATAAGTAGTGTATATTGATGTCAAGGATAAGTGGGAGCAAGCTATGGATTAGGAGTATGATGCTCTAATGGAAAACTAGATATGGGATTTGGTAGAGCTTCCCAAAGGAAAGAAGGCATTGCAGAATAAGTGTATATATAGGATAAAGGAGGAGAATGTAGGTAAAAAGAAATTTAAGGCTAGAATAATAGTTAAATGTTTTACATAAAAGAAAGGTATAGACTTTGATGATATAATTTGTCTAGTTGTTAAAATGACTTCAATTAGAACTATTTTGAGCTTAGTAACTATTGAATATTTACACCTAGAATAGTTAGATGGAAATATTGCTTTCTTTCATGGGGATTTGAAGGAAAAAATATACATGGAGTAGCCACAAGGGTTTTAAGTTTAATGTTAAGGAGGATTTGGTGTGCAAATTAAATAAGAGCTTGTATGTCATGAAATAAGCTCCAATACAATGGTATATTAAATTTGATAGTTTTATGATAAAATAGGGTTATTGTAGATGTTATTCAGACCACTGAGTATATTTTAAAATATTTGAAAATGGAAGCTATATTATTTTACTTTTATATGTAGATGATATGCTTTTAGTTGATTCCAACATACACAATATTAATGTACTCAAGAAATAGTTAAGTGATTGCTTTTATATGAAGGATCTAGGTGTAGCTAAATAGATCCTTGGTATGTGGATAACTAATGATAAAAAGAATAGAAAGATAGGATTATCACAAGGAGAGTACATCAGAAAAGTGTTGAAAATATTTAATATGTATGATAAAAAATTGGTTGGGACACCTTTGGCTACATAAATTAAATTAACAAAGAATAATGTCCTAAAATACAAGAAGAAAAGAACATAATGTCTAAAATTCCATACTCATCAATAGTTGGTAGTTTAATGTATGCAATGGTATGTACAAGGCTAGACATTGCACATGTAGTGGGAGTGGTGAGTAGGTTCATGAGTGATCCAGGAAAGGAACATTGGAAGACAATAAAATATATCCTTGGCTACTTAAGAGGGACCATAGATATAGTGTTAAGTTATGGAGGATTAGATCTGACATTACAAGGATATGTTGACTCAGATATGGTAGGTGACTGAGATGGTAGAAGAAGCACTATAGGGTATGTGTTTACAGTAGGTGGTATAGTAGTTAGTTAGGTATCATGGTTATAGAAGGTTGTGGAACTTTTAACCATATAGGT
This sequence comes from Torreya grandis, assembly GCA_037957365.1. Lineage (NCBI taxonomy): Eukaryota > Viridiplantae > Streptophyta > Pinopsida > Cupressales > Taxaceae > Torreya > Torreya grandis. Next base: position 64,793 of record JARHVA010009640.1, read on the forward strand.
TTAGTATGTTGATGATATAGAAGCAAGCAAAGAAATAATTTGGTTACAGAGGTTGATGGAAGAATTGAGACATAAAGAAATATTTACACTATATAGTGACAGTCAGACTGTAATCCATCTATCCAAAATCTTAGATTTTCACTCCATGATAAAACACATTCAATTGTGGTATCATTTAATTTATTCAGTGATAGAGGAAGAGAAACTAAAATTGGAGAAGATACATACCAATGAAAATACTAAATATATGATGATCAAGATAGTTACAAGAGAGAAGTTAAAGATTTATTTAGCTTTAATTGGTATTTATGGATGATAATTAAATTAACTTATCTAGGTCCAAATAGTACAGTGGACATAGTAGCATTGGAGTTGTTGCAATCAGCCTCCAAGTGAGAGATTGTTAGGTGTGGAACTTGATTGTCTTCTAGGATCAGAGGTTAAAATTCTGATGTTATTTCAGCCATGTTTGGATCCCATTCTTTGAATCCCTGATGATGTAGGGGGTTAAATGGGGGAACCCACCTTATGGGATTTAGGGGCCAAGTGCCCTAGATAAAAATTTTATTAAAATTACCTTATTAAATTGTAATTATGTAGTCAATTTGGGACATTAATTAAAGGTTTTTAGATCTAATGGTATAAGTTATGTTTAGGCATTTTTACCCCAAAATGTATTAATATATGGTTGAGATGTATGAGTGTGAAAAAATCATGAAATATTGTACACAAAGAGGAGGTATAAAAGGTAGAGAGGTGTAATAGGGTTTGTTATAGGATTTTATTTCTCCCTTGTATTGTTATAAATAATATACTATACAAGTTTGGTGGATGTAGCCCATATTGGGTGAACCACATCAAATATTGCATCTCCTATTATGTGCATGCTTATGTTTGTTTTTTGAATGTTTGATTAATTCATTTCATAGTTTCTCTTGTATGTAATTTGGGGATAGATCTAGGTTTTAATTTATCTTAACAATAGCATCGAGAAGTTACTTCTTTCACCTCATCTTATATGCCTATAAAGATATTCATAATATTTACATTCTCCCTTAATTATTCCACATTGACCTTAAGTTCCTAAACTTCAAATTCAAATTCCTATCAATCCATCTTTGTTCCATCATGGATAGATACTATATCATCCTTATGGGCTTGGTCTAGGTCTATAATATTTTCAATGTTAGGAGACTATCTAAGCTATCTATTCTACCTCTTAGTGAGGGAGAATACTTTGTGTCTTTCCTTCTTAATTATTTATATGCCCTTATCATCCTCTAGCTTCCTCTTCTTCACTCTCTATATACTACCAGATGGGGGGTCAAATAGAGTGGAGATAGAGGGAAGCTCAGTGATCTTGAAGCTAGGTATATGGGTTGCCTTGCTTCTTAAGTCAATCACCCATTGAGGAATATATAGTTGAGACACATTTGAGGTTGTAACCATAACCTCTTTCTTTTCCTCCTCCTAAACCTACTATTTATTTTGAGCCTTGTTAAGGACATTGAACAAGGAAGGCCAAATAATCTTAAACCAATCCACTCCTCCAAATTGAGGGAGTGGATAGAATATAATAAATTGAGGCTTGGGTTTCCTTTCCTTACTATAACTTATCATAATGGTTTCCTTTATGGAGATGGTAGATGTTATGGGAAGGGAATTTTGAGTGGATTGGATGTGAAATTTTGGAGTGGCTAATGTATTTTATACCTTTTTAAACACCTTCTTCTTCTTTAAGGCTCTGATCGTGGAGGTGTCAGAAGGGACATAGGAGGTAGGTATGGCGAGTGGGATGGAAGTGGATTGTGGAATGGCCATGGTGGTGGCAGAAAAATGTTTTTCCACCTCAAGGGTGATAAGAGGGAACTAAGTGAATGTGGTAGGGGCAAAGGGATCAATGGAGGTAGAAGTAGGCACTTCCATCTAGGGTGTCCTCAACATAGAATAAATATAAACACATCCAAAAATGGGAACATAAGATAAAGGGATAATCATGAAAGGTTGAGTACCTGAATAACTTGTTGTTATAGGTTCTTCTTGAAGGATTATGGCCTTATATATATCCAACTTAGCTTATTCATCAGAGTCATCCTCAATGTCCTTAAGTATCACAACCTCTCCCTCTATTGGTTTTGAATGTGGAGGTACAATAGGCAAGCCTTGTGATTATTCAACTATGGGACTCCCTATTGGAGTCCTAATATTCCTCATATAAACATGAGGGATCTTCATCTATGTAGGGGAGCCTTGTTGAGTCTATGGCACCACCTCTTCTGTTGTTATCCCAATATATGTGGCAATCTATGTCTGGGACATAACAGTAGTCACTTAAATGGTGTTGGTAATTGGCTCTTCTTGTGTTCTCTCCTTTTCATTAGAATCTAAAATAATGGGGGCCCCTACCTATGCTCCCCTACTTGTTCTAGGTTTAGATAACCTAAGATCTTTATTCACAATCTTCAACTTCAATTTCAAAGGGAGGGCTTGAGATGAGGGACCCACCTAGTCCTTGGAATGTTTCTTGGACTATCCTCTCTAGAACTATTAATGCTCTCATCCTTTATATAAAGCCTTCTTGCTATCCAATTCCCTTACTATGATTGAAGGATCATATTGCATCATTTTTAAATTAACTTCTTGAATTCCAACAATCCTTGTTCTTTCTAACACATGCACATCATCCTTTGCATTAAGAAACAAAAAATCATGTGAATAGGGAACATGACTATAGGGGATGTTAAATCCCTATATGTGCTTATAAATAATCCCATGCAGATCCCAATCTCTATGTGGAAGCATGGGGAAAGGATAACTCTTTCACTTGCCACCCACTTTTCTAAAATGCTTCCTCATTATGTAAACCATTATTCTAATTGTTATATGGTGATCAAAGAATAAAGCCTTCTTATACCTAGATAGGTCCTGTTCAACACTTCACCATAGTTGGAAAGTAATTTATTACTCTACCAACTTATCTAGGACATATTTTGGGAGACACAAAGGATTAACTTTGTTTCCTCAAATCATTATAACTATGAAGTTTAGATAGAGGAAATAATCCCCTTTACCTTCTAGGTTTTTAATGATATTTTATCTAATTTTGAGCATGGGTGAGCCATGAATGGCTTGCCAAACCTATGGATAGACATCTTCAGCTATCCTAACCATGTTTTTGGTCTAGGCATATATGTATATAAATTTTTAATGATCATAAATTCTATTCTTTATGCATTATATGGCTAGGCTCCACAATTCCTCGAGGTATTTTTAATAGGTTCCCATAAAAACATCTAGAAAATATGATGTCATATAGAAATTATCCAAAGGCATGGGATGCTTGTGTTTGTGAGTTATTTAATCCCTTAGGAAAAATTTGATTATCTTTCCCATGGCATATGCAACATCATGGGTGAGCATCATGTAAAGCAATGACACCTAGTCTAAATTGACAAAATAATTTTTTAACATATCATAGAGTCAATTCAATAAAGCCATGCTGATGTGAATCCTCATTCTAGACTTGTTTATGGAAATATTCCCCTTTGGCTTCTTTTCTTTTCATGCAATGGTCTAGCCTTGGAGTAACCATGAAGATAATGCCTTCTCAATTGAGGTCTCTACACTAAACTATGGTAATGTATGATTTTCATAGTATGCATCAGGTATGTTCAAAGATAGGTGTCTTTGGAAGTTGACTCCCAAAATTCATGCAACCACTATGTTATTACTATAATAATGAAGGAAGGCACCCTAAAATATCTTTCCCAAAAAGAACAAATCCTATAAGATGTCGATACATGGAATCACCTCTAGCTTGGTGGAATCAAAATGTAGCCTTTGGCATTTGAAATCCAATAATTATTTGACAAACACCCTATCATCGAGTGTCATCTCATCTTACAATGAAAATACATCCATCAAAGCCACTACATCCCATAGCTTTGAATAATTAGTGTACCTATTCTTGAATATGGTGGCATCAAACACTATATCTATGAATTCTATGGATTATTTGATTAAGTATGGTGATGACATATTTTCTCCCATGAATGTCTTGGGTGATCCACAGTTTCCTTCTAGGTGCTATGTATGTTGTATGATCTACTCAACTCTAGCTTAATCATTATTTTCCTCACAGTGCTCTTCAAGATAGTAGATAGGGATCTTTGTCATTATAGGATAGTAAGAGACTTCGAATACACGTTTGATTAAAATAAATGAAGTCTTATAATGGATGTGTATCACATATATAAGATTTTGCATTGAATATCAATTTTTGCAACATAAATTCCCAATGTTCACCTTGCTTTTATATTCCTACATAATTTAAACTTTGTTAGTTCATGTTGGTTGGGGTCTTTAATATATATCATTAGAAGACACTTTAAATTTATTTTTGGCTAAGTATGGCAAAGGATAATATTTTTCTTGGTAGTAAGGTATTCAGGTTTATGTTGAGGATTAATATTTTACAAAAGACCCCTAACAAAAATCTCATCATTTGGAAATATCATAGGGAAAATTATTTCAAGCAAAATGTCTGAGGTAATTTTCCTAAAGGGTCACTTCAAAAAGTTTGAAGGGTCATTTTCACTAGGAAATAATCCAAAGGATCCACTTATAGGGAAAATTTCCCATGACAAAAGTCCTTAAGGGTCTACTTCATAGGATAAAGGCCCATGACAATATCCTAAAGGATAAGTCCTAGAGGGCAAAGGGCTCAGGACAAAAGTCCTAAAGGGTAAAGTGGTGATGACAAAATCCTAAAGGGTCTTTGTAAAAAGGTTGAAGGGTAGGTTCCATGGGGAAAAGGGCTATGCTCATTATGTCAAAGGGTAAGTGCATAAAGGTTCAAAGGGTCTATTTCATGGCAAAAAATGCCTGAAGGGTCTAATTCATAGGTTAGAATGGTCTAGGACAAAAGTCCTAGATGGTATGTTTAGGTAGGGAAAGGGACATTTCAAAAAGATAAAGGGAAATTAAAAAAGGGTGAAGAGTAATTCTATCAGGCCAATGTGGCCACAATAAAAAGGTTGAAGGGTAGGTTATTTAGGTAAAAGGATCTAAGATAAAAGTCTTAAAGGGTAAGTGATCATTTCAGAAAGTCTAAAGGGTAGGTTCATAAGGAAAAGGAATTATATTTGGGGATTTGTTTTGGACAAAATGTCCATAGACCAAATTTTGTTAGGCAAAAATCTTGAAGACCTAATTCTATCAGGGAATTATTTCAAACAAAATGTTTATGAAAATATCCCCAACAAAGATAAGTACATGGAAAAAAAATACTCAAATATAAAATCTGAAAGAAATAAATTTGACAAAGGCACTAGATAAAACACTCAAAACATAAAACTAAAAAATACAAATTGCATAAGTCCTAAATTATAATCTTGAAAATATAAACCTAATAAAATAAAAGAGTTAGTCTTATAAAAACACAATACCATTACCATCTTGCCAAAGGTATAAGAGGCCAATAGTCAGTATTTGCCTAGATTTTTCATAAGCATATAGAAGAGGGGCTCAAAATTAATACCATAATCTAAAAAAGTGGGTCCCCATTTCTCCTTAAAATATACCTTGAAGAGAATTGTAGTACCTTCAAAGCTACCTTAAAGGTATATCCTAAGAGATACATTTCAAACTTGCATAAAGGTATTTAGGTTTATGTTGGGGACTAATATTTTACAAAAGACTTGAAACAAAAAGTCTACCATTAGGCAATATCATCAAGAAAATTATTTTAGGAAAAATGTCCAAGGTAATTATCCTTAAGGGTCATTTTCATTGGGTAATAATTCAAAGGATCTGATTTATAGGGAAAAGTGCCAATGACAAAAGTCTCAAAGGGTCTAATTCATAAGATAAAGTCCCAAGATAATGTCCCATAGGATAAGTCTTAGAGGGCAAAGGGCCTAGGATAAAAGTCGCGAAGGGTAAAGTGGCGATGATAAAAATCCCAAAGGGTCTTTGTAAAAAGGCATAAGGGAACTTTTAAAAGGATGAAGGGTAGGTTTTGGAGGGAAAAGGGCCATGCCCATTATCTCAGAGGGTAAGTGAAAAAAGGTCTAAATGGTCTACTTCATGGTAAAAAATGACTGAAGGGTCTACTTCGTAGGGTATAATGGTCCAGGACAAAATTCTTGAAGGGTATATTTTGATGGGGAAAGGGACATTTTAAAAAGCCAAAGGGAAATTTAAAAAGGGTGAAGGGTAATATTTTTGGGCCAACATGGACATAAAAAAAATGTTGAAGGGTAGGTTATTAAGGTAAAGGATTTCAAGACAAATTTCTCAAAGGGTAAGTGATCATTTCAGAAAGGCCAAAGGGTAGGTTAATAAGGTAAAAGAATTCTATCAAGGGATTCATTTAGAACAACATGTCTACAAACCAAATTCCATAGGGAAAAAAGATTGAAGTCCCAATTCCATCAAGGAATTATTTTTAAAAAATGTTCAAAATAATCTCCCCAATAAAGACAAGTCCACAAAAAAATATGCAAAGATAAAGTCTAAAATAAATAAATTCAAAAAAGGCACTAGACAAAACACCTGAAACATAAAACGTGAAAAGACAAATTATGTAAGTCTTAAAGTATAAGCTTGAAAATATAAACCAAATAGAACAAAAATGATAGAAAAAATAATTAGTCTTATGAAAACACAATACTGCTGCCATCTTTTGAAATGTATAAGAGGCTAATAATCAGTATTTTCCTAGATTTTGCATAAGCATATAGAAGAGGGGATCAAAATTAATTCCATAATCCTTAAAAGATACCTTGAAGGGAATTATAGTAATTTCAAAGCTACCTTAAAGGTATCTCTTAAGAGATACCTTTAAAAATTGTATAAAAGTATTCAGGTTTATGTTAGGGACTGATCTTTTACAAAAGACCCACAACAAAAAGCTTGTCATTTGGCAATATCATTGAGAAAATTATTTCAAATAAAATGTCTGAGGAAATTATCCCAGAGGGTCATTTTAAAAAATTTGAAGGGTCATTTTCATCAAGAAATAATCTAAAGGATTTACTTCATACCTAAATCCCATGACAAAATTCTTGAAGGGCCTACTTCGTAGGATAAATGCCTAGGACAATATCCCAAAGGATAAGTCCTAGAGGACAAAGGGATCAGGAAAAAAGTCCCAAAGGGTAAAGTGGAAATGATAAAAATATCTAAGGTTATTTGAAAAAATGCTAAAGGGTACTTTTAAAATGCTAAAGGGTAGGTTCTGAAGGGAAAAAGGCCATGTCCATTATCCTGAAGGGTAAGTGTAGAAAGGTCTGAAGGGTCTATTTTTTAGGGTATAATGGTCCAAGATAAAAGTCTCAAAGGGTATGTTTTAGTGGGGAAAGGGCCATTTCAAAAATCCAAAGGGAAATTCAAAAAGGGTAAAGGGAAATTCTATTGGGCCAACATAGACACAATAAAAAGGTAGAAGGGTAGGTTATTCAAGTAAAGGGATCTAAGACAAAAGTTATGAAGGGTAAGTGATCATTTTAAAAATCCCAAAGGGTAGGTTCATAATGAAAATTAATTTTTTAGGGAATTCATTTCAAATAAAATGTTCACAGACCAAATTTCATTAGGAAAAAATCCTAAAGACCCAATTCTATCAAGAAATTATTTCAGACAAAATGATCACAACAATCTCCCTAAAAAATGTTCACAACAATAAAATACATGGTTAAATATTGAATTAATTAGCTATTTTTCTCTATGCAACTATTTTTATCTCAATGCATGTTTGAAATGTTTCTCTTAGGAGATACCTTCAAAGTAGGATGAAGCAAGAATTGAAGTATGTAATATATGATACTAAAATCTATTACTTTTTTGGATTGACATAAACCATGTCATTAAAAAAATGTTATACATTACCTTTTTAAATTTTTTAGTTTTCACATATCTCCATGCTTATGTTCTCGTATAAATATAGCTTTATCTCCTACATATAGGTATAAATTAGGTTGATTTTATAAATAACCTGATTAACAACTCTTCTCATGTCTTTTTTAAATGCTTAGGCTGAAAAATCATATGTCAATGGCTTTTCAATTTATATATTATGTTTCTTTCACAAATAATGGTAAGGTCATAGGAAGGAAGAATACACAAAGTGGTAGGTCCAAATGCTAAATCTCTAGAACCCATAAATCTCACTTTGACATGCGATACTGAGTAAATACCTATTGAATGTGTAAGTGTTAATGTGACTAAAGCTTTTGATCCGACTCTATCATTTCCATTTCCTATAGATTTGGTGGATAATTTGGGGGATGTAGTTGATAGTATTACTATATGGAGCACAATAATGATGTAACATGTCATAGACAATTTTTCTATAGATAATGACATAAAATAAATACAAAATAATTTGAGTTCAATTATGCATATACAACCATTGCAATAAGAAAACCATTGCTTGGATTCATTTTTTTGATATATCAATGATCCTACCACATTTCAAATCCTAAGAATAATGTTTCTTGTGAAAAGGGTACATTTGTTTCATAAATTTATAGCTCTTACAGATGATGAAAAAATTACTTTTGGTTATGTTGAATTTGCACAACCAAGGGATATTTTTGGTTGCATTCCTATCCTAATGTTATAAAATGAATTGCAAATTTACATAAGGAAAGTTATACAAAATTTTAAGACTTGTTATTTAGAGGTAACTGAAACATATATCATTGGATGGCCTTTAAATAAAATAGTGGTCATTGAGACTTGTACAATAATCAATTTACCATACATGACACTAAAGGAAAAAGAAATTGGAAATGTTTGCAACATAGTAGATAATGATGTCACTCCTTGCCTGACATTCATAGTTTAAAGAGATCCAAAAAAATTAACTCGTGCCTACAAATACTCAGGTTGAAAAATAAATCAACCAAATACTTCACTCAACTAGGTGGAGTTTGATGAAAGCATAAATAATGAGATTTCAACAATGTATGCAGATAAATATTGCACTAAAAAATGTTTTCAGTTAGGATTATCATTTGAGATTCTAAAATATGCAAAGATGAAGTTGTTTGATTCCACCACAATAGATAGGAGGCAACATGTCTTAGATGCCCTTTCTATTAGTTTGTTTAATAAAAATTTAAAAAAAACTAGAATTGATTTTCAAGGTACAAAGATATGTTTAGAAACTTGGCTTAAAATATATGGATTGAAGAGAATTAGATTTTGTAACATTGAAAATTGTCATAAAAATGGGGAATGAAATGCATTCCTTGTAGGGAGATTTTGACAAAATCCATAAAAGAAGACAATGGCAGCTAAAGATTTTTTAAAATAATTGATGGATGATTTTGTAGATGTTTCTCCATGACTAACATGCTAGGTAAATATAGATGGTTCACGAGAAAATGTTTGTCATCTTTCAGCATCTTTCACTCAAGTATTTATGAGGCATCACATCAATGCACAACTAGAATATATGCAATATGAGCCAATATCCATCCAAAACTCAATAACATGTCGAAAACTAATTTTTATGATGTGGGCATTGCCACATTTGATGACTTCATTAGGTGTAAAACATGCATCTTATTGACTCAATATAAATTCTCTAGGTCCCTCTCTAGAGATCAATAAGAGCGTATCGATCAAGAATTCATGATGTACTAAAATCAAATACTTTTTACAAGACAAATGTATTACACACATAGATGAATGTCAAAGAAATACCCTAAATAATGCCTCAATGTCATTCATGATAGGGTGCAACATCAAAAATATATGTGCTGAGGACAGTGACAAAAAGCAAAGTAGTTATCGATAGAATATTAGAGTTTTCAATGATAGGGATCATAACATATGGTCATAGTGCAGATAGATATGGGAATTTTTCTATCATATGTTCTTTGAGGGTCTAACTTTACTATCACCTTATTAAACAAATGCTTCAGGGATATAAAAGAATAATTCTAGATACTTATGGATGTTTACTATATAAACCTAGATCTTAAAAATATCCATTGTATGATGCAATTTTGTCTAACAACTACTACCCTAAATTTAATAAATATAAAGAAGAATCAAAATCAATTGGTGCCTTCAAGAAACTTACTTCTAGGTTATACCTTCAACTAAACAACTATTGTGGGGACAATAAGAATAGGTAATTCCATCCATAGTTATATTTAAAAAAATGTCAAGCTTTATATGGAACTAATATTACATTTATAAATTCATAAAATCACATTTTTTTAATAGGTATGTGTTGAAATATTTATCTCTCCTTCTCTAGAAAGGTGTTTTCCTCGATGTCGAGGTCAAATTTCTCCATATAGGACATACCCATGAGGACATCGACGACACATTTTGAAACTTATTTGAATGTATAAAGAAAATGATGTATAGAGTGTAGCAGAGATGATGGACACTTATACGACATGTGAAAATACAATAAACTTGATGCCATATTTTATTAAAGAGGTAGTGGATTTCAAAGAGTATGTTAATAGTTACCAGCTGAAGGGAAGAAACAAAATAGTAGGCTTCACAAAAGGTTAATACTTTCTTCTATGCATGGATCAAGGTTAACACATTATTTATTGTAAGAACTCTATAAGAGTTAGAAATTGGTCCCCTTAATTACATTATGGGGGAAAAAATAAAATGGTGAGCTACATGTTCCAGAAGGTAATCTGACAAAAATATATTTCAAAGACTTGAAAAATATAGAAATGTCTCAATATTCCATTGTTGCAAAAGACTCAGATAGAAGTATAAAAAAGAGTGAAAAATAAATTAAATATAACTTGAATAAGTATATATAATAATTCAATGAATTTATTTTGACCAGAAATAGTAAGTGGAAGGATCTAGCATATTACTTCCAAAACATCCATGACATAATGAAATAAGACATGTTCCCTTTTGAAGTTGAGTGCACAAGAGATTTTTGGCCTAGAACTCATCATGAAATACCCTTTAATAAAGATATAGACCAAATGGTTCATGATAGGACCCTTGATTTTGGAATGGCATCTATAGATACATATGTTGGTCTAAGAAGCAAAAGAACAAAAATTGCATTTAATTCAAATCAAGATGTGCAAATCAGAGATATGTTATTTGTTAAACCTAATGATTCTATAGGAGTTGGCTACACAATATGGGTTTCTAGAGCTAAAATAAATATTGAGATACTATAAACAAATAGGGATATAGAACAAAGGGTCAATGTAGCTTGGTTCATCCCAATTCATGTAGGGAAAAATGATGTAGAAGAAGTAAAAATTGATTCAAGCTATTTGGACAAGAAATGGAATCCAAAACCAACTGGCACAACTTTACCATCCATACCATATATAGTATCATCTACATTTGAAAACCAAATAAAAATTGGAGAGGTCATACACTTGTTCTCACTGATTTTTTTAAAGGCATTTTAAAAGACTATTTAAATGCATCATCCCACTATGCACTAACAAAAATAGTGATAAAAGTATTAGGAAATTTGAAATGGTGTTTCCTTAATTTTGGAATGAGAAATATGAATGTTTTTTTTCAAAATTTATTCCATTTTTTTAGAATTTATAATGTTCAATCTATTTATATTTATTTCTAGTGGAACTTCACATTTTGGGTCTTGGAAAATACACTTTGGCATTTGAGTTTTATATTTTCTACTATAAAAATTTAGTATTTTGGTAAATGTGCATCTATTTAATATCATTTGACTATTATAATTTCCACTTCACATTTTTGTGATTCAAAATGGTCTTTGGGTTTTGTGTATTCCAAATAGCTAGATCACATTTTATGAAACATGAAAACCTCTTCGGATTTTTAGTTTTTCAAATTAAACTTCACATTTTGCATCCTTAAAAATGGTATTCAAAAAATGTTCATAATTGACACATCTAAGAATTTACACTTTGACTTTTGTGTTTTTCAAAATACACTTCAGTATTCCCATGTATGCAAAAAGGTTTTTGGGGTTTATGCCTCAAAATGTCCCACTTATGCATCAAGATTTATTCTTCAGCATTTGAATATCAATAAATGTTATTCATATTTTCAATTTTTCCATATGGCATAATCTCAGTGACTGAGATGTGTAGAAGGATGACTAGTTCAAACAAAAGTCCCAAATAATGTGAACACCTAAGATTGAAAAATACATCACAATCTTGGTAACTTGACTATGTGGGAAATTATATTAATAATATAACACCAATGATCAACATGTATCATGTACATAAATACAATAAAAAAGTTAACATTCATGAGGATGTCACCTAAATTAGATTAAATAGATAGTTCATGATCTAATAAACTGATGACATGTGGCATCCCAATCATCCCAAGTGTTTTAAATCATATATTTCCTGAGTGTCTGATTAATGTATGAATTATTTTTCCTAAAGAAATAAACCACCAAGTATTATTATCTATAAATTCATGGTTTATGAACCAATTTGAATGGCTGCATAATTTAGACATAATTCAAATATATAATATAGATGTGATTTATTTGTTATAAGTCCAACTAATTCTTGATGAAGTCCAATTTATTTATGATAGTTTTCAACTACTAACTATTTATGATCATTTTAAATAATTTTGATTTATCACAAATACATTAGACAAATGTGATTTATTTGTAATAAATCTAACTTATTCTTGATATAGTCCAATTTATTTCTGATAGTTTTCAAAATTTTGGATTGTTGATAAGTCCATATTATCTAAAATAGTCCTTTTATTGATTACCAATTTCTTATTGAATATATTTTTCATATGGCTCATGAACATATAAAATTTGAATTGATCCTATCTCAACTTGATACTCCAAAATATATGCCCACCTCTATGACAATATTATTTATTCTAACATTTCTCTTAAAAAACAAAAATCCTTCATCCATTCCACTTCTTGTTATACCATTCTCATTTACACTCTCTATCATAGAGGATATGATGGAACTCAAATTCAAATTTTAGCTTTGATATATTCTTGATTCATGATTAAATAATTACATGAATGGATTTATAGGGCTCACACTAGTGGTCCTTACTAATAAAATCCTATGTACAGGGTATTACTGGTCCACTATAGAAGTTGATGTGTGTGTATATGTAAAAAAGTGTGTGGATTATCAAAAGCATTCTAATCTCATTCATGCACCATCTCACCACTCCATCCACTCACTATGACATGACCATTTTATAAATGGAGACTCAATCTTGTAGGGAAATTCAATTTGACTTCATCAAATGACCATAAACATATCCTTATTACAACTAAATGATTTATGAAGTCGGTTGAAGCTATTCCCCTCACTTATGTAATAGGTAAGTAGATATCTAATTTCATCCTCAATCATATGATTTTCCACTTTGTAATTCCCTCTGATATAATTTTTGATAATATTTTATCCTTTAAGAATAAGGATTCAAATCCCTCTGTGCCAAATACCATCACACAACACTTTTCCTCCACCTATGTTCCTCAAATCAATGGCTAGGTCAAAGCATCTAACAAAAATATGATAAAAATTATCAAAAACACTATTAATAATTTTGTCTATGATTGGAATTCACAACTATTTTCTAGCCTTTGGACATACCATACCAATACCCAACACCCCAATAGGATCCACACCTTACTCCCTTGTTTATTGAATGGAAGCTACTCCCTATTGAGATCGAGTTACCTTGTTTGTGAATTTCATTTAACACCATTGATTATGAGGAATATAAAGTTTCTTAGATATAATAAATAGACTTACTTGATGAAAAGAGGGTATCTACTTTGATAACCTCCAAGCTTATTAGAACAGGTTGTGTCATAGCTACAATAAACACATCAAGCATAAAGACTTTGAACTTGGAGACCTAGTCCTAAATTAAAATCAAAAGAATACTAAGGATACCCATGAAAATAAGGGTATGTTTGATATTAATTGGTTGGGACCATTCATCATCATCATAACAAATTATGGATCTAGATCATATAGATTTACCACCTTAGATAGAGAAGAGTTGGATGAGACCATGAATATTATGCATCTCAAGCATTTTTAACTTGATTTGCTTGAAAATCATCTATGAGGATCCCTACTTGGGAACGACCTAAAAATAATTTCCCTTCATCCCACTTCACATTGATTCAATCCATATTGATATTATTACCTCATCTTTTAACCATTCTTAAATCTTGATTCCAGTTTACCATTGTAGCAGATGATTCTAAATGCTAAATTTCAGAGAAAGTTTCCAATAAATTATTTAGATTTGGTCACCATCAACACATCCAAGATGAGTAGTTTATTAGAGTATATTGCACATGATTAAACTAAATTATGGTATTATAAAATACATATTTAATCTCTTAATAAACCTTGTACCATTTATTATGTTCTTATGACATTCATGTTTTGAACCCTAATGTTGATTTATAGTAGTTTCTACTAGGGTGGAACTACATTGATTTGAAGTCCATTTGGATTATGTAGAAAGTGTTCATTTTATGAGGTCATCTTAGTCACCCCTTTTCCATTATTTAATTATCTTATGAGAAATTTAATCCACACTCTCATCATTTTGTAAGTTGAACCATTTTGCATCTCATAATACTCCATTATGTTGAGATGCCAAAAACCCTAAAAATGGTAAAAAACTCAAAAACCAATATAAAAATTTAAAAAAATTATACAAAAAGTGTTTAAAATTTCCATGAGAGATATTAAGTTCCAAAATTTCTACTTGATTTATCATCTTGTTCACCAATGGTCTTTGGCTCTATTCTAAATGGTGTGGTTTACTGCATTTGCTAGGTGGGAACCTCTTATCTAACCTTGGCCATTTTCATTTTCATTTTCCTTTAATATTTATTAATCATTTTTACTCCTATATCTGGGAGAACTACATCATCTTAAGGTCTGCACATACTATGTAGGTAGCACCTGGATGCATGGGGAATCTTAGGTCAACTTGGCTAATTTTATTGACCACTTATTGTTACCATTTATCTCAAAATGACTTTTCCCTTTTGTTATTTTTCCTTTTCCCATTTCCTCTACAATCAAATCTCTTGTCATAATTTTTATTTTATCCCATACCCCTAGGAAAACTACATTTGGCCTAAAGTCCACATGACTATGTAGGCAATGTCCACTTATATGGGGCATTTAGAGTCAGCTTAGTCATCCCTTATTTTTTTGATATTCCCTCTTCCATCCAAGTTATTTTCTAGTCTTATTAGGATGTACTCTAGAGCTTAAAAACCTAGTACCTAAGAGTAATGCCTTATTTTCACACACACACGAATGATTCACTACTTGCTTATTTTATTGTGTGTTTGTCTTTTTGTCTTTTTATCTATCATGATTATCTTTGATTGTTCTTGGTGTGTTTATTTGAGATATTAAATTTTTTTGTTACCTTTTTTTTAGTATGTGTTTTCTTATTTCTTTTCATGTTTGTTTGTTTCCCTTTTTATTTTCACTTTGACTCGGTCCATTATGTTGGTAAGGTTATAATCATGGTTCATATCATGTAGTTGTACTTGATTCCATCCATTGGCCTCTGTTAGAATTGTCATCATGGTTTATTTCATTGGTTCACATTTAAATTATTTATTGGGTTGGGGGTCAGTCCTTATGCACATTACAGTCTGGTCATTATGGTGATTTATATCATGATGCATACTATATGGTGATATATCAAAAAATAATATGTTGGAAGTCCAATCAGCAATGCTAAAGTAAGATCTCTACATGTATACTATCCCTTAACCAATTCATTAACTTACCTTATCATCATTTCTTAAAGTGAAAATCTGCCATACTAGGGAAAACCATTGAGACCAATCAATGATCAAAATTTACCTATTGAGGTAGCTCCTTAAATCAATGATCAAATCTAGTCTATTGGCGCACATTATTTTGATCAACTATAACTACCCTTTTTGGGGCCATGTTTATCATTTCTTTCATTTTTTCTTCTTCCTCTTTTTTTAGAGGACCCATCTATTTCAACTTCTTCTCAAACCATTCCCTCAAGAGGGCATCTAGGGATAATAAAGTTCCATTTGGAGCATCAAAATAAAGTTTACTAATTCATAAAAGTTTAAAAAGATAAGAGTGAAGACATCATTCTTTAATCATTATCAAATTTCTTCTTAACAACTTTTTCAATCTTTGAAAAGATGTTACTATGCCTAGAGTCTTGCAATGCCTTCTCAAATAAGAGGAAAATGTATACACTTCATTTTAACCACTTTCATGTCTAAACTATATTCAGAATGAATTTATATAATCACATTCAAGTTTAACCAAAAATCTTCAATTGTACCTAATTTACCCATATAACTACCAATTTAACCCAAAATTACAATGAAACATCTTTAATTGGGTAAATGGATTGTCTTGAATCATTTATCTTATCAAGTGCATCCTAAATTAAATCTACCCTTTGAAAGTTTTTTTACAATCTAATTAAGTGAATACTTGATTGATAAATAAATATTGAAAACTTTACCATTTTTATAATTACCTTGATTAATTATCCTAATCATTCCTCTAATAGTAAATTCAATGGATTTGGAATAACTTATTCTCCTAAAATACAAAATTGAGTTATTACCTCACATAGGTGATGACATAGGGGCAAGTTAATGGAATGGAGTGGCATGTGGGAAATTTATCTTATGACATGGCCACTTGCACACACTCTTAAATCTCTTACACACATGTTCCCCTCTTACACAATCAAGAGGACAAATGACCACACTTTCTTCCAAAATGTCTTCCATACTCCAAAAGCCCTTAAATGGCATATCTTACACAATCCAAATATGTAATCAAGTATTTGATGATTGATCCACAACCATCCATTTTAGGATGATATGAATGGTCTATATCAGTTCAAGGAATATATAAATAAAACCCTCACACCTCTCATTTCATCAATCTTACTAATGTAAACTTATTCTATTGGATTATTTCAAGAAGCTTCATCAACTTTTTCTCTCTCATGCTAAGCCAAAGCTAAGACCAAGTATATATAAGGAGAGGTGCTTCCCATGAAAGGATTCAAGAATCTATAAATACTTATACATATAAAAGTCAAGCTCAATCATTTTAGACCAATTTTCAAACAAACTTCAAGGGAGGTAAAAGTGTTGTTTTTATCTTTCTAATTTACATTTCTTGTCTGTTAATCACGTAGCTCAACCTATGGATTAGGATTTATAATTTATGTCTTCAACTTGTTTTGTGTTTATTCACTAATTATTGAGTAACCTCTCTTGTATTTTTGATCTACATAGGATAAAACTACCATGGTAGTTCATTTAACCTCCCTAGTGGTTTCGATAACTGCCATGGCAATTTCATAAACCACCACCTATATATAGAAGGAAATTCACTACCATTGCATGCACTTTATATTTTCACTCCCAAAATTCATGTTTTCATGTGTCTTGCATGTTTGAACCTATGATTTGCATATTATTCTCCTATAATTAGTTCATCAATACTCTAATTCATTCAAGTTCATTCAATATTAGCTAAATTCAAGTCAACATTAGTAATCTCCTAGCTATATCTTGTTAAATTTTACATGCAATAGCCATTATTTTATTAAAAAAACTCTTTTTACCATAAAAATTGAATCCAAAAATTGCATAGATAATCGAGTATACAAAATTTTGAGTGTTGTAGTCTTTCTTTTATAGTTTTATTAAGAAATCATAAAAATCATTGTAGTAAATTTATAGTCACCATTATAATTTTTAGAAGGATTCTCACAAATTCATAGCATATTACTCTATTGTGTATGAGAACTAGCCACAATTCAGTTGTTCTTTTTCTTCACTTTGTTCTTGAAAACCCACTAAATTTAAATTCCTCTTGATTTATAATCCATAGGTTATTATTGAGAAAAATATAAGGTGGTAGTATCTGAGGATCTGGATATTTTCAACTTCAAAAAGTTATTCTTCCAATATTTCCTCTACTTTGGTTAGGTCGAGGGATTTTTATTTATTATTTCTTATCTTCCTTTATGTCTTCATTAGACTAAATTTTCCCTATTACTTTTCTTACATATCTAAAAATAATAAATAAAAAAATAATTCATTTCCTACTCTTTTTTGCATTGTGAGTCATTTAGTTTTCTTATAATAACACTTACACTTAGAAAATCCATTAGCATACAACTTTGCATGTTAAAATTAAGAATTAAAGAACATAATTTATTTCATTTCTATTAGTCCATATTCTATTAACTCAGCTTTGATAACACATACACATGCATATACAAATCAGCTAGCATTTCACCTTCATTCACATAATAATTTGGAAAAATCAATAAATAAAATATTACATCAATAATCCATTTTAAACTTTGGAACACTCTAAAGACTCAAAACATGACAACACATAGATCAATATTTTTATTTGCATGTTGTATTAGATCAAGGAAAAAAATTCATAAATAGAAATTTTACAATTAGTTGTAATTTATAAGATTTAGGAATATTTATTTGCATAAATAGATCTTTTAAAAATGTGAAAATCATATATTAACATTCAAATATATATCTTGAAATATAAAATACTTATCCATCACTAGTTTATATTCATTCCAAATTAGGAATAAATTGTGCATTTTTTAGCCATTTAAGTAAATTTATGTTTAAACTATAAAAAATAGTTATTCAGTAGTTAATATCAACTTTCAATTTGTTTGCATCTACATAGTACTTTCAAAAAATCACATAACTAAATTTGTCTTCTTCATTTTTAACATCATTATTTTCAACATAGTTACAATTTATTTAATTACTTAGAACATATTATTTAAAAAAAATAGAAACCTCTTCAACTAAAAATAATAATCATCTAAACACATTAGCCAACATAATCAGTAAGCAATACATTTCTATAAATAAATAAAAAACAACCATACAATTTTTAGAAAATAAAAAATAATAAGGAGAACAAACATCAAACATCAATCAAACATTTCATCACCATTGGATGAAACTTCATAAACAAGCACATCTACACAAAAGGATCATTTTCAAGAGTAATTTTCCCCATCCCAACACAAAACATTCAAATTTACATATACTTTGAGCTCTAGGTGTAAGTCTTTCTATCAACATAATCATTAGTTAATTAAATGCTTTAGATGAATAAGGCTATATGAAGTCCAAATAGCTAGATAGATTCACCTATTAGCCTCATAATCCAAGATTATCCAAATTTAATTTAATTCTTAAACATTGGGTCTATTCTCATACATTTTTATTAGTTTTATAGATGAATTACCTAAGCAATTTAAATCTAATAGAATTATTTAAATATCATGAGTGATTTAGCCTAACTATAACCCATTCAAGGATATAAATATAGACCAATAGTTAGGTTATTTGTTATTTTATAATTAGGATACTCTCTAGACATCATATGTCCTTATTTTTCCACCTTAAAAGAGAATTATGAATTGGTTGAATTACATTGGTATATATAGGTTCATCCCTTAAAAAAAATAACCCATAATCTTGCTAGAATAGTTCAACCAAAATGACTAGCTCATCTTATTCAATGAGCTCAAAATAATTAGCTATACTAATAGTTAACATCTCCCACCATTCCATTATGTGTCTCAGTCTAACCTTGGGAAGCTGACTACACAAAGAAAGGCATTAATTTTTTGTGCATACAAATTTGATGAACCAAACATGAAACAACATGGAATTTTTTGTTTATCATTTTATTTTGTTTCTTTCATCCATATTTTTTTCCTCTTCCATTTATTATTTGGGTGTCTATATACCCCCCAAATATGTTTGGAGAGTAATTTTATAGGCCTTTAGGCCCTAATTATTTTATAATAAGCATGTAATCATATAATAAATATTTGTTATTTAGTTGGGCTAATTCAAAAATTCAAAATAATGAAAATGCATATCCATATTAAAGATCTTCTCCTTTCATACCAAAAAACAAATCTTGTGTGGTAATCTAAGAGTTATGGGATTCCTCAAAGACTTACAGTATCTATCATGATTCAAATTACATGACCCTAACTGGAAGATATGGATTATATCTAAACATTATATATTTTCCCTAAATTATCTTACGAACTCATGATCTTGAGATAATGGAAAGATTCCATCCGTACATTGAGAGATTATACACCATAGAATATGACTTAACTAGACTAAAATTACCTCCTCCACCTCATAGCATTAACCTATCTACTTTTAAACCACTTGAACAACCCAAGGTGCCTTCCTATAAATCATAAAGTGTAAATAATTTCATATTGGGTTATCATCCTCTTCCTTTGGAACCTCCCACGAGAGAGGCCCCAAATCCCACCACTAATGTTACTCTAAATTATCTCATATCCACCTTGATGGGATGCATTCATGACCTAAAGAGTAATGAGGATCTTTTTCAAACAAGTATTTTAAATCAATTAATATCCCCAAATTTTAATAATCAAGTCCATTCTTCTCCCACCTTGATTTCAACAGTATCCTAAAAACCTCCTCAACATCAACCCACTCCCCTTTCGACTAGTTTTAAACCTAACCAAAATCAAAGAGACTTTATTACTTTTGGTATTTTTAGATATGTGACAAAATATATGTATTCACCTAATAATTCTCCCCCTTAAATTCCTCCTAACACCTATTTTATTTATAATTCACCAAATAATATGGTGGCCAAAACACTATCACCCATGGTCCTTCCCAACTACATACTTAGTGGCATGCCACCCAAATATGTTCTGCATATGAAAACACCAATTATTACACCTCCTTAAAATCCTATACCACCATAATACCACATTTTTTCTAATTTAACACAACCAAAAAATTATATTTTGGCATTTTATTATCCACCCACTCAAGTGACAAATTTCAATCCTAGTGATTTCTTGCCCACTTCCTATCTGATGTCTTATCCCCAATCCTAACGTGATACTTCTTTAATAGAATTAAATACAATGGGGTCATATGTTTAATATGTCAAGGATCCTCTTGACCATGCCATTTGAAGGGTCCTCCTCACATGCCCATTTCCTAAAATTTTCAAATTCAAGGGAGAAGGGGGTCCAAATGTGTATTTCAAGTCCTACTCCATGCCAATTAGAGATTTATTACCCTAGCATGGAGTGGTGGCCAAAATTTTCCATAAAACCCTTAAAGGAATTACATTGGATTAGTATTCTCACATCCTAATTCTTTGATCCATTATTTATATAAATTATGGTTGAATTAGTTAAATCATTCGATGTAAACAAACTAATTTGGATTGGTACATAAAAAAATTACACATTAAAAAAGAGTCTAATGAATTTGATGCCCACTTCAATAAAATGTGGAGTAAATTAATTTATTTCTCTACCAATGCCCCACATATGGATCAAATATATTTTTGTGACCTTTCATCCACTCTCTTAATAAGGAAACTAGGGAATAAGTTTAGAAATTCCCTTACATATTGTATGAATAAACACTATAAATTGCACTCCTAATTGATCAAACAACCATAAATAGTGGAAATATGACCCACAGGTAAAATTGAAGATTTATTACTCCCAACCAAAATTTAAAGGGTCATCAAAATAATAACCAAAAAATCATAATAATTAAGGGACCAAAATTCTAAATTGTGACCACAATGCTACCACCGATAGTGTGATAAACCATATTGAAAAGACATATGTTTTGAAAAATAATTATTATTAAAATGTAAGAAATAACAATAAGGGTGTGATGAATCCAAACCATACACCTATTTTTCATGTTGTATACTTTAACCATTTTCTACATCAAAAAAATCAATATCAGAACTCAGACTAGAACCCAAATGCCTAATATCAAAATCAACACCTTTAGCAAAACAATAACTAGTAAAGGTTTGGTCAGCAAAACACAAATAAAAAATAGTAAAAATATCCAAATGTTTATTTCCTTTTACATATGATATTTATTAATAATACTAGTGTTTATAGAGAGTGTAAAAAATTCATTCAATGACTCTCTAAGGACCAATGATAATTATTCATAGATATGTTTTTGAGAAGTGTAAATAGAAACCCTCAACTTTCACTAATGATTCCTTTGGTGCCTCAAAATGATAAATTATGCATATAATCTAATCCATTCCTAAATAATCAATAGTAATAAAAATAAAATATGTTGTGATATTATATAACCAACCAACCCATACAAGATGAAACTCATGATAACAAAGCCTCTACTTCTACATTGATATATCCTGATGTGGCCCATTGATTAGGCCTTTAGGTAAAGAATAGGATAATATGTGTTTTGGAATTATATATTGATGAAGAGACTAATATAATTACATGCATAAGGGAGTACAAATCACAATCTCCCCCTCTCACCAATTCCATAGATATTTATGTTTAAATCAACATCAAACTTGTGGGAAATTACAATTGTATTTTAGATCTCACAAAGACATTTTATCATATTTCATTCATGGATTTTATTAATAAATATCTTGCCCATAATTTTTAAATACTCTACACCTTGTTTATTGGTTATTTTTTCAATGTTATCCCACCTCTGAAATCCCAAATCAACCATATTGATCTAGACATGTATTATCCTAAGTAAGATTCTAGGGATGTTAGATACTTATTTGAAATTAAACTCTTACCTCCTAATGTTGGCATGGCCAGAAGAGGATATCATGTCTTAAACTAAAAGGTATGGACCTAAAAAACTATATTAAGAGATAAATTTTTGATGATGGGGTTGAAATAAACATTGTCCATTTCATTTTTGTTTAGAATCTCATCGATGGAGAAACCAATTATTCCATGACTAGGAACACCCTTAGAGGATAAGATAACCCCAAATTTACTTATATTAAGACCATATTATTTTTTAACAATTTAAGACCCAAAATATTTATTATATAATTTTATATTATAGATTTGGACACCAAATGTAACTAGCGAATTTGTTGCCAGAATCTTGATAATGCGAGTGTAATGAAGACATGATCACACAAGATGAACAAGTGCACACCACAAGATGCTAAAGAAATTTGAAATTAACACAATAAGAAAAATTGCACAAGACAAAATGGAGAAAAACAAACTCTGATTATCATGGAATGGCCAAAATGAGGACTACAAATAGGAGAGAATGAAAGTAACTCCTCCACAAAAGGTGGACAAGGCACCCCAAGAATAGAATGTAACTGCTCCATGAAAGGTGGTGACAAGGTGCTAAGAATAGAGAAGTAACTCCCATCAAGGGAGTTAATTATGACACCTATGACACATCTATGACACACACCTCCACATAAGCTAGCTTATCCCACAAATGTAGGAAAACTCCATGTATGCACAAGAAATACAATTTCCCTAATTAATAAATAGGAAAAAATAAAAACCTACACTAATACCCCCCCATAAGTGCAACTTAGGTGGGCAGTGTGGAAATATAAAATGGGTCCTGGTGACTAGGCCTGATGAGGTACCCATGTACAAATGCAATCTCCCATAAGATAGAGAAAAGGAGAAAACCCGTAGGAAAAAACTCCCCCCCAAAAGAGAGACATAAAAGAAAAGAAAAGGCTAGAAGGCCCCCCTAAAGATGATGCTGTTGCAGATGTGGACTACACCCCAAGAAGATCTCGTAGATGAATGAACTTGCTCTCAGTGAAAGGTTTGGTGAAGATGTCTGCAACCTGCTTTGAAGACTAGCAAAATATCAAGTCAATGACCTGACTATGAATAAGCTCCCAAATGAAATGCATGTGAATCTCTATGTGCTTGGTCCACTGGTGTTGAACCAGATTCTTGCAAATCTGTATGGTACTCTGATTGTCACAATAAATGATGGTGGGTTGCCTGATAAATGCCAAACTCAAAAAGAATCCCCTAAAGCCAAATAGCCTCAATAGCTACATTAACAGCTCCCCTGTACTCTACCTCTGTGGATGATATAGCAATAACATTTTGATTCTTACTAGACCAACTAATAAGACCAAAACCTAGAGAGAAACTATAACTAGAAGTGGACTTATGAGTCTGTGAATCACCAGCCCAGTCTGAATCTATATATCCAACCAAGTCAACCTCTGTTCCAAATCTATAGTGAATCCCATATCTATGTGAACCCTATATGTAATGCAAGATCATCTTAGCTGCTTTCTAATGTAGCTCATGGGGTTCCTGCATGAATCTGGAGACAAGTCACACTATATATGAAATGTCGGGCCTAGTGTGAGTCAAGGAGATGAGACTACCAACAAGCTATCGATACCGAGTGGCATCAACCAATGGTGAAGAACAATCAGTCTCAAGCTTGACTCCTGATACAAAGGGAGTTAGAGATGGCTTGCAATTAGCCATGTGAAATCGAGGCAATAAGTTGAGAGCATACTTAGGCTGTGTAAGAGAAATTCCTAAATTTGATTGTAAGATCTCGATGCCAAGGAAGTAGTGTAACAAACCCAAGTCTGTCATGTCAAATCTATCCTGAAGAGATGCCTTCACTACTGCAATAGCCAATGAAGAACTCCTGGTGATCAAAAGGTCATCAACATATAAAACCAAAATTAGAATTGAATCATCCTATCATAAGAAGTAGACATTAGGATTATAATGGCACCTAGTGAAACCCGCTGTGAGAAGGAAGGAATCCATCTTGGCATACCAAGCCCAAGGGGCCTGTTTGAGGCCATAGATAGATTTCTTAAGTCTGCATACTAAGGAAGAATCCTAAACAAATCTTGGTGGCTGCTCCATGTAGATCTCCTCCTCAAGGTCTTCATGAAGAAATGCACTCTTCACATCCATCTGATACACATCCCAACCATGTGCTACGGCAATAGCCAATGTGAGTTGGATAGAAGTCATCTTTGCAATGGGTGCAAAGGTCTCTGAGTAGTCAATGTCTGCCACTTGTGAGAAACCTTTGGTGACAAATCGCACCTTGTACTTATCAACCAACCCATCTACTACAAACTTGGTTTGATATATCCACCTACATCAAACCATCTTTCTTCCCTTAGGAAGCGAAGTCAAATCCCAAGTGTGATTTTTGATTAAGGAAGAATATTCTTCCTCCATAGCACTATCCCACTCAGGTACCCTAGATGCCTCTTGAAAAGTCTGTGGATCCAAAACTGAAGTAAAGAAGGCATGTGGATCTCTCTAAAAATCCCCCCTAGTACGTCTGTCATCTGTGGGATCTTCTACCCAAGTGCCAGCACTCTCAAGTGTCTGTCTGGCCCAAAGTGGCCCAGAAGTGGGCGAGTCAGGTGTTAACTCCTCATCCTCTGACTGACTAGAGGTGGATGACTCTACATCACTATCCTCAATATTTGAACTCGAAGAAGAAGAAGATGACTCTGGCTCAAGAACTTGTTGTGGCTGATCTAAATCTGACAAGGAATCATCATGAAGAAGTAGATCTGATGAGGGAGAAGAAGTGTCAAGTGTTGAGTCTCTAGGACTCTCTTGAAAATGGAAACTTCTCTTAATGAACAACTCATGTGTGACTAGATCTAGAAGGTGATATCCCTTAATACCATTTGGATATCCTACAAAGATGCAAGGTTTGGACTGACGTTCCATAGCTTTGCATTTCTTCTTCAAAATGTGGGCCATGGCTAGGGATCCAAAAACTCTAAGGTGCTCAACATCAAGTTTCCTTTTATGCCAAGCTTCAAAGGGTATTATCCCTTTCAAAGATTTGTGAGGAACCCTGTTCTGAATGTAGCAAACACAATTGATGGCTTCGGCCTAGTACTGTGGTGCTAGGGATTTGGAGTGAATCATACAGCTACCCATCTCTTTCAAGAACTTATTATTGCATTTTACAACCCCATTCTGTGAAGGACTGTAGGTGACTATGTGCTACAAATCAATCCCCTCTGTGGTGTAAAACTACTCAAACCTGATGCTAACATACTCCCCTCCATTATTAGTTCGAATAACCTTGATGGATTTCTCACTTTGTTTCTCAACAAGAGCCTTGAAGTCTAGAAAATTTTCAAATACTTTAGACTTTTGTTTGAGAAAATATATCCAAGTGTACCTAGAGAAATCATCAATGAAAGTGAGGATGTACATGGCCCTTGTGAAAGATGGTTTGGGAAAGGGTCCTGATACATCACTGTGGACTAACTCCAAAGGTTGTGAAGCCCTCCAAGCTTTGCCTTTATCAAATTTTGCTTCAGGATGCTTCCCAAGGGACACCCCTCGTAAAGTCCTTTTGAGAATTGGACACGAGGCAAGCCAATGACCATGTCATTTTTACAAAGTTGATCAAGATAGCGGTAGTTAAGGTGGCCAAACCACTCATGCCACAATTTGCTAACTCCATCTGAATGAGTCAGCAATGCTATTGGAGAAGAATCTGTTGCAAAATGTGAGAAGGTGTATAACTTGGCTTGGTGATTTTCCCTACCCACTGCCACTATAGTATCACTATGCAACTCCCTGATGGATACTGAATCTGGTGAAAACTCAACTCTCATGCCCCAACCAATGTGAATGATTTGGTACACTGATAGGAGATTGGTTGAAAGAGAAGGAACACTTAGAACATTATTGAATGTTCCTCCTTCCATTTTAACTGACCCTCTCCCTGAATCAGAAATTGATGTGTCATCACCCAAACTAATTGAAGTCATGCTACAAGGCTCTAAAGATGAAAAATCAACTAGTGAAGAGCCCATGTGGTGAGAAGCACTCGAGTCTATGACCCATGAAGATGTAGAAGCTGTAGTTGCTACAAGGGCCTTGCCCTTTTCTTTCTCCTTACCCTTGCCTTTTGCCTTAGTAGAATCTTGGGTTGATGAATTACGCTTGATGGACTCAGGAACACCTATGTTGTTCTTCTCTAGAAGATGAGTTAGGTGGTGTATTTATTTCTTCATGCACTTGTGTTCATCATGCCCTATATTTTTACAATAGGCACACTTAACCTTCTCCTTCTTTGGTTTAGCATTGGAGGATGAAGACTCAGTGTTGTTTTTGGCAGGATTAGTATTTTCTTTCTTCTTCTCTTGGTCCTTGTTCTTTTTCTTCTTCTCCTTTGTTGAAGTCTTATCCTTACCATTTCTAGATATCAAGGCTTGGGGTTGAGTAGAATTCATTGTGCCCATCTAAATTAGCTTATCTTGCTCCCTATTCAAGTCGGTAATGAATGAATCCAAAGAAGGCATTTTCCATGCAGTGCCAAGGGCACTTTTAGTGGCATGAAAAGTGGAGACAAAGACAAAATAACTTGGACCTAACTTTGTGAGAATAGAAATAATGAGTTGATCATCTTTCTTCTCTATCCCGCATTATTTCAATTGCAATCTAAGGGCCTTAAACTCAGTGAAGAAGTCCTGTAGGGTGTCAAAGTTGCTAGGACTTAGACTTATGATTTCATTTTCGAGCTCATGACCTCTCATCTCATCAAGCTTCCCAAAAAAAATTTCTAAGGTGTCCCATATGTCATTAGGAGTTTGGGATGATTCTAAGTGGAAGAGAAGTTCTGGAGACACAGACAAACTCAATAACCCAAAGGCTTCATCACTATGGTTTTACTACTTAACCTTTTCAGATCTGTGTTGGGTTCCACTTCTGTACCCATTATGATCCTATACAACCCTTTGATTCTAATAATGATTTAAATTTTAACTTTCCATTCATGATAGTTGAAGGGTGTTAGGGGTTTAAGTTGAAAAGAATACATTTTTAGCTGAAATTAAGTGAAGTTGTGTTGATTGCAAGTTGTGAATGTATGCAGAAAGGAGAATGAAAGTGAAGTTATGAAAAGCAATCACACCCCCCCCAAAAAAAAATATTGAGGCCCCACCAAATATGCAAGTGCATGCTCAAAAGACGTCAGACTCAGCCGAAAATGTGTCTTAGAGCAATCAGTATAAGACTAAAGCAAATAGGACGTCGAACTCGGCCGAAAATGCACCCCGAGAGACCCAAATTTTGGAAATTTATAAACTAGTGAATTTTTGAAAATAAAAAGTCTACACTATGGAGAATTTAATTACAAGCACTTTTGCAAAAAATGGCACCTAAAAACGAGCTACCGTTTGCAAGATTTTAAAGTTACAATTTTCTCGTAAACTAGTGTTTTTCTAAAAAAAGCACTAAAACATTAAAAAAATGTCTGTTATGGAGAGAGAAAGTGGCCTTCCAAAAATTCATTGGATTCAACACAAAATGAGGTTTTTGTGAGGGGGAATTGGCCTCCTACCAACCTGGGCCTCACCCTTCATCTTCGTAGTTCGAAGATACAAGTTGAAATTAAACCTCTAAACTACCTTTTTAAATGCTAATCCAAATTTGATTTTAAATCAAACATCCAAATTACTGATTTAGATTAGAATAATTTTTAAAAAAGGTAGATTTACCAAATGAATAGTATGAGAGAGATGGAAGGGCCCACCACATGGTATTGGAAGCCAAAAAGGAGCGCCATTTTTCAGAAAACAAGAAGATGGATGTGTCAAACAAGACACCTCAGCCGATGCAAGGTCTGATGGCTGTTAGATGGTGTTATGACTGATGCAAGGACAAAATAAGAACTCTGTTGGAAACATTTTACCCCTAGCACCTTGCTAGAGAAAGCCCAAAAACTAGGCACAAAAATAAATATGTTTGCAAACAAAAAGACAAACCTGCAGATTGCGCATCGTACGACCTGGTCAGGGGTGAAGCTTGGCATAAAAAAATAGAAGAAGGCATTGCAGAAGACTCAGTTTGCTGCTGGAACTAAAAGCACCCAGCTAGAAGGAGTGTGGTGTAGCAAGCAAAAGTGCGCCATACAGAAGAAAACTTGATGCAAAATGCCAAAGCGTGCCGTATAGAGTGTAGAAGTGCACTGTACGGACTGGGCAATAGCTAAACACTATGGAGTAGCAAGTTGAAAGGTGGCATGGAGTAGCTGGAGCATCCTCTTTCTTTCCTCAAGCTGGAGTCACACAAACACAATGCAGAGAAGTGTGGCATCCAAGAGCAGCAAACAGCATGCAGAGTTTTTGTTTTGCAAAATAACAAAAAAAATCCTCCGTCTTATTGATTTCAAAATAAGCTAAAAGCATAATCACACACAAGATTATCGGGAAAGCTCTGATACCATATCAGAGTTGTTGCCAGAATTTGGATAATGCGAGTGCAATGAAGACGTGATCACACAAGATGAACAAGTGCACACCACAAGATGTTAAAGCAATTTGAAATTAACACAATAAGAGAAATTGCACAAGACAAAATGGAGAAAACCAAACTCTGATTAGCATGGAATGGCCAAAATAAGGACTACAAATAGGAGAGAATGAAAATAACTCCTCTACAAAAGGTGGACAAGGCACCCCAAGAATATAATGTAACTCCTCCATGAAAGGTGGTGACAAGGTGTTAAGAATAGAGAAGTAACTCCCATCAAGGGAGTTACTTATGACATTCTTATGACACCTATGACACATCTATGACACACACCTCCACATAAGCTAGCCTATTCCACAAATGTAGGAAAACTCCATGTATGCACAAGAAATACAATTTCCCTAATTAATAAATAGGGAAAAATAAAAACCTACGCTAATAGTAACATGACTTTTTGGAGGGTTTGGATACACTGGATGAAGGCAATCCCTTGCACTTTATTCCAAGAGATAAGATTATTACATCTAAGGATGGTTTTCATTTCCAAAGGTGATCTAAAATTATTCAATGAACATCAAGAAAATATCAAGAGAAATATATGAATTCATATGTCTAAAAAAAATTCTACTTTAAATTTTAACATTCATGGAGGAGAATGAGGAAAGTGATGGGGAAAACAGGCAGAAGACCTCCAATTTTTTGAATTCAATATTGGGTAAGAAAAATAGTCTAAGACTAACAACACCAAGGAGGATGCATGGGAATGTCTAATCAACTCATGATATGGAAATAATATTTTATCAAAAAATTCAAACTTTCAGGCACCAATCCATCAACTCAGGGAACCACAAAGAGGGTCCCACTATAAAAAGGTTATTTTATGTGTTGTAATACCTGATCCTTATCTTGGGTGTATAGGGTTTTTGGAAAGTGATTGGAGGGTAAATATACCTCTAAATTTCATCTTAAACCTTTTCTCTCAAAGACAACACCTATCGGTTTCATATTCCTAACACATTTATATAAAAATTTGACCAAATATTGGAATACTCTCTGCTAGCAAAGGTAAATGGTTTCAGACCTAGTATTTATTCCTTTAGAAAGTGGGATAATAATAGATGGAAACCAAAAGGATAAATCGAGGTGGTATCCCTTGTTAAAAATTTATTTTTGATTAATTTTAACAACCATGAGGAATTCTTCAAATTTGTGATGGAGGGACCTTGGTTCATGGGAAAATCTAATGTCTCTTTAAGGCATTGGAAAGAAGGTACAAACATGAATAGCCCAATAATGGAAGATGTACCTATGTGGTTCTTACTTCCTAAACTTCCACTTAAATATTAGGATCTTTCTATTATTTTAATCATATAAAGGGCTCTTAGCCAACCTATCATGATTGATCTAGTCACTAAATCCCAATGAAGAATGTAACAACTAGTTTCAAGGTACATCCCTACTAACAAACCACTTATCCATTATATCATGCTAAAATATAAATATGGAGTTTGGTATCAAAGTATTTCTTATGAAAATAATTATCCTATATGAAATAAGTGTAATAAACTGAGCCATGTCTCAAAATATTGTCTAAATATCCCTAAAACTCCTTAGGTAACCAAACAAGTTTGGTCTAGAAAATTAGATCCCAAGGGTATGGCTAGCATTCTAGAATCAAGTGGAAAAGTTGTTGACTCCATCAATCCTATAACTATCCCATTAAAATATTTAGTAACTCCAACCCCAACACTTGTTAAAAACATTGTCTCACCTTTATAAAACACCCTTATCATCCCATAAGCTGAGGTTTCTTGTGATACAAGGTTAGCCAACCATTGGGAAAATAATGCAAATCAGTGTGGGGAGCTTATCCCCTCATCCTCTCTAGAGAATAAATACAACATGAATGATTTATTATCTATAAAAAAACATGGGTTAATCAAACCTAACCTAAGGAGTGTCTCCTATCATTAAAACTATGAGACATAAACCTTTTGAATCACTTTACAGTAAAATCCCTTTATTTCAGGAAATAGAGAAGCAAGGATCCCTACGTTGAAAAAGTAAACCTAAGGTATAAGTTACCTTGAAACTAGGAAGTGATGAAAAAATAAAAACAACCCCAACTTAGGGAGGTGGATCTTCTCAAAATAAGGTGGAAGATACCCTAACTAAGGGAAATAGGGTCTTAGAAAAAAGGCTAGAATCCCACTCAAATTGAGAAATAAATTGAGACCCAAGCTAAAACCAAAAAAGGTAAAAATAATATTGAGGTAGGTAATGGACCTAAGCAAATAGCTAAGACTCTAAAGCATATTGTTAAGAGGAAAGAAATAGCTAGTTAAATATCCAAGGGTAGTCAAGAGAACCTTAAATTCATTAGATAAAAATAATGAAACTCATTTATTATAATGTTAGGGGGATAAATAATCCCAAAAAATAGACATTAGTTAATAATTTGATAAAAATAAATAAGCCTCAAGTTATAATTTTGTAGTAAACTAAAATGTCTAATGAAATGTTTGAGAAGTGTATAAATAAATTATGGAATGTGTCTAACCATATCAGTGTATGCTCTAGAGTGACCTCAGTAAAAATTGAAACACTATGGAATCTTCAAGAATTGGAAGGGGAAGTTCTAACTACAAGCAATAATAATCTAAAAATTCTTTTCCAAAATAAAAAATCAACAGAAGAATGGATCTTAACAAATTTCAATGCCCCTAATTATAAAATGATAAGGATAAAACTATGGGAGGACTTGGTAATATTCATAAATTTTATAAATCACTAGAAATGGGCTTTGGTTGGTGATTTTAACTCCCCCTTACCGCAATGGAAAATAAGGGTGGATTGATAGAATTTTCAAAAAGTATGGTAGAGCTCAATGAATTCATCTCTAAAGTAGGCTAGGTAGACATGGAACTCAAAGGGAACCAATTCACATGGACAAACAAAATAATTAGATCAGACTTGATTCAAGTAAGGCTTGATAGATTTCTAGTGTTCCTAAATTGGAATATCCATTATTTTAACTCTCCATCCCTCATCCTAGAGTTGGTTCAGACCATAACCCTATCATTTTTAAAGTGTAAATAATTCCTAAACTCAAAAATATAACCTTTAGATTTGAAAACATGTGGATTCATCACCCCAACCTATTTTAATATATAAAGGCATGATGGCAAGAGCCTTTCTTAGGATTAGATATGTATATATTAGTTAAGAAACTTAATCATTTGGGGAATAAATTAAAAATATAGAACTGGGAAGTCTTTAGAAATTATTTTACTTAGAAGAAATAGATATAGGAGGATCTTCTAATATTAGAACAATAGTTCTCCATACACGGGTCTAATGAATAATATTGTGCAAAGTAAAAGGAATTACTCAATAACTACCACAATATAGAAGCAAAAGTAGAAGATTTCTCAAAGAAAAATTTTAGATGCTTATGGATAAAGGAAGGGGATATAAATATAAAGTTTTTCCATCAATAAGCTTCTTGAAATATAAATTAGATCTCTGAGTTACTACTTGATAATGGAAGGAAATGCTAGGACCCTAATGATATCAATGCCTAAATCATCTCTTACTTCAAAAATATGCTGAAGGAAAATGGTTTTCCTAAAGTAACTTATTTTATGTGTACTACAACCTACAAAATCTATTTTTTAACTCTGGTTTGAATGATATAGTCTATTTTTGAGAGAATCATTGATGAACATGTTAGTACCCAAAATTTCACTAAAGCAATTAGGCCCTTGTTAATGTAAATGCCCAAGTCCTTAGCCCAAATTCATGTTTTCAAAGTGTTATTTTGAAAATCTCAAGTTCATGTTCAAGTAGATAGGTTATTTAAATTGGTCTTTACTTAGTGTATTTCCTTTAGGCACTTTGCATTAGGTATTTCCTTGTGTTAATTTAGTCTGTGTTTGGTGAAACGTCCTTAGAGTCTCTCGGAAAAAGTGCTCACACAAATTATTTGAAGGTGATATTCCTTCAATCTTTTTGTCCACACAAAAAGCATGAAGGGACATTTCCTTCAGGAATTTTGTCTGCACAAAAATCTAGAAGGGCTATTTCCATTATTTTGGGTCATTTGTTTTAGAATTTTTGTCCATGGAAAAAATTCCAAAGGGAACTTACCCTTTAGGCATTTTGACTACACAAAAATCCCTAAAGAATTGTGAGGACTTATTTATTTTGGTCAAAGTGTCTATAGAAAGTCTAAATGATTATTCCTTTAAGAATTTCATCGACACAAAAATCTCAAAGGGTTCATTCCTTTAGGCATTTTATCCACACAAAAAACCTAAAGATTCATTTTACCTTTACAAAATATCTAAAGGGTCATTTCCTTTAGGTATTTTCCCCTTAAAAAATCTCTGAAGGACACTTGTAGAAAAGTCATTTTTCCTTTACAAAATTTCTAAGGGATCATTTCCTTCAAGAGTTTATCCCTTCTAAAATTCTTGAAGGGAACTTTCAAAAAAATTTAAGGATAATTCTGGAGGGCAAAGGACACTTTTAATAATTGTGAAGGGCACATTCAAGAGATCTAAAAGGTCATTCCAAAGGGAAATGGGAAATTCTTTAAGGCAAGTACCCTTGAAAAAAAATTGAAGGGTATGTTCAAAATGGCCAAAGGTTAATTTCAAAAAAAATTTGTAGAGCATAAGTCCCATTTATTTTGGACATTTTGCCCATGAAAAAAGTCTGAAAGAATTATAATTCTTAAAGAAAATCGAAAAGGTCTAATTCTTTTGACAAAAGTACCAAGTTCAAATTCTGTGGGGAAATTATTTTAGACAAAATGTCCAAAATGATTTTCCCAATGAAGATAAAGGAGCTAAGTATTGATTATTTCCAT
This sequence comes from Torreya grandis, assembly GCA_037957365.1. Lineage (NCBI taxonomy): Eukaryota > Viridiplantae > Streptophyta > Pinopsida > Cupressales > Taxaceae > Torreya > Torreya grandis. The sequence goes on from JARHVA010009640.1 coordinate 98,841, forward strand.
AAAAGTGTAGAGGTCTATTTCTTCATCAAATGTGTAGAGGTCTATTTCCTTCAACAAAAGTATAGAGGTCCATTTCCTTTGGAAAAAGTGCAGAGGTCCATTTCTTTCAGAAAAAGTATAGAGTTCCATTTCCTTCATCAAAAGCGCATAACTCAATTTTTTTGGGGTGATTATTTCAGATAAAATGTCTGAAATAATTGTCTTGATGAAGGCAAAAATCCAAATGCTCAATTCTTGCAAGAAAAATGTGAAGTCAAAATCCTTCAGTGAAATTATCTTGAACATTTTTTCTGAAACAATTATCCCAACAAAATGCTCAAAATAATTATTTTGGGATAATCATGACAAAGAAAAGTCTAAAGTAGAAATGTCAAGGATAAAGAAAAGTCAAAGTTGAAGATATAAAGTGCCGATGAAAATAGGAATACCAAAGATAAAGGCTCAAACCAAATTGTCATAGAACAAAGTCCCTAAAGAAATTTTTGAAATGTAAAGGTGGCAGTATCATGGACATATTTTGATAGGCACGTAGACATCAAATCTAAGCTATAGGGACTAGCTTTTGGGATTAAATTTTTTAAAGATGGTCACACCAACATCAATTCTAGACCTTGTGTAGTAGTCATTTGTTTTCAAATGGAGCCAGATCTAATGGCACACATTTACATGGATCAAGATGATCTAATGATACAAAATCAAATATGAATAATCAATGGAACCCTCGATGAAGTGAGAAACTTTAAAATGGTGTGAGGGTGATCAAAGTAGTAGTGACTACCTAAAAGGTACATAAGAATCCCATGGGTCTACCAAATGGTATATCCTTAGGGCCAAGTAAAAGGTAGTATTTAATAATGCTTCACCCTCAGATCATGACCTAATGGAGAAAATTTACTCACCCCATCTAGATCTGATGGTGTATAGTCAATATTGAAAAGTCAAGGATCCTATGGGAAAATTTATAAATGCCAAATGGCATAGCTACATGCCACAAATTTGAAAATAAAGTATATCATGCATGATTTATAACTCATGTTTGCTTGAGCAAGGATGATCCAATGATGTTATCTAAGGTGGGATTTTCAAAGGGGTAAAATTGCATGAGGAAGTGACAAGTGTCCAAATTGGATACAATCAATCAACTTAATCACTCTTAGGTCCCAAAAATTCCTAGTTGGATCTGATGTGGCATGCCAAATGTTAGTATGTGGTAAGATTTTGTTTAAAATCTAAAATTGATGGTTATTTCATGGACATGGTAATGATTCAAATCATAAAATAATATCTGACTGCCATTCTAGAGTGAATATTCCCAATCATGATCACAAATCATTTTCTATTTCATGTCACAATCAGATCAACTCCTGAGCCACCATTATAGCTAATGGGATTTCCTTGACACACACAAAAAAGAGATTTCCTATCCAAAAGTTTCCATGATTTGCAATTGAGTAACATGAAATCACTTCAAAATAATTTTCACATGAGGACAAAGTTTTTTTGGCTCTTCAAATTATTTTGTCCCTCTAATTGTGAAAGTGAGTGGTCAAGAACATATCTAGGTGGTTTCATATGATGAAAAATAATAATTTGGGTGTCAAATATGAATTTTACCATATATATCATGAATTCACCAACATCATTAGTCAAAATTTCAAAGTTTTGTTGAAAATCTTCATCATTCCTTACAAAGGCAATTGCAACAATGATTCTTTTCTTGCAAGTGGATGAAGATCTCAAGTGTGGTGTGGAATATTTTCTATCTAGAGGTATCTTGGTGGACTTGAAGGCTTGTTTTATAATTTTTTAAGTTTTGACCCACATTTATAGATTCAAAAATGTGTAAATAGGGGGTTTTCCCTCTATTCTAGGGTTATTTTTAGTTTTTAGTTGTTGTAGGTCACTATTTTAGGGTTCTATTTTCCCTAAGTCTAGGTTCTACCAAAAAAAAATTGAGACCAACTACTATGAGCAGATCTTATCTCCCTTGCTAAAGTGGTTGCATTTGTAAAACCATTATCAAGTTTTTAGGGCATGTTTATGTCTCCCTTGTCAAAAGAGGAATCTCACCATGCTTGTCCCCATGATAGCATTTTGAAGTGTTGATGTTTGTAATATTTATTTTCAAGTGAAGTGGAAAATGTTTATGGTTATTTATTGTATCTTGTTAATGAAATGCAATAATATGTTTTTCAATTTCTACTAATTGGATATTTGGGTTTTTTTCATTACTGGTTGTCATTCTAAGCATGTACCTACATTATAAATCCCTTTCTCTAATTATCTTTGGAAATGTGTTATTGAATACCTTTTAAGGGCACCCTGGGTTCATGAATTTTGTAGGAGAAAGTATTTGAGATTCTAGTTTTAGTGTATGTTTTAAGATTTTAGGGATCATTTAGTATTTACCATTATCTTTAATTTAAATGTTTTTTCATCTTTGGTAAGAAAAAAATTATCATGAAATTTTGCCAAACACCCTACTATATGAAAGTCTCTAGCATGCCACCCTCCATTTTATAATTATCTAACTTGTCCTACCTTATCCTACCCTAAAAATAACACACCCTGTTGCATACTATAAGTGTTACTTGACTTGAAAATGCATAATATTGTGCATATTTAAAATGTGTTTGTAGTTTGTGCTTTAAATTTTAGTGTTGCAATTTTCCATCTGACCCCTATTATTGAATATTTTATATAATTAAGATTAGAGTCATCCCCTCATCTATCTTTAGTAGATTTTGTATGACATAGAACATTTTTGCATTTCATGTGACAACCCTTCATGGTTAAAGTGTGAAAACTTTGTTATGTGCTGGTCATATTTGTTCCTTGTGCCAAGAATCCCCATGGAGATTGAATTGAAAAATCCCTCCATGTGAGAAAGCTACCCCATAGGTTCTCTCACCTTGGTTTAGGTAAAGCTAAAAGTAGCAGGGAACTAACCATCCCCTCTGTAGGTACCTCTTAGTCATTTTTTGAATTTGGTATAATCTTGATTCCAAACCCTTCCCCAGCTATAATGACATACTAGTGGGTTTTCCATCATTGCTTACCATTTTCCTTTCAAGTGTGCAAATCTGAATATACGAGGTATATAACTGGGAACCAATAGACCATTAGGGGGATTTATTTTTGGGAGATAAATTAGGGATGGTATAATAACTATTCATGATGCCATTCACTCCATACATACTTTAAAAAACAAGGTATGTTCATCAAGATTGACATGAGTAAGACCTATGATAAAGTCTCATGGAATATATTAGATAAAACTATTTAAAATTTTGGTTTCAATCCCTTCTTTTGAAACCTTATTTATAGCTACATATTTACTCTTAAATTTTATGTGGTTGTCAATGGGGTACCCAAAGTATACTTTTCATCTACAAGAGGTCTAAGACAAAGGGATCCCTTATCACCATATTTTTTTATTATTATCATTTAAATGTTGGTTAGACATATTCAATGTACCAAAATACAAGGTATCATCAATGAAATCAGAGTGGCTATAACATCATTCCAATTACTCATGAGCAATTTATTGATGACACATTTTTACTTGGGGATGCATCGATCACTAAAGCTCAATTTTTCAAAGAAATCCTTATTTACTATGAGAAATTATCTAATTGGTACATAAATTTATCTAAAATCTCAGTCTTATTCATAAACATGCAAGCGAGACTCAAAAAAAAAAACTAGCCTTTATACTTGGTTTCAAGATAAGAATATTTCTTTTCACACACTTTGGGATCCCACTCTTTGCATGGAAAATTAAGGATAAATATTGGAATACACTTATTGAAATAATTAAAAATAAATTAATAGGATGAAAAATCCATCTAATTTCCAAAGAAGGTAAGTTACAAATTCTTAAAATCTCAATCCAAAGCATTCTGATCTATTTTATGTGCATTTTCATGTTACCAAATAAAATAGCTAATAAATTTGAGCAGATCTAGTGTAAATTCTTATGGAAAAGATACAAGGAAAAATATATATTCCCACTTATACAATGGGACAAAGCATGCCTCCCTAAATTTAATGGAATATTGTGTCTCAAAAAGTTGAGAAATATGCACAAAGACCTTCTTGCAATATTGAGATGGAAAATCCTATAAAAAGATAAACAATAGAATTATATTATTAAGGAAAAATATATGAAAGGAAATAATGAATATTTTTTTCCTAGGAGGAAGGTCCATTAGATGGGTTAAATTTATGGAAGGCCATATCTTTCAGAAAATAATTATTTAAAAAATTTGTAGATGGAAGATTAGTAATGGGTAAACTATGGATTTTTTTAGATTATCCCTAGATTATTCCAATCCTCTTAAGGAACTAAGACTCATGGAGATATCTAAGACATAGATTCAAAAACTCTTGGGGTGATAAATTTAATAACTATTGGTCACTATAAAATAAGATTCCTAAATGAAAACGTCTCCAAATAAAACTAGTCAATGAGAAGGACTCACCAATTTTATTTAGGCTATACCTACAACTTCAACATATTTATATCCCTTGTCTCCTAAAAGAAAATATTATAATCTGGTCATCTAAAGAGGGTGGTTCTTTCTCTATGAAATCAAGATATATGGTGGATCTAGAACTTGAAGATGAATGAGATGTTTGGTTACCCCTCTAGATTAGACATTTAATCCCTACGACCAACATATTTTACTAGATGGTAATGTAGAATAGGATAATCACTATTGACAGTTTGGTCAAGCAGAGAATGAACATCCCCAATCATTATGCCCTTTATGAATCTTATGAATATTTTTTTAATCATCTCTTTTTGGAATGTACCTTCAACTCTTCTATCCTAGATTTTTTTCTTCAACACTTCCTTCTTTCCTGGGTATGGCTCTATTTTCTTTAGGATCTAATCATTAATTGGAAACCACCCTAGGGTCTATCTTTCATGTCTTTATTTTGGTAAATTTATCTATCACACATCCTTTGTGCCATCTAAAAATAAATAAATGATCACATTTTCACAAATAGAACTTCTTTTATGGGATCTATTTTTGGGCATTTGTGCTCCTCAATATTAGAGACTTGGAAAGATTTTCATGCTAAGCACAAGGATAAAATATCCTTTGTTTATTATTCAATTTTTTTTTAATATCTCTCATGTTTTTTAAATTCCTAAGTCTATGGCATGTAAATGCTCGACCAAGTGGTCACATCCCTCGACTAGGTGGATGAAACTCAACTTTGATGGAGCATCTAAAGGAAACCTAGGAAATGCATGGGGAGGAGGTGTTATCAGGGATCATGAATGAAATGTGATCATTGACTTTGCTAGACCTTTGGTCCACCAAACTAACCATGTTGATGAAGATATGGTATCCCTTTTGGGTATTCAACTTTCTTCTCATTTTTGCATCCATAAGTTGGTTATTGAGGGAGACTCCCTCAATATCCTAAAAACTTTATTTGGAAAAATTATCCCCTCCTACACCATTATATACATTATTTATGATGATAATTTTATTATTTCCACCTTCCATAATACCTTTATCATTCATGTCTATCATGAAGGTAACATTGTCATTGATTGCTTAGCTAACTATGGGGTTAGAATTGATAGGATGGCTATGTGGGACGGTGCCAACTCCATCTTGGCCAAAATTTTAAATATTATTAACAATGATGGCATGTATAAGTCATAATTGTTTCACAAGATGATCACATGTGTTAAATTTAATTTTGGGTGTGTGAAGCCTCCTCTCATTGAAATATTATCATTGGCATATCAAAGAATATAGATCTTTCATCTAGGATATTTATAACATATTTCAAGCTTGATAGTTGTAGGTTAATTATATAATCATCCTTTATCCTATTTAAAAATGGATAAATAATGATCTAAATCAAATGGGGGGTGATTAAGACTACTTGTAACCTATTTCATGTGTTGAAGACCAAGGGAATAAGGACTAGAATAAAATGTGTAAATGGGACCTCACTAAATTTATGTAGAGGATTAAGGGACACAAAAAGGAAATCTTAAAGTATTTTATTCTTACATGGAATAAATAGACATTTTGGATGAGGGGTGTGAAAATTTTAGTGATTGAATAATGTATTGGAGAAGTTACTGGGATGTCTTGTGAGGAGGTGTAAGTGTACAAAGATAAGATTTACAAACTAGAGATGATGTAAAAGTTTTTTTGAATGAACATCATGATAAATATAGATAAGAAGAATTTTTCAAGTTCGGATCTTCCTCAACATTGTCTAGAGATGTGTCTACAAATAATTAAATATTTAACCCTTGAAGGTAAATATACATTGATTTTTTCCCACCATTTTTTACTTCTCAATCACTTATGTGGGTATAAAATCAGTTTGTCATTATATATTTTAAAGTTGTTATGAGCCATAACCCTATCCTATTAGGTTATTAATAATAATTAAATCATTCATGATGGCCTCATCCTTCTACTTGTTCAACATAGTGAAACCATGCATGGTAGACTATAGAATTTGGCATACCATAGAAAAGGAAGGTTCCCCTACCCATTCCCTACCTAAAAAATTATCCCCATTTTACATCCCAATCAATTCTCCTTTTAAGTTCCCCATTAATTTTTTCCCTGCTTCCATAAATAAAAATCCTAGATCTACTTCTATTCCTTGGAAAGAAGAGGATGTCTCTAAGAGCATGGAAACTGGTAAAATACTAGACTTAAACACTAAACATAAAAAGAATTGGGTGTCTTTATACATGAATTTAATGTATTATTAATTATATGACCTCTCTCATAAAATATTTTAATGACCTTAAATATTAAACTATCAAGCTTAAATAGAAATTGGACTAGGAAAAGGAAAAGGAAATCCCTCTGTCGAAGAAAGAAACTAATGTTGGGCCAGGTCAAAAACATGTTAAAGAAACTCAACCTTATTTTAAGTCCAAAAATAAAATTATAATACCCTAGATGAATTTTAAATAGGCTCTTCTAAAAGGACCCTCCAAATGAACTTGAGGAAGAATCAACCAAGAATTGTTGCTAGTGAAGACCAAGGAATTCGATCAATTTTCTTCACAAGAAAAATCTAATTTAGAGGAGGTATATGTTTCTATCTTGGGTTATTTTTGTTTTATTTTTTATATTAATTGATATTTCCTATTGTTTTACATCATTTTAGCTAAATTACTTATGTTTTTATATCCTGTGGGGATTTGTTTTTTGACTATGGGTCTTTACTTGTTTTAAGCTTATGGTTGTTAGAGCCTTGTAAAACCATCTTTATTTTACCTATAAAATAAAAAAATATAAACTACCATTTCCCAATAATGGAATAAAAATTCCTTCTCTACTTGATAATAAAAAAACATATGAAAACTATGAAATGGGTTCTAAAATCAAGTCTTGAAGGACATAAGGACTCACAAAATGAAAATAATATCAAAAAAATCATAGGAAAAATAGAGAAAGTAAGTGAATAAAATCTTACAATGGTACTGACCATCTTAAAAAATTCAATGGTTGAAATAATTAGTATCTTAGAAAATGATAAACCCATTACACTCCCATTTGACCCACATGGGTTCAAAACCTATAACCTTCACAATTCTCAAGGTTTATAAACACAGGACATAATTGCCATGATTCTCAATATTTACATGATTGAGATCTCTAAAAGTTAATAAATATTACTTAAGAACAATCATGATCCTTACCTTTTGAGAAATAAATAGATGGTCCCCTAAAATGGGTTGAAATTTTTCTTAGGCATGGGGGAAAGATTAACCCTATTTTATATTAAAGGGAGGATTATGCCTTTCAGGTTTATACTAGATTTTGAAAGCACCAAAAATAGGGTAGAATATGAATCCTTTTTATTTATAATGTTAATTTATAGGAGGCTAGGCACTTAGAACCTCAATATTATGGGAGACACATATCTAATCACCAACTAGTCTCTAAGATCCACCAAATAAAGGTTGAATATCTTTACTATAAAATAATGACATGTGTTAAGTCAGAAAGGATTTTAAATTTGTTTGCATAAAGTCCATGTTTAGGGAGAATAACCAACTATGCAATTCCATGTCAATTTCCTCTTCTCATTTCTCCTCTAATCAAGGTATTATAAAGTTTAAATTTGTGGTGTCCATCCAAAAGATGCCAAACAAAAAAATACTTGATCACTTAGAAGAGGTAAGTGAGCATCTCATCCTATAATTCACAAAAAATGACGAGGAAATTTTATAATTCCAATGATTCTATGACTATATTTCAACATTAAATCAACAAAAATATTTTACCTCTTGTTTTATCCTTCATCTACCCTTAGAATTGAATAGTATGAATTATATTTCAAAATTGAATATTACAACTCTTCTAAGAAATATCAAAAGGTATTTGTATTGGATGATGAATCTTACAATCTTCCCTCTACCCCATAAAAATTCAAAGAAGGGAATTCCTTTATGATAAAGGATACCACTAATATTAATATTGGGATGAAATATCAACCCAATATCCTTGATCTCATATCTTCATTCTAGCATCAAGATATCGAGGATCACAAGAATTTTCTCACCAAACTTTCCAAACCCTTCACCTTTTATTATTTAGATATGATAAGAATTCAACCCGAAATGGTAGTTCAAAACCTAATCACCAAACTCGATGCCAAACCTATTAAACAAAGTATTATGCCTATGAGACCAAAGGTCGTGTTAATGGTAAAAGGAATATTTTATTAAACTCCTAAAATTAGTATTCATAAAACTTGTGGATTACAGCAAGTGGTTATCTATTAACATGTGTGACCTTAAAAAGAATGAAAAAACTAAGATATGCATCATAAATAGAGACATCAACAAAGTGTGTCCATATAATGAATTCCCACTACTATCCATTGATGTTATTATAGATTCCATGGACTATAGATATAATTAAAATTTCATTTTAGAGGAAGATCAGATAAAAACCTCCTTCAAAACACCATTGGGATCCTTATGTCACATTGTCATGTCTTTTTTCCTTAAGAATGCCAAGGAAAATTATTGGAGGGCCATGACCCACATCCTTCATAACCTCATCCATAAAATAATGGAGGTTTTTGTTGAATATTTTATAAGGAAGGATAATAAATGAGTGAGCCATCTTGATGTCTTACATATTTTTTGGGTGGACAACAAGGATTACTAAAATCACAAAGTATAGTTGATGGACACATGTGCAAATTGAGCTATTTTTATGTATTTGACATATGTAAGCATAAGTATAGATTATGGAATGTGAAGAGTCACTCATTTTAGGCATATCAAAAGGATAGAATGTAAAGAGACAATGCTAAGTAAAACTCTATATATAACACTCCATTGTAATTGTACATGGTCCAAAATGTGATAGAGATTAATACATATTATTTTTAAATGGTTTTCTTAAATATCTTTATCATTGTTTTGTCTATAGTGAGTAATTTGTTTCCTTAATTTTTTAATTATATAAGTATGTACCATCTGTTAAGATTATAATAAAGCTATGTTCTTTTGCACATCAATATATCTAATCTATTTGATGAATACCTTTAGTTTGAATATGGTATTGATTATGTATTTTTGTTATTTATGTGCAAGTTATCCCTAAATTATCATGTTCTAAAGGGTTTTCAAGAACCTCTTATAAAAATGGTGCAATGATCATGGAATTTTTTTGAAACATGTTGAGATGGTTACCAGGATAAGTGGATAGAGAGAGATGGATCAATGAAATAATTCAAAAAGAATATGAAGAGGAATCAAGAAGAATAGGTAAAAATATGAAGGAAATTATTGAAGATCATATCTACAATGAAATATATGAAATATTTTGGTGTGAACTGATTAATATATTAGCTTCTTAGTTATCAAAATTATATTACTATTATTTATAGTCATATAAGACATAACTCATAACTTTGTTGGAGGAAAATATAGAAAACCTATGAAACTTAGACATTGACTAGACCTATGTAATATATTATTGGACAAAGACTACCATTAATGGGTATATTGCCAAATTTATTATACAAGGATTTTAAACTTTTTAATTTGTATAGGATCAGTGTGTCATGTGAATATATAGGAATTTCCTTCACTGAATACCTACTCTAATTAAGATTTTGGTTATGGAAAAGACCATGGTACACACTGCTATCAACATATAATAATCACTTCAGGCATAATGGGGATGTGTGTGATTTAGGAGTGAATGATGTAGATATGAGTATATAAACTTAAATATAAACTAAAAATAGTGGAATATGAAAAGAGATAGAGTGAAAAGAAGATTATAGGATTAAAAATAGAACTATGACAATAGAAAAGATGGATTAAATTGAATAATCTAGACTTAACTAGGAGTAGGAGTAGGAATAAGGTAGAAGATGTTGGAGAAAGGGTAGTCTATAGAGAGGATTTGTAAGGTATAGGAAGTAGATTAGATGTAGAGAAAGAATTAAAAGGGACCAAAGAGGAAGAAGATAAAGTTACGAGTGTGAGGATATGGAGCAGAGTGAAGAAGAAAAAGAAAGTAGAATAAAATTAGATTAATTAAAAGATATTAGTTTTTAGTTAAGAGGAAAAGTGCTTAGATAAGTTGAAGTATATTCATGATAATATATTATGTAGAATCACATAAATATGATGGGTTTTGTATTGTAGTTATAATAAGCCAAGGATAGAGATCATTCATTTGTAGAGTACGCATCCCCATAACATAATTTTATTTAGTTAAAACACCAAAAGCAAAGGAAGGGATCAGAGGAAATTGGTTTTATTCATTCATAGATAAGTTTATAAATATTGGAAAAGAGATAAATAATTACTTTTATAAGAAGAGGCTAGAATAAGTTGGATTTAGTTTTAAAGTCAATTTTAAAATGCTAGTAAAAAGCGTGTAGAAGCTTATAGTCAAAGCGACTAGTGCACAACAACCTATAGTCATAGTCATGAGTGTGCAGTAGTAACCAATGTTATCCCTTAAAATCAACCTAAATATTAATTATAGTCCAATAATTTTTGTTATTTTGATTCCATATTATGGTTTTATGGACCCTTATTAGTTTTTGTTAACCTGTGATATGAAGTGGTAAGTTAGAGGAATAACTATCAATGATGTAAAGAAGTGTGAACTAATAGGATATTTAATAGTTCATGCTTATTAATTAATTTAAAAAATATATTTTAATAGTCTATATCTACAAAAATTTAAATTATAGCTAGTAGTATAATTCAAAATGAATAAGTGTGAAATTTAGACTATTCAGGACCTAAAGGAGATCAGGCAGTGCAATGGATAATCTGTGGGATTATGACTATATAATCTTATATGTGATGAATAAAATTTATTTTTTCATGTATGATAAATAAAAATCTACCTAGTTCATAAAATTACTATGCTCAACAATCAAATTTCTTATTTCATAATCTCAGTTCACAACAAAGGCTAATGTTTGGTTCACTGCACTAATATTGGAATAAATTGAATATTATGGAGATGATCTTATTATTGGATATAAAGTAGAAGAAAATATATATGTTTTCATGAATAATATTGATGATATGCATGGAAAAGATAACCCTAAATTGGGTTTATGGTGCATGGAGTGTGATTGAGAGGGTCATCATAAGAATGATTGTCCTAAGCTCAAACTAGAATTATGTCATCTTTGTAGAGTAGTATGGTATGCAATTATAAAATATCATCTACTAAAACAATACATAAAAAGTTATTAGAGTTTTTACTATAGTTACTGTAAGTCAACCAACCATAATGAAAATATTTATCAAGCCTTATAGGAATTAAATGAAGATATTACTAAGAATGTCTTCATAGTTTATGAATAATAATTACCCACTATGAATTAAGGACTCCTAATCCCAGAGGTATAAATGGTGAGTTCAACACAAGTTATTTATGCATGGGTACCCTTATCTCCTCAATATCAATATCAACCCCAAGTTCTAACTAGTTGGTCATCATCATTTCTATAATATTATTACCAATATTCATGGAATAATGTGAACCCATAATATTAGTAATTAAATTGGGCTCCTGTATAACCTCAACATCATTACGGTAGATATAATTCATAGCAATAACATCAAAGAGGATTTAATATATAGTAGTCACATGGTTAGGGCTATCGATAGAATAGAGGAGGCTATAGATAAGGATATAGAGGGGGATACTAAGGAGACTATCAAGGTTATCACAAAAATGATAATTGAAAAGCTCTTCAACTCATCTAAATGCTATATGTGTGGTGAGTATAATCATTTTTCATAAAATTATCCTAATAACCATTAGAGACAAGTATACTACATGTATTATAAAGTGTATGGGTAGCATCAAATAGAAGATTTCCCAGTATTGGAGAAGCAAAGAAAATAAAATCCAGTGTGTAATGTGAAAATGATTATTGCATAGCCTACATAAAATATATTTATACAAGCAATTACTAGACAACAATGTGTAGAGCAAGGATTTATTGCATTATAGATATCATAGGATCAGGGAATCATAAAGGTGAAATGGGACAAATATATTGACCCTACCATAAAGAAGGGATTGATGTATCAAGTTAATCAAGTCCTTCAATAAATACAATAATAGATTTCATTAGGATACATCATAGACATAAATAAATATATATATGGTTAAATTATGTGGATCATGAAACCAGAAGGTGTTATTACTATGCTCATAGACTTGTTACAATTACTTAGCATGCTATGAAAAGAATATATCTCCAAAAATATTACAAATTTATTACATAATCTAATGGAGTGCACACAAAGGGGAAAATAGTGTATTGACAAGGTGTTTTAATATGTTTAAATAAATGATGGGATGTAGACTCATGAATGGATATTAATCTTGTATGACATGAAATTCTTAATGCAATATTTAAATTTATGATTACTATTAATATGATCCTAAGATATACACGAGATACCATTAGTAGGCCACATTTAAGATACATTCTTATCGCCCTCAGCCTCATGGACTATGAGTGGGTAAAACTAATTGATCACCTCAAGGATGTATAGATTAGAGTAGTTGAGCTAAGTTTACATAGTGATTTTGAAGTAATTGACATGAAGAAAATTGAGACCCATTACCCTACCTTAACTAGTAATAAATGGGCTTACAATGGTAAAATGACTATTAATAAAGTGTTAAACCAAGTAGGCTTATCAAGGAGACAAAATAATTGTCAGTCTTTTGAATAAATCAGAGTATAAGCCTTATATGATTTTCAAGGAACCATATTTTTTGTATGTAGTTAGTGGTAATAGTTGGTTCAAAGTCAACATGAATACATAGAATAATTCATTGTAAGCTACTAAGTGTTATCTTTTGAACCCATAGATGGAGTAACCATAAACACCAAAGAAGCTACTTTAAAATATGGTACTAACAAAATATCGAACACCCCAGTTTCAAATTGAAGGTTTTACCTCTCCATCAGTGTGATCTCCTACTAAGTCAGAGGTAGATTTCATGTATAATATAGGTGTCACAATAATGGATTGTAAAGAACCTACTCTAGATGGTGTTTTTACTTGGGAAACAACATCTTCAATAAGTGGTGATTCAGACACCAATGTGTTAAACTAAGCTAAGGCAGATCATGATATATGGCCTCTACACATAGTGTTCTCCACCAAACATTTATTATGTCAATACTTTACAATAAAGGATCTTAATCCATTTATTTTTAGGTTAGAACACCATGTGTCAAGGGTGGACTAAATATTTAGCACATAAATTTATTCACTATAAATAACTATTGTGATTTGGTGGGTAGTGCATAGAGATCCAAAGATACACTAGGAAGAAACATGTGAATTTTTATGTGCTCAGTTTCAGTTACTTCCTACTATGAAATCATGATGTCCATTATTTTAGGAAGGCCAATGTCCTAAGTTTCACATTCATCAATATATAGATATATGGTCTTTGTAGGGAGTGAAGTCAAGGTATTGGGTATAAATCTTCAGTCACACACTAACACCACTCCCAACTACCTAGTGCATGCATCAAGAGCTCAAAATAGAGACCAAACATAGGGCACAAGTGTAACAATACTTTATTCAAACCTTTATGTTTGAGTATGATAACCCATTGGTACAAAATGTATTATAAAAACTAAAAACTTTTCTATTTTATGGATAATCAAAATATTTGGGAGATGAAATAGAATTATCATCACATCATGAAGTAACTAATGATTTTATTCTAGCACTTTATAATTACAAGGACAATTAATAGGAATAAGCTCTTATTAAGCCTTAAAATATAATAAAAAATAAGATAAATTAATCTAGTGATAGTGATTAATACATGTATTTATAAGGCTTATTTGAATTAGAATGAGAATCCAAATCAACACTTGTCCAAAGTGTAAAACAAGTTGAAGAGGGAAGAATGCAGAACATAAACATTTTAGAGTGGGAAAGGAAGCATACTCTACAAGAGGTTCTTCCTAGTGTGTCAAGAACCACTAAAAAGATTGAATAAAATATCGATTAGATTTGATCCCTAATATTATGATTGTGGGAGGCTATTTGGGGAAGGAATAGATTTTAGAAGCATTATAACTACTATGAGACTATCAAGATGTTTTCCTAGCCAAATTCTCTAAAGTAAAAAGTGTAGATCTATCATTGGGGGAGATGAACATAGATATGAAATAATTTACTAAACACATTAAAAAGTTACCATACATATTAAACCCTAAAATGAAGATATAGGTAAATGATGAATTGGATCACATACAAGACATAGGGATAATTTATCTAGTTGAAAAAATAGACTGGGTGAGTTCCATAGTGATAAAACTAAAGAAGTCTGGGGAGATTCAGCTTTGTGGAGAATACCACACACTAAATTATGCCTACATAAATGGTCCATTTCTAATACCATTCATGAATGAATTCCTTGAGTCATTCATATGTTATGAGGTATACTCATTCCTAGATAGATTCAATGAGTACCATAAAATTTTGATCATAGAGGAGGACCAAGATTAAATAATCTTTGCAACAAAATGAGTGGCATTCACATATAATGTCCCTTTTGTTTGAAGAACGTGTCACAATTTTATTTATAGATATATTAAATACATTTAAATACTTCATTTATTTTTTTCTATAAGTATATTTGGATGACTTGGTTATCTTCTCCTTGTTTAAAGAACATCTATCAAAACTATGATTAATGTTAGAATGATGTCTAGATCTGTGCATTACTCTGAATTTGAAGAAATGCTTATTTTTAACACCTTTTGGTGTTCTTCTGGGCCATGTTGTATGTAGTTATGTCATCTTGGTTTACCAAGATAATATTGTAGTAATAATGGGGATACCACTCCCAAACAACTCTATAAAAGTGTGCACCTTTTTGGGTCATATGGGGTACTATATATATTTATAAATAGATGCGTAGTTATATCTACACTGATAGAAAAACTTATATGTAAATATAAAAAAATTAAATGGACATCAAAATGCCAAACATCATTTATTCATATCAAACAAAGGTTGGTAACAACACCTATTTTATTTTTTCCTAACTAGAAGAAGTCATTCCACATACATGTTGATACTTATGGTATTATAGTAGGGTTTTTTTTAATCACAACTAGGGGATGGTGGTTTGGATCATCCCATACATTTTTCCAATAATAATATATCATTAGTAGAAAATAAATATATGATTATAGAAGGAAATTACTTAGATATTGTATTTTCATTGAAAAAGTTTTGACATTATCTATTGGCCACACCATTTTAACTTTTCATAGACCACCAGGTATTGTGAAGCCTAGTTAACAACCCAATATTGGGAGGATGTATCTCTAGGTGGATAATTTTGTTTCAAGAGTTTCAATTATAAATTTTTTTGAAGATAGGCCAATAAAATGTCATACTAGATCATCTAAGTAGGTTACAAAATGGTGAATAACTAGAAGAAATAGAGGATGTCCCTAGATGTTCACTTGTCTAGGGCTAATACAATCCTTGATAATATGGAATACATTATAAAATTATTAGATCAAATAAAATTTTCTATGATTTATATTGAAATAGATAAAAATTAAATTCTCACATGAGTTATTCCTTATAGTCTCATTAATGGGTTTCTATATAAACTAGGAAAGGATGATATGTTATACAAAGTAGAATTATAACATGAATGATCATAGCTTCTCTAAGAAGCACATAAAATAATTATAAGGGGTCAATTCATAAGTAAACATACTAAAATAAAAATCTTATATAGTGGTCTTTGATGGTAGAACTTGTTTCATGATGCACATAGGGTGGCCAAACATTGTGATCTCTGTCAGAGAATGGGAAAACACAAATAATAAGATAAGATGCCATTGGTCCCAATACTTGTAGAATAACCATTTGAATAATGTGGAATTAAATTGTTTGAACCTATAATTATCCCAAGTAAATGAATTCATATGTTTTACATTATTACTATGATATATTACTTTACCAAGTGGGTGGACATTGTTGTGACACCAAGTTATAGTGTGAAGGATGTTGCTAGATTCTTATATGAAAATATCATTACAATTTTTGGATGCCTAATAAAGTTGGTCAGTGCCAAATGAACTCACTTTCTCAATAACACTATAAATACTCTCACTAAGTAATTTATGATCTTTCACCACAAGACCATGACTTATCACCCCCAAGAAAATGGACAAGCTGAAGCATTGAACAAGGTATTGGGAAAAATGATAATGAAAATATGTAATGTTCAAAGGGATGATTGGTAATATCTCATTCTTATTATTATTTAGGTGTATAGTACAAATTATACTTATTACATAGGCTTCACTCCCTTTTAACTTGATTATGGTCTTGAGGTAGTGATTGTTGGTGTAGACTTTTGTCCCACTAGGTTTTATCTACATGGTCTAGTCAAGATTGCCTAGGTTTAATAAAGGTCCTTAAATAAAAATAATACTAGATGCATGAGGATGTTGGGATATGTTGATTTTCCTCCTATATAAATAAACTTTTTATGTACTTTTTGGCTAATGCATTTTTTAATGATTTTATGAGAGAATGAGATAATACTCTTTTTCACAACTTTCCTTGTGTGATATTTTTTCTTTCAGGTTATGAGATTCACTCTAAAGATTATTCATGATTGCATAATTGTTCATTTGATCATGGTGTAATCTAACATGATATCAGATCCATACTAATAGTTTTTTGTTATATGAATCTTTGTGAGATCCTTTAACCATATTCCTACTATTTTCTATTGTTTCAATTTTCAAGGGTTTGATGGGGTTTTTTGAAAACTCATGTAAATATTTATAGCTAGAGTCTCTAGAAAAACAATGGATAGTGTTATTATATTCATAGTATTCCAAAACCCTAGGATTGGCTGTAAACATGACCTAATTTTGTGACTACCATTTTCAACCATTTTTGAAGGGTTACAAGTAGTTTTATTAATTTTTACACATTTTCGTACTGTCAAATATTTCAATTCAAAAATGATTTCTAATATTTTTTAGATTTTTCATATTACCAAGTGGATCTTTGTCAGTTTTATAAAATCCAAACTTATTTATATATATCTAAGTTATTTTTTCAAGCTTTTTTAATCATTTTTGATTGGTTTAAGTGACTTTTCTATAGAATTATGGACTTGGAAGTATTTTTGGATTCTTCAATCCCTCCTTATTTCAGTGATTTAGGCCATAAGTGTGTATATTTCTATGCATTTATAGACCCAAATTTCCATCAACTAGACCCTCCACCATGAGGAAACACATGTTTCATGCCTTTGTGTGACCCAAGGTTCACTGGCCTAACCTCAATTGATGTAAATGTATGATTGTGGACTTTGTAATATGTGCCTCTATGGGTCCCAAGGCCTATTGGCCCAACCACCAATGATGTTGTGACATGATTTTTTCATGACTATGCTTCACATTTCTATGAGGCCCAAGGCCCAATGGCTCAACCATCAAATCTATGGTGACACAGATCACTAAAGGCCCACACCTCTTTGCACACCCATGCCTCCATGGGTTTATATGTCCAAAGGCCATCCTTATAGTACATGATGGTGTGGATTCACTCTCAAACATAATAATGGTATAACAAGGCATCAATTTTAAGACTAGGGACTCACAATGTGTTGGAAACTATAAAATTTAAGATAGGGGTTTGTGACACTATTCATTGAAAAAGGGGATATTTTGGGAGTGACATCACACACCAAGTCGCATCATAGTGTAAAGTGACATCATCAAGGGGTGAATCATCATCCTACCTCTTATCCCCCTAATCATATGGTTTAATCACATGAGGCAAGCACCCAACTTAGCCCTTGGTCATATGGAAATTAAGTTCATGGTCACTTCCGACCCAAAAATGCTTAAATTTTGCTCAAGAGAGGCTTAAGTTTTTCCTTTGAAAGTTAATGCATAAAATTTCCTTGGGGTAGTTAATCAAAAATATTTATAACACTATTTCCACCAAATTTTTCATATAAGAAGATTTTCAAATATATATAACTTTTGATCAATAGCTCAGATTTGAGTGTCATCTTATTCAAAAGTAATTTTTCATGCTCTATACATTGGTGGTATTGTGGGACCTTTATATCTCTTTTTAAACCAACTATTGTCCACTTTTGGATGAGTTATTAGCATAGTCTAACATCCCTCTAGTTCTTTCATGCTTACACACATTTTCTCAAGATGCATTCTTAGCTGAGTTTGACATCTATATGAGTGTGATTACATTTACAACTTAAGGGGTTCACCGCAATAATTTTGAGGGTGTATTATGTGGTGTTGTGTATTGTTTTTTTATACACTTCTTTCCTTTCTACAAAAACCTATTTTCTACATTATGAATTCAAGTCAAGTAAGTCCACTCACACCATTTAATTATCATGAATGTAAATCCAAGATGGAAATCATTTTTTAATCCAAGGGTTACCATAAATTATAATGGGCACTGAGATTGAACCTAAAATAGTCGAATTGAAAATCAAATGTTTCAACCTTTATGACAAATTTCAGAGACTACTATGTTTTTCGATCTTTCTTGATCCACTCTTTCTCATAGAATATATCAAAATGCCTACTCCAGTGTGGTCTACTTTTAACACACTCTTTGGAAATGAAGATGTGATGAGAGGCTATGATCTAGATAATGAGATCATCATTATGAGCCCAAATGACTGACACCCTCAAATACTTCTTCAATAAGTTTAGTCTTTTGAGGTTGTAATTAAAAGAATTTGGAATTGACAAGAAAGAAGAGAAACTATTTCTATTGATACTATTTAAACTAGGTCCATAGTATTTCATATTTGTATCCACTTTTCATGCCACAAAAAGTTCTCTTGGATCCACATGGAAGATTCCTTATTTAGATACATTTGTTTTTGACTTTATTCAAGAGCAAGATAAGTTGATATAGATGGGAACTATGAAGTCCTCAAAATCTCATACACTTTTTTCTAAGAAAGAGAAGGCTTCAAATCACTGAGAGAATAAATAAAACAAAAAGGATCAATAAAAGGATGCAAATCCTCCCATCTCCAAATCCAACCATGAGTCTTCTTCTTCAATTTCTAAGCCTCAAAAATATTGGATCAAATGTGTGTTTTTCTTGGTAAATCATGATGAAAGTAAATTTTTAAAGAATTCCATTGACCAATTGACTAAGATGCTCTAGAAGCACAAAATTAGTGTCCCTAATTTACCAATCATCACTCATCAACCCATAAATCCTCTAAGGAAAATGATCATGGTAAAGAAAATGCAAAAGATAATAGTAAGGTGAAATCAAAGGGAAAGGCCCTAGTTATTCTTGTATCTCTAAATCCTACATGGGTCATTGACTCTGGTGCTTCACATCACATGTCCTCTTCTTAGATAGAGATTGATTCCTTTGAACCATGTGACATGACCTTTATACAACTAGGTTACAACACTTATAAAAAGGTTCTCAGGAGAGGGTCTATTAAAGTGAGTGCTGTAACATTCAATAATTTTTTAAGCGTTCCCTCACTTTCAATTAATCTCCTATCAATTTACCAAATCACTCACCTTGGTTTGGACATGTAAGTTGAGTTCACTCCAGATTTAGTGTATGTTAAATAGATACATAGTGATATTATATTGGTAGTGGGAATGGTTGATCATTCGATTTGGATATATAAATTCTCACACTTTGCTCTTGACTCTCCTTTAGATTCTCCTTCTTCAGACTCACCTAAACTTGATGACATTTCTAATCCTGAGCACACTTCTGATATTGATGACTCTTCTTCTAATACAAATGACTACATTAGTGATGGGGAAACACTTATGCCATATCCTTATCACCTTATATATGTTGAGGAGTTATTTCCTAATCAACCTACCTCTACTCTACCTCAGGCATTACATGGAATAAGTATTCTAATCTAGGACACATCAAACATCGATCAACCTATCATATAGTTTTAGGGCATTCTACAGTCCTTCTTAGCCTATGTTCCTACTACATCTTCTTGGCATAGATCTATTGGCCCCATATATTGCATGAGGAGAATGATTCCTTATATTGGAATCACACCTTGGTTGAAGATCCATTAGGTACTTGGTAGACTCATTCAGTATTCTATGGTGATCTACTCTTCACTACATCTACTTCTGATCCATAGTCACTCCTTTGAAAGACATAGGATGGCTTTAGTTAGTTTTAGATTATAGTGGGGATTTTAATCCCTACCTTCCTATTTTATCTATTTTATATAGGATTTTTTGTTCTTGTGTATTTTATCCTTTTCTCTACTTTATGGGAATTGCATTATCCTTCAGTACCTCATCAGACCTCATTGCTAAGACCCAATTATTCTACCCACCTAAGCTACACTTAAGGGGGGGTGTTGGTGTATACTTTTGTCTCACTTGGTTTTACCTACATAGTATAGTCAAGATTTGTTAGGTTTAATAAAGATCCTTAGTGGAAAATAATCCCACATGTATGAGATTATTAGGACATGTCTATTTTACACATATATAAGGAACCTTCATATGTAATTTTTAGCTAATGACTTTTTTAATGATTTTATGAGAGAATGAGAAAATGCTCTTTTTCACAACTTTCCTTGTGTGATCTTTTTTATTTCAAGTTATGATATTTCACTCTATAGGTTCTTCATGCTTACATCATTGTTTAGTTGATTATGGTGTAATCTGATAGTGATGTTTATGGAGTACATTATTCCTAATCTATAAATTGAAATGGTTATGAGGTTGGGAAACCAAGACTTTCTGAAACAAATATTAATGGATCTAGTTGAAAGGAATGAAAATAAATAAAGGGCACAATGTATGTAAGAGATCCATAAGTTAAGTCATAAGGCATGGCATGATCACAACTTATGATCTAAGAAATTTCACCCATAACAAGTGGTAATGTTGTATGATAGTAGGTTTAAGGCATTATTATCAAAACTACACATCAAATGTATGAGACCCTACACTATTTATGAAGTCTCATAATAGATAACCATTGTGTTAAAAGATATATAGGTAACAATATTACTAGGACATGTTAATGGTTTTAGGATTAAGCCTTACTACTAGTAGTCTTTATCATTATTCACTAAAAATGGGAGAGGGTTCTGAGTAGCCCCATATAGTTAATAATTTTATTTAATATTATTTTATGCTTTTTTTGTATGTTAGGGTTAGATTGTTGTATAATATGATCTTGGAATCATAACACATCATAATAGAGTTAAAATATTTGACATCATAGACTACGATCAATTTATAGAGATATTTTGAAGTAAAAAAGCTAACAATGACTACATGGTGGTCATCAAATAAGTCTAATAAGATGGTATTGATAGGATAGGTATGGTGAAATTATGGACAATGGTCATTCAATACCATTAATGATAAGCTACTTGAATAGATTGCATCTTTCTTGAAGTAGATCATGTAGTATAAAGATAGGCGGGGTCATAAAATAAATGAGATATGTGAAGGACACTGAGTCACATCATCTACCTAACAACAAATTAATCAAATAACCTAGATAGAAAAGGTTAACCATCATATCAAATAGTATTCTATTGATATTAATTTGGGAGGTAAATTCATGTGCAATCAATGTAGCACATTTAAACTAGACAACTAGATGGATTTACATGCCAAAAGTTATATAACAAAGGGCATGGAAAAGACAAACACATTACACACTTCTAAAAATAAGTGTACTTTGTGATCTACCTTAAAAACTCCTACTTATTAATAGATTACATACTAGATCTAAACCAAGTAAAATAAGTATTTCATGTAACCTAATATAGTAAATATGGAGAGATCTTAATTTTTTATCCCACTTTTATATGTATGAAAAGAGGAAATGGGGATTGGCCTAGGTTTAATAAAAACAAAGTATCAAGACCAAAACTTATTTGAATTCATTGATGTAACATAATCCACTTTATTTATGTAGGATCCACAAAAATCAACATAGGTAGGATCCTTATCTCTTCAACATCCATTATGAGGCTTAGATGTGAAATGATTAATTAAAATACATACTTTTGGACAATTAGATGAGATAATGTTCACCCTTCTTAGTAGTTATAAATAAGGATCTATTCATTTATCCCTAATGTCATAATCTAGATCACTCTTTAAACCATGACATAAGCAATAGGCCTCCTAACTCATATAAATTCCCTCCTACCTTACAATTCCACCACTCCACCAATTCACTATGATACTAAGGATAAATATATAACAAGGGTATGGAGAAGAATACCCATTGATTCAATAAATGATGCTTCAGTACACACTTTGGTTGAATGCATTACCAAGTAGTTTTGGCAAACAATAAATTAGGCAAAGCAGGTGAAGCAAGCAAAAAAAGGTGTTATTAACATTACATATCACATGATACACCCCTATGAAAACTTCAACTGACCTAAGTTTCTCACACCTGAGATAACCACAAAAATTGAAAATATTTTCACAGGTACCTTAAAGACATTCTAATACTACTTTTTCATTTTGCTTCTTTACTTCACATGGTAGATATCATCGTAAGGATTGATCAACTCTATTGTCAATTTCTAGTTTATTATTACATTCACAAACATAGCATGGACAAAAATAAGGTGGTATTATTATCAATTTATGAGTTTCAATACATGGTGGTTGAAGGCCCTAAACATGATTAATTTTCACCCTAAAATCCCCTAAGATGTCATGAAATATCTTTAATAACATGTTTCATTTACAAATTTACAAAACAACATCCAGATCAAGGTACATGAGTTTCCCAAAACAAATATTATGCCAAGGTAGAATTTTTGAGGTAGAAATATCTAGTTATGAGGTCTTTATCACCACGATGGTCTATTCCCCTAGGTACACAAGAACTAGTATAACAAGAAGCACAACCTCAATCATAAATAAAATTTCAATAAAAAACATAATCGTAGGCACCACCACAACCAATAATGGCTCCAACATAGTCAAACAAAGAAAAGAGAAAAACACTAACACAACAAGCTTCACCATCACCATCAAAGAGGAATACATGACAAACAAAGTCCTAGATGTAAAATGTACTTGTTTATAAAATAAAAACTAAGAATGACTTGCTAGGGTTGGGATTCAAGGAGTAGGAAGTCCTAAAGTCCATGTTGGAAGACATCAAATATGACATTTATGAGCTTGAAGAAGAGAAGGAATTAATATTTTTTTAAAGTAGTTCATGCCTATAAATTACACAATTAGGTAAGATAAGACCTTTAAGTCAATATTACTCAACCTCCCCCCTCTATCAATTTTGACACTATAGGGAAATAAGCATCTTGATAAAATTTGGTGGCCAAAATATTCCATAGAGATCTAGATACAGGATTCTATGTTGTGTAACCATAATAATTACTAGCACAAGAAATCCCACCACCGCCATTGTTTCAAAGACCTTGGATGCATGCCACAATATAACCTTCTCTAATGATCAAGGATAAAATGGTGTCTTTCATATACCTAGCATAGGCAAGTGCAACACAAAAAAATCATGAGTCACAACAATAGACATAGGACTAGAATATAAAAAGGCAAAAGTAGAGCCTCAATCCTCCTCCAACATCTAAAAAATGATAGTTGTAGGTCAAGGTAATATTATGGATTCTTCCACTTCAGAGGATTTATAATAGATTAAAATATTTAACTATCTAACCCCCATAGACTAATCATAATAAACTATTATACCATAGTCATAGCCCTAAAAAACTAAGGAAATAGAGGCTCATAATAAATTAGCTAAAGAAGTGGATGTGAATAAAAATTAACAAGAAGAGGTAGTAAGAAAAACTCAAGAAGAATAGGATATGAAATAGAATAAGTAAGAGGCATAGGCACTAGAAAAGGATCAAGAAGAGCAAAATTCCAAAGAAGAGCAACACATCAAAAAAAAATCTAAACATATGGTTAAAGAACATGTAGCTAAAGACAATTCCAAGACTGAAGCTGAATTCAAGGCTAACATAGACATAGAATCTAAAAGAAAGTCTGAGGTGGAATCCAATGCTAAAATTAAGGCTAAGGCCAAGGCACAAGATAAATCTAAATCTAATCTAGATGCTAAGGCTAAGGTTGAAGCTAAATCTAAATCCAAAAAATAAAAAGAGGCCAAAGCTAAGGAAGAAGAAGACCATGTAGAATAATAAAAATTGACATCATAAGGAGGTGTGTAGTAGGAAGCTTTGTAACCAAAACCTTAAATTTCCAACTAGTGGCTAAGGGATGTTCCCACATCATCCATCGAGTACACTACCTTTTCTCTTCCTTTGGCATAATCCATGTTGGTCCTATGGTGTTTTTAACCACATCCATGTCCCATGCTACCACTATGCTTCAAACATATTTGAATGTTTCCCAATTTCTACTAACCAATCAAATTGAAGGCACAACTATATTCCAAGAGTCAATATCATAAAAGGATTTGGCCTTAGAATAAGAATTTTTCCAACTATAATATGAAAATTCATAATTTAGATTATAGATAAAAAAAATATGTATTATCTAATTAATAGCAACTGCCCCACATTGGTTATACAAGTTTTAGGTGACCAAGTGATGTATGAAGGAAATTAGCTCACATCTTTATTAAAATAACTCACAAAGGACTAACTAGTTATGATACAACTAAAAACACTATGATCTCAAGGACAAAGTGTAAAATTAGAAATAGAGGCAATATATGAGTTGTTTTAGGAATATAAACAAGTTTTGGATACTATTTTGCAGCAATTAAAGAAAATAGCTCAAGGTATGTTGAATTGGAGGTAATGCCTTAATAATTCATTATCTATCACTTAACCTGAGTTTCTAATAGTAAAAAAATCCAAAGATGTCATGGATGATCAAAAAAATACTTTAAATTAAATGAGTAGCACTATCAAATAATTGTTGGATTCAAGGGATAACACCATGCAAAAACTTTAGACTTGACACACTAAGAATCTACTCACAACAGTTACTATCCTCCAAGCTTAAAATCATGTGGATTGATTAGATTAGATGATATTGGAAATTTAACTCATGATATCAAATGTAAAATATAAATTCACCATCATAAAAGATTAATATGTTCAAAACTTGATGGTAATTTAGATTCTACTACACATATTTCTTACCATGGTGCAGGAAGTGCTAACGAAATAGAATATGCTCAAGCAATATCTCTCCTAGATTGATCCCTCCATTACTAAAATTGTGGATGAGCCTAAATTAATTCTATTTTATTAGATCCAATAGGTGATAAAGTAGAAGAAGTTAGTTAAAAATTCATAACTAGATATTGAACAATAACAATAACCTCCACCATCTAATTTTACACATCCAAGTGATTCATTGATAGCACAAGCAAAACTAGCACAATATTACGTAGCATCTTCAAATTATGTCACCATCCACCCAATAGGTAATATTCATTATGATTGTATAGTTTTCCCAAGTTTTACACAATTTTTAAGAATATCTTGAATAATTAAGACTAGGATTAGATTGGTTGAAAACCTGTAAAGGGAGGACACATGGTTATGTTAGTATATTTAAAATTTGAAAGGGTAATAGGTTAGTACAGTACTTAGTTGAAAATCTAAAAGGGTAGCTAAGTATTTTGAAATGGGTGAAAACCACTAAATAATATCTAGAGTGATAAACATGACTCTTATTTTTGGTTTATTCCCTCAACTTCAAAATAGAATATCCTGTTATAACTTTATCTCAAGATGAGATAATAGTTTAAGTCCAAGAAAGTGTTGGGTGAAGAACATGGCTTACTAAAATTATAGAGTAGATTTGATGGACATGTGTATAAATTGAGATATATTTTATATTGTATAATATTTTGTATGTATTCAACCTATGTAAACATAAGCGTAAATGACAAAATGTGAAGATTCACTCCTTTTAGGCATATCAAAGGAGAAGTGCATGTTCAGGGTTATTGGTGGAAATATTTTAGGCTTTATCATTTCAAAACATGGTATTAAAATTGATCCCTCAAATATATGTGTCATTCAATAAATGACCCCCTACTAATGAATTAGGGATAAGATCACTCTTGGTGAAACTAGGGAAAATCTAAAGGTTTATCCCTAATTTTACATATGTTATCAATCCCATAAACAATATGATCAAAAAGTAAATTAGTTTAACCTATACTAAAGACTACTAGTATGCATTCAATGTTAGGTTGTGGAGCTAAAAGCTTCACTGATGCAGACATGGAGGAGGTTGCAAAAGAGTTGTGGAGTGTCACAGACACCGGCATCGATCAGGCCAACTGACGTCAGCAGAGTATAGACAGAAGGCAACCGACGTCGGTCTTAGATCGGCTGGCGTCGGCACCCCCAGGCAGACAGGGACCGACGTCGGTCACCTGTAGTTCGAGCTGCGAGTATATTATGGGCAGTTGGTTGATGAACCAAGTGTTTGCATGTTTAGAGCTAATTTTAGACTGAGAGTTGCGGATCTAATTATTGTATTAGATGTCTAATTATTGTTTGGATGAGATCTATATAATAGACTCATGGTTGTATTGTAAAGTGTGCTAGAAATCCATAGAGCTTTTAGAGAGAGCTAGTGTAGCTCCTCCTAGTTCCAAAGGGGTGCTGAGAGTGTGTGATCAGGGAGAGTTGCAAGGTCTACAAGGTTAAGGAGATGATCCACCAGGGTACTGGTTGAAGAATCATAAGGACTTGGTGAGGCAAGGACAAGGGTTCTTCAGGGGTGTAGAGATATCTACATGGTGAGTAAGGTCTAGTGATTTGTAGGTAGCAGCAGAGACCAGGAGATCTACTTGGAGTACGGTTGTGTACTTGGTGAACTGGCAGCGCGTTACTGATTGGTTGGAGAGGTGAACATCAATTATGTATTGGAGTTGATTGTTGTGACCGAGAGAGAGAGGGAAGAAGGTCTTGAGGTGTGGCGAACCTTTGAGGTGGAGGAAGAAGTGGCATCTTCCTTATTGTATATTCTTCTGAGTGATTATTAATACAATTGTGTATTGTCTCTCAATTCTTGTGTTGTTTCATATTTCTAGTTACTTATTGATTCTGGTTAAATTCCGTGTTTAGTTGCTAATACAAGAAGTAATCATATGTGCTCTATTTGAGGAGCAAGATCCTGACATTCAATTCAATAAACTTCTAACTCTCATGGCCCCTAATTTTGATCGACCTATCATCATTTATTTCAAGGAAACTAAGGTTTATCTCACTTGCATGTTAGTTGATTAGTATGATGATGGCTAAGATAGAGTGATTTACTTCATTATTTTCATCCTCATTGGTTATGAAACTAGATATACCCAAGTGGAAAAGAAATGTCTAATCATAGTCTTTGCAATGAAAGGATTAATGTGTTACATGTTCAATCTAGAAATAATCATCATCATGAGATTTCTAACTATTCATACCTTCTTAACCTAGCCACCCTTGTCAAGAAATTTTGGTAATTTAATTACAAAAATTTGAATTGACCTACATCAACCAAAATTCTAATAAGTAACAAATCACCATTGACTAATTGGTCATGTAGACACCTAAATTATGTCCATTTAATATCATAATTAACTTTATTTAAAATGGACATTGAATCAACCACCATCCCAAATTAAATTTTTATATTAACATAATTTCCCTCCCTTTTTCAAATAATTAATTAATTTATCATGCACACATAATTCTTTAAAAATAATTAAAATCTAGAATTTTCACCTCATCTTGACATCTTCCACACTTCTCTAAACCAAGTTTTGAGTCATACAACCACCTCATTAACTTATTAAAATAATTTTTGAGTCACCATTGAACATTAAAACTAACATAGTGAGTCATTCAATTACCTTGACCTATTCATAATGAGGCATTCAACTACCAACTAAATTTCCTCTTTTCTCTCTTACACATGAAGAATTAGTCTCTTCTAGTTGGATGAGGACTCAAATCCAATCATTGATAATTATAATTATCGAATAAATACATATTTATTATAATAATTCATAGCCATATCCACAAGTCTATAAATAGAAGTATCATCCTCTATTTTCACTATCAACTTTAAAGCTATTGAATCGCTATCAAATTCATCCTACGCATCCATTGAGAATCTAAGTTATTTGCACCCATATGCTACCCAATTCACCTTTGTTTGGAGAAATTAATTTAGTACCCACATCCAATGAAGTGATATCAAATAATATGTTCCGAGTGGTGAAAGTGGTGTGTGTATTTTACATGTTTTTAAAGTATCTTATTGTTTAACTTTATTTTGTTGTTGTTTCTTTATAAAAGGTTTAGGTTATATTTAGAATAAGAATTTGTATTAGTTTCATTTCTTATTTTAAAATATTTTAATTAGATTATAAATTTTTAGCTATCACACTATGGCACATCCAATGAGACCTTTCCCACATCTAGTTTATCATATTTATATTCTTTAAGATTTTTTAATTATTTTTTGTTTTCTTTCATAGTGCATTACTATTTAATCTTGGTCTAGGAAGTTATTTTTTGGTAGTTATCAGATGTGGTTTTTCATTTTTTTATTGTTTTACATGTTCCTACATAATAGTGGTTTCATTTTGTGGAACATTAAGTTTGTAAAACATTTTGGTGGGTTTGAAGAAGATTTTGGTGGTTTTGTTCTTAGCAATTTTTTAGGTTTTAATTAATAATTTTCTAGCTTTCTATTTAAATTTTCTAATTTTCTTGTCGTTCTAACATCTTAAATTCATCAATTTTTTGTTTATGTGTTGATTTTATACTATTTTCTAAATTTTGTTGAGTAGTGGTTTTGTAATATCTATTGGTGGGTTCATTTTGTGAAACAACAGATTTGTGGAATATTTTAGTAGGTTTTGTGTAAATCACAATAGTTTTGTGAAACTAGTCAATGGTTTCTTTATATTTTTGCTTATATTTTGATAAATTTTCTATGTTATGTATATTTTTCTGGTTTTTAAATTTTTAACCTTTGACTTTTCCTTGTTTCTTTGTTTTTGGTCTACTTTTCTCTCTATTTTTCTTCTTTCTACAAAACAAAGGTTTTGTGTAGCATTTCAATGGTTTTTTAATTTAGAACAATAGGTTTGACAAAAAAAATTATCAGTTTTATTAACATTTCAATGGTTTTGTTCAACATTTTGATGGTTTTGTTCTCTACACTTTTTTGTGACTTTCCACTACCTTCTGAGCTATTTTACGTTTCTATTATTTTATGTCTCTACATAACAACAATTTTATTCTGGAGAGTTTATTTTCTTATTTATATATATTTTTATCATTTTGGCTAACTTTTAGGTTCCTTAGGTTTCCTAATGCCTTATAAATTAATACAAATGGTTTTTATACATGATTACTTGGTAAAGAATTAGAAAGTGAAAATTAAAAAAATCATTATTTTATTGGTTTGTTGCTAAGTTTTTCTCATTTCAAGTTTTTCTTTTGCAAGTAGTAATTAAATCATAATTCTATTTATTGTAAATCTTTTCTTTTTTAATCACAAAGGATTGTGTATTCTCTTTTTTTGGTGTCACATTGGTGACAATACTTAGAAATCAAAAACAACTCTTATGACTTTGTATTACTTAAATTACACTTGTGTATACTCTTTTCTTGGCATCACATTAGTGATGATACTTGGAAATAAAAGGTAAATTCTAACCTATATTTTTTAAATTTATATGGGCTCTACTGACCATGGATTTCACCACCATGCAGTAGGTCAAATCCTATGTACCGATAGGGTATATAAATTGAGGACCAATTATTTTTAGTACCTAAGGGGTGATATGTTTTATTCACATTGTGTTGTGAGGGAATTTCATGTTCTAATACTCAAGGTTTAAACAGTTACCTCAAATTTTAATTTTTTACATTAACCTATTGAAACCTTACTTGTGGGTTTGGCATGTTAGGACTATATGCATTTTTGTGTGTCTGTTAAATAAACTTGTTCCATGGTCTTGGGCCTCAATATAATGAAATTTGTGTGTGTGTGTGTGTGCGCGCACGCGCGTGTGTGTGTGTGTGTGTGTGTGTGCGTGCGCGTGCACGTACATGTATATATGTATGTATTTATGTATTTACATACATACATACATGTGTGTGTGTGTGTGTGTGTGTGTGTGTGTGTGTGTGTGTGTGTGTGTGTGTGTGTGTGTGTGTGTGTGTGTGTTTGTGTGTATGTGTGTGTGCACGTGCACGTACATGTATATATGTATGTATTTATGTATTTACATACATACATACATGTTTTGTGTGTGTGTGTGTGTGTGTGTGTGTGTGTGTGTGTGTGTGTGTGTGTGTGTGTGTGTGTGTGTGTGTGTGTGTGTGTGTGTGTGTGTGTGTGTGCGTGTGTGTGTATGAGAGAGAGAGAGAGAGAGAGAGAGAGAGAGTGAGTGAATCTCATTTATATAATATTTTATAAACCTTAAGCCTATGATATCCATTTCAACTATTTGAATTGTAGTGCACCAACAAGTAGTTAGCTCTAGGAAGTTATTCTCAACTTATCCTTGAAACTAGGTTAAGTAGAATATGGGTATGGTTATAACTCCATAGTTAGTGATTTTAAATATTGGGACAATATTTTATAATGGAAAATCTAGTATATATGAAATCTTACAAGTCATTCAAGTCATTTTTCCTAGTTTTTACCATTTATGTGACTTGCATGTTTATTTTTTGTTGAAGAAGAGTTTGATAGTTATTTTTGTTTCTTCTTAACTCCTTGTGAAGGCCACATACTTGATGTTTTTTTAATTAAAATCTTTATAAACTAAAATCATAATTCAATAAATAAAGTCTAAAAATACAAAAAACTTATTGTTAAACATTTATGCTATTAAGTTATTTTTAAGTCCTATACTTTTTATTTTTGAGTCAAACTTTCAAATAAATGTCTATCATAACAAGACAAATAGCCTTATTAAACAATCCTATATTTAGATAATATCCTTTTGTAAATGATCCCTTCTAATTTAGAATCCAAAAGCATCATATTGAGATCAATGACAATGTTGAATATAAGGGACTTTATCCACATGAACATATCCATGAAGTATTTTTTCATAAAAACCCACCTTCTCAAGTCATGTAATACCTATTATAAAATAATAATGAGGTCTTGTTACAAATTTTGGGTCTAAGAGCTAAATTTACACTAGATTTTGAAGTCAAACAATAAAAAAACAATTATAGGTTCCACTAACAATAATCAAAATGTCTCCCAAATTCACATAGATAAAGGTAAGGTAGTTATAGATGAAACATACCAATAAGGACATGTCTTTTTCATTGAAAATCATGTCAAAATTTTATAAAGGGAAATAATTGAACTTTAAGGTAAAATGTCAAGTAATCCTCTACTTAATAAATAAACCAATCCAAATCTTAATTAAAATGCATATTCAAATATAAATAAATCAATCAATCAAAATTGAAATAAAATTTTGAATGTATATTCAAATTTTAAGCAACCCCTCAATCCAAATTCTAATGTCAATTCAAATCAAATCACCAATTCAAATATAAATCTAAATTTGAATGTGTATTCAAATTCAAATATAAATCAAGACAAGAATTCAATTGTCCATTTGAATTCAAACATCAATAATCCAAATCAAAATTAGAATTCAAATGTCCATTCAAATTTGAACATCAATAATCAAAATCAAAATAAAAATTCAAATATAAATTTGAATTCAAACATAAACAATATAAATCAAAATCAAAATTTGAATATCAACCCCAATCCATATTCCAATACAAATCAATTTTAAAGTTAATCATCCAATCCATTTTTTAATCCAACTTCAAACCAACAATCACCATTCAAGGATATGGAATTTATCCAAGAAGGTCAAATCATCAAAGACAAGATTCATGGATTACAAGATGGGAGTTATTCCAAAAGTAAACATTTTAGTTTTGAAGGAATTTTTCTACACCCTTTTGATATTACTATGATGATGGTACCCTTTCCTTCACATTTTAACCCCCATAGTTTGATAAGTAAAAAGTAAAAAGAGATCCTAGAGAATTTATTAAATATTTTTATATGGCATGTTCATATGTTAATTACATAAATGATTATCTATTAAGACTCTTTCCACATAGTTTAGGTGTCAAGCTCTAGAGTGGTTTTTACACTTACCTAAAGGATCAATCATAACCTTTGAGTACCTTCATAAAACATATTATGACACTTTTCATATAATGTTGAATGTGAAGTGACCATGTTATATCTATACAACACTAAGAAATGTAATGGAGAGACTTTTGCCTCCTTATTATAAAGATGGTGTACCTTATCAAGCCACTTCCCATTGCCACCTCTTGAAAAAAAACTTGTAGTTATATTTATGAATAATCTAAATTTGTAATTAGCCTATCAAATAAAACTCAATTTTGTTACATATTTTTATGAAATCATATAAAAAGGAGTTCAAATTAAAAGAGCCTTAGTTTCCAAGGGTGCCATCAAAATATTTAAACAAGAAAATTCTTATTCAAACTAAAATGAAAAGCTTAAATTCTATGCAAAGAACAAAAACATGGTAGGAGATGATGCAACTGATGTTAAACAAATTCAAATCACCCAACCTATCAAAAAAATATCCATGCTAAGTGGTCAACCTATAAAAGATAATATAAAATGAAAATTCACTCCTTAAGGAATGCCATATGATGTAGTCTTTCAAAATTTGGTAGCTGCAAACATGATCAAATTCCTCATACCAAAACTTTTGATGAGAATGTTCCAAAATATGAGTGGTATAAAGATAATTAATATTGTGAATTCCATTAAATAAAATTTCATTCTATAAACCATTGCATGAGACTCAAACATTATATCAAAGATTTAATTTATAATGGTGGCATAACAATAGGGAATGATGCATCAAATTCTAATAATAAAAAATTAGGGATATATCAAGATCCATTCCCAAACCATAAACAATGTCATACTAAGTAAAACCATGATAAAAAATAAATTAATAATTTCAATCAAATCAATCACCCCTTCGATTCTATATTCAATACTATTGATTATATGGATCTTCATGTTTTTGTTATTATAATTAAATCCAAATATTGTGCCATAACCATGAGGAGTGTAAATATTACCATTCCAAGTGTCCCTTTGCCTAATATTGAAGAAAATATAACATCATATATAAAATTGAGTAAAATTCAGCCCAAATTTCCATTTGGACCTTCTCAATATGTCTCACACTTTTAAGGACATTTTATATAAAACATTGAAAGAATCTAAATTTTATAAAATATCAATCCATCCAAATTCCAATAATTTTAAGACACTTTTAATCAAACAATAAAGTGAATTTTTATCACTCATACATTTTACCCATGGATTCATCTCATAATTTTCCATTGTACATATAAGTATTCATTTCCAAGCATAAATTAAAAAGGGTGTTTATAGACAATGGGTCAGACTTAAATCTATGTAAATTAATTTTGATAAATAATTTAGGACATTATATGATAGTAATAGAGCCTAATACATTACTATAAAGGTATTTGATAATAACGAGTGCCAATTGGTGAGAATTATTTATCTTTCACTCATGGTGGGGCCTATCATTCAAGAAACCCTCATTCATTTTCTTGATCTAGATCTCCCATATAACATACTCCTTGAACATATATGTATCCATGCCATGAATTCCATTCCACCCACCCTCAATCAATGTTTAAATTTTTCTCATGACAGTATAAAATTTACCATTCTAGTTGATCCTCAACCCTTTTCATATTGTAAATTATTGGAAGGGAGATGTTGAAATTCCAATTATTTACCCCTTATAAAATATATAGATGAACCTACAAATAAGTCACCATAGTTTTAAAATTACATCCATCCTAATGAGTTACTTTCCACATCCACCAATCAACCATCTACTTCTGAAAATTCACCATCCATGTGCAAGTCTACATGTCTACCATCTATATTTTACATTGTGGATGCAAGTATAGGAGAATATAAAATTCATGATGCCTATTATCTAGTAAAAAATCATATGTCCCCTAATAATCATGGTAGGCCCTATCATAGATAAAAAAAAAATGGTTTGTAAGATTTGTAAAACTTATTTCATGGAAGGCAGGTTCTTTTCTAAAGAACAAATTGAGGATTTAAACTCCTCTTAGCTCTACTCTAGTGAATTAGCTACATGTTTTCAAATAAATCAATATCTTACACATAAATCCATTATGTGCCACATCATGAACTATAAATTAGATATTCTTAGTATCAATGAATAAGGTCTCATTAAACCTATAATGTCTGAAACATACGAAACCTTTCAAGGTATTGGATTCAAACCATCTAGTGTGAGCATATGAAATTATGATAGTGACTCTTCTTCCACATATGAAGAAGCCTCTTGAAACACTAAAAGGAATTCCATTTACATTTGTTTTTAATACGTATCCATCACCAACCTAATTTCATGATAACATCATTTTGACCCTCGAATTAACCTTTACATAGTTTATCCTATAGAACCAACAATAACCACCATCACTTGAACATTTTCAGAATGATGAGGCCATATATAAGTTTTTGAGAATTAGAGATCATATTATAGTAGGATATAAAAATAAATTATTTTAAACTAAATTAAATAAATATGCATACTTTATGGAACTTTTAGTTTTTACTTATCCACGCCATCATATAAATAGTATAGTTTGGATGATAGAAGTATCAGATGATGAAGTTTCAAATTTACAAAATATTGATGAAGACATTTCCAATCAACAATATCTTGAGGAATAACTTAATATTCTTCCACTTATAATAAATTTTCAAGAATAATCCACTCTATTAATTTAAAATACTATCAACATCAATATTGGAACTGAATAAAATCCTAAGATTGTGAAACTTGTTTCTTCCCTTAATCTAAAATAAAAATCCACTTTTACTCTAATCCTCAAATACTAATTAGATATGTTTACATTGTCATATACAAAAATTCCAAGGTTGGATCATTCATTAGTTTTTCATCACCTTGTTGTACATAAGGATGCAAAACTAATCAAACATAAACTCAAAGAAATGCATCCAAAGGTGGCACTATTCATTAAAGAATAATTATAATTTGGCTTCATATGACTAATAAAATACTCAAAGTGGATATCTAATATAGTACCAATCATTACGAAATTATTATAAATTAGAGTCTACATATATTTTAGTGATATCAATAAATTATGTCTTAAAGATGACTTTCCTTTACCAAACATATACATGATTGTTGATTCCAAAGAAATCTATGAGATGTTTTCTTGAATGGATGGCTTTATGAGGTATAATCAAATAAAAATAGCTCCTAAATACCAACATAAGATAACATTTATAACACCTCAGGGCATGTTTTACTATTAATTAATTCCATTTGGATTCAATAATGATGGATCCACTTATAAATGATAAATTATAGTATATTTCATTATATGCTTCATATTATCATTGAAGACTATGTACATGAGATTTTGGGAAAATCAAAAACTAGAGATCATCTTATGGCACTACACAAAAAAATTAACAATTGAGAGAATACAAGGTTGTTTTCAACCTAAATAAGTGTGTGTTTTGGGTTACTTCAGGTAATGTTTTGGGCTCCATTATATCACAAAGGTTTATAGGTGGATCCTTTAAAGGTCACAGCTATTAAAGAAATACCTTCACCAACAAACCATAAATAGTTTTGTGGTTTGCAAGGCAAGATTCAAGATATCCATAGATTCATATCGTATCTTACAAATATATGTCATCCTTTCACATTTATTCTAAAAAATAACACTAATTTTCAATGGAATGAGAAATTTAAAAAATAATTTGAAAATATTAAACACTATCTAGTAAATACACTATTCATAATGCCACCAACTCTAGGGAAACCTTAACTACTATAAATTTCAGCAACATAGTCTATATTGGGGGAATTTTTAGTACATCATGATGAATAGGGAATAAAAAAATAAATTTATTAGTTTCTTATAACCTTGTTATCTTATTAACTCAAGTACTATGCGATTGGGAAATCATTTCTAACAATTGTTTTTACTTCCTAAAAACTTTACCATTACATGCTCAACAATTAAACCAGAATCATTGTAAAATTAGATCCACTTAAGTATATTCTTTCCAAATAATCTTTAACATGAATAATGGATAAGTGTTTTATGATCCCAAGTGAGATTGATATAAATTATGTCAATAAATATATAAAATGATAAGTACTTGAAAATAAAATGATTGAAGCACCATTGACAAATGTCAAACCTCTCATCATGGATTTTCTAGTTGAAGTTTTCATGTCCTTGGATGAATCATTATATTGGAAATTATACTTTGATGTGTCTTTAACAATTCATGGCTTAAGGGAAGGTATTGTGATCATCCTCTACATGATGATCTCATTCCAAAAGCATTTTGGATAGGATTCACTTGTACTAATAATATTTAAGAATGTGAAGCTCTTATTTTTGGTCTCAAACTTTAAATTCAGTGAAACATTCAACATCTCTTAGTTATTAGGTATTTATGACTAATCATCAAACAAGTAATTGATGAATACCAAGCTAAAGATGATAAGATAATTACTTATAAATGGATGGTGGATATTCTTAAATAATTATTTTAATATATATAATTTGACTGAGTCCCTTAATTCAATAACAGGGTAATTAATGCAATGGCCATGATTAGTTCACCCCTTGACATACATCTAAATGATAGTTAGAGATAGTTATTTGTTGAGAAATTTATGTGTCTAATGTATGACACTCTTGAATCGAAAATGGTTTGTGAGTTTTTTTGTCCTAATTCTCCTTGGTATAGGATTTATACACATACATCCATGATTATGTAGCACCTCTCAACTTATCCCACACTCATAATAAATCCTTCATGTAGCAAGCTTCCCACTTCACCATCCTTGGAAATACATTATACCTTAGGGTTTATGATGGAACTTTACTATGGTGTTTAAAATCTGAATGTGCAACCTTAGTAATTAAGGAAGTTCAATTTAGTGTTTTTAGTTCTCATACTAGTGGCATGGTCCTTATAAATAAACTTCTACATGTTAGATATTACTAGCCAATTATAGAAACTAATTCATGCCAATATGTAAAGAAATGTGTTCCATGTCAAAAACATGGTGACCTAATCTATAGTCTATCACAAGTCTTACAACCCATCACCATTCCATGGCCTTTATCCACATGGTGGTTACACCTCATATGTATACATACAATATTTTTAAAACTTTATCAATTACTGATGATTTCTATCTTACAGAAACCCATCAAACCTTAATCTCTCTGAGTACATGCCTTAAAGGGTGTACCAAGAAAGGGGTGGTAAAACATTGGTGCTTCACAAGATTGTTGTGGATTTGTATGATTCCTACTATCAATCCAACCTCCTTATTTAGATTTTATATCCATTTAACTCCTATGATGTCTCCTTCAAATCTTGAAACCCTAAAATATGGCTAGGTCTAAAATCTAGTATGACCCTCCAAAATCTAAAATTTGCACTAGAGGTTTGAAACCACTCTCAAACATCCTGAAATTATAAATATAAAATATATATTAAAGTATAAGAAACTATATTTCCATGGGAACATATGTTCCTATCATTGATATTGGGTCATACCCACCTAAAGGGCAATGACTCCTAAGAGAGGAGTATTCATCATAAGGGAAGAGATTAGCTAGTTAAAACCAAATCCTTATGTGCCTGGGGTGATGGAAAGAGGGGGTCAGGGAGTAATGTGTAAAGATATTATGGCTGGTGATGAAATAACCATGGAGGTTGGTAGAGGAGGCTAGGTTATGGTAAAAGGTATCTAAACCAAATCTTGAGGGTGATTCACTTTCTACTTCTTCTTGGAACTTTTACCTAGGTCAACCTCAAGTTTTATGGTATAAGGACTCAAAAAGATATTAAGATCTATAGGGGATAACTTTGGAGGTTGTTGGATTGTTGAAATAGGTGCCAAGATAATCAAAAGAGGTGTCAGAATGGTTTTAGCTACTTAACATAATTTCCTAAGAATTATAGTTATGATTTTTGAATGAGGTATGCATATAGGTACCTAGACTTGAGGCATAACTAAAGGAGGTATAAATGAGGTTTTGACTTAGGGAATGGATGGGGTAGAGGTAAATGAATAAGTGAGGATTATTAGGAGGAATGAGGCATAAGGCACCTAGGTAAATAGTGAATTGGGTGTAATAGGGAAGAGAGGATGTACCACTTAAGTATCTTTTAAAAGGGGTGTGAAACTGAGTGGTGCCATGAGAATGAACTAGAAGGTGGTGAGAGTGAGGGGAAGAACTTGTAAATTAGTGGGATTGAGGGGAGTAACTTACATAAATGTTTTTTGAGAGCCTCATATTGGGCTTGCCCTTAGGCTATTTCTAACATCAAACCTTAGGGTATACACAACTTGGGGCCAAGGTATTGATTGTGGAGTTTCTTATGTTTAGGTTGCATAATGCCAAGTTATGTGGGTCTATCTTGGTTGGGTCTAAATTATAAGAGATAATAGAAGAGGAGGAGGTGGATATAAGACATGAGGAGTAAGTTATCAGGAGGAAAAGGTAGTAGAATACCTTTTAGAATCCTTTTATAAATTATAGAAAGAGTCAGGGTGACATTCTCCACAAAATGAATAGGTGTAAAAGGGGTTATAGATGGCCTAGACTAGACCTTCTTTCCCTTCTTCTTGTAATTTATGATTTAGGATAGCACCTCCTAGTAATATATAACATTTAAATATAACTCATCATCTTCCTCTAACTGGTGGCTTTAATTAATGTTGAGGCAAGTTAAATACCTCACCAAATGAGCCCTGATCATGCCTTTCAAGTCCCAATGTCAAAGTTGAATTATCCTTATATCAAATGAATCCCACCTAGTTAAAAATTTTTGGATAAGAGATAAGGTCTTATATACATGGATTCGAATGGTTATTGAGAGAGGTAGGCATGCCTTCTATTGGTAGTTGATGAAAAATCCAAAAATAACCCCACCAATTGGTATGGTATCACCTATTCCACTAGGTGATCCAGGATGAAGTATGGTAGGTGAAGGGAATTATTGATAATTCTTATGATTCTAATCATTATATCTTCTTAGAAGTATTAATAATCACCAATGGCTGAAAGAGAGTCTCTGATTTCCTATGATAAATATGGCATGTTGGCCTTGTTGATCACATTATACACCATCGAGTAGAATAAATTGAAAATGTCCCAAAAATGGTTCCTATACTAGTGGCCATATAATTCATAAAGGACTACATGGATTGGTAAACCCCCTATAACTTATATAGAAAAAGTAGATGGCTTGAAGGTGAGTGTCCTACAAACCACGTCTCTAAGATAACTCATCATATATAAGTTACCACATGCTCAAGAATATGTTATAGCATTAACCAACTTGAAGTTGATCAGCCCTCCCATATCTAAGACCTCATATATAATGAAAATCATGTTGATCAGGGGTACCCATAATTCATTGGCATGCATGTAGTCTACAACCCTAAACAATCGATTCAATAAAATCATACCCACCCAAACCTCCTCTCAGAAAGTGTAGATTGTGTATGGATTGATGTCTTCCTTGCTAACCCACTTGGCATATGGATTATTGTCCTAGTTTTTTAGGACCTCATATATTTGAAAAGTTTCATTCCACATCAACACTATTGTTACATCTTATAAAAATATGAAATCTAAGAGAGAGTAATATGCTTTGTAGGCAGTCTTAGAGATGTCAACAATCTGGTGTCAAGAGTTGGTCAAGTGAAACCAATTTTATATGTCATCCTCTACTTTTTTTAGTGGTTAAGAGAAATAAATAAGTTAGTGTAGGGGGAAATTTTAGGTTAGGTCATGGTCCTATGAAAACCACACTTCTTATAAGACCATAGAGCATCTTCAAACTTGGCTTAATCATTATTATCAGAGCTTGAGTCCCTGGGTACTTGTTTAATAACTTTAAACACCTCATTATAATTCTTGAATTTAGTCAAGCCCTTTAGGAATAGGGTATTTTTATACTTAGGTTTAGATTTAAGTTTTTAGGAGAATGCAACCATTGTAGCAAGACACGGGCTAGTAGAAAAGTATTGAGTATAGGAGAAAACACTTGGGTATATGAATTAGAATGAATAAAAAGGAGTTGACTTTATTCTAAGGATGTGAATTGATAACCATTAATGAGCCTTTCCTAATATATTTATAAAATCATACACTCATTCCCCTATATTAATGGCATTTGGTGGATCACTTATTATGGATTCAAATTTGGGTTAGTGGACCGATATCCTTCCTTTATTTCTCAATCTAGAGTTAAATTTAGAGCTCATGATCTTATGCCACCTATCATATTTAGAAAGGGTTATGTGACATTTTTAAAATTGTCCAATTAGGCCCAATTTCTTATTTTTAATGCTTAGAACATGGTATATATGTGGTCACATCTCCTTGAGTCCTTCTTGGGTAGCTCCTCCCTTATGCCATGTGTTATCCACCTATTGGTTCTCATATCAATAGTCAACACCTAAGCATATCCTTTTACTTCATTATCATATCCTTAAAAGGGGAGTGATGCCACTTAGGGACATGTGGCCTCCTTTGATTAGTCTTTAGGATCCATTTGTACTTTATTCTAACTATCCCAAGTCCTTACAAGGCCACTTATTCATACACCTGGTTGTGCCACATGTCATTCTATGAATAGGCTAGGCTTCCCTAAGCTTTGACATATTTGATATGATCAAGAAACTAGATGCTCTAACATTAGGGTACATCGCATGATCTAACTAGGTTCAGATCCAATTAGATTGGATTCCCATAATCTCTAACATATATGATAGGACCAAGAGACTAGCCACTCTAACATTAGGATACTTATCACACTCTTACTAGGTCAGGCTCCCTTGGGCTCTGACATCTTTGATAGGACTGAGAGACTAGATTCTCTAACACTATGATACATGGCATGCTCTAATTTGGCCAATATCCCTAAGGATATGACATATTTGATAGGAATAGGAGATTTATTTCTATAACATCAGACTACATGGCATGCTCTGATTGGGTTGGGCTCTCCCAAGCTCTAACATCTTTGAGAGGGCTAGGAGACTAGTCACTCTAACATATTTGACAATTTCCACATGGATTTTATCTATTGGTCCATTCATTCCTACAAAACCTATGAAAATGACTAATTGAAAGTGAAAATATGTGCAACTAATTAATAACTTACTCAACTTCTAGTTAGGCTTCAAAGTACTACATAGGATGTCAAGTCTATCACTCTAAGAAAGGACTAGTACTCTAGAAAATTCTTTTGAAATAAGACATCTAAGATTAGTGCTCTAAGTCTAAAAATTAAGAAATCCTTATCTTGTTCAAAAAATATGAGGTTTTCCATTATTCTCTCCATAGGATTTTGGGGTTCATGCATCATCTCAATTGGTCATTATAAATACTAAAAGTTTAGGGAAATCAGGGCAACATAAGATTTCAAGGACTTAGTTCAATCAAAGTTAGTCAAAATGAAAGAATGGGTCTAGGAGATCTATTTTTGATTTTTTTAGGGGTCCTTCCATTTCTATGAAAAGGGGGATGTTGGCCATAACAAATGGTTAGTTTTGTGGGGAAAGTGATGATACACATTTCAAACCTGACCAGTTAGTTTTCCACTTCTATACATAACATAGACTATAAGAGAGATATTTAGACATATTATAAAATAAGGCACCAAAGTTATATAATTAAAAGTGGCATATTGATATTTCATCCTATAGACATCCACCAATATGTGTACGAAGTGATTCTCAATTTTTCATTTAATTCTAGATTTTAATCGAGAAATAGAGGTTAGATCATATATCAAGCTCCTTCAAGGGAATTATTGGTTTGAAGGCTCAGAGGGGGGTGGTATGGGATTTGATATATTATCAAGTAGGTATATACATCATTGATAGAGATACCTCTGGTCCTATTCAGGTCCTTGTTCCACTTTTAGCTAGGTTAGAAATCCTATGATGGAGGTTACCTAAATGGCCCTCTTGAGGATGAATCAAAATTTAGCTTATGCATGTTTTCTATCCTTTCCAAGATTTCTTGTGAAGAATTTTTTTATTTTTGGTCTCATCCATTAAGGGTTTGAGACCAATACAATGGTTAAAAGATGAGGAATAAGCTCTAAATACCTAGTTGGTCCTTGATTAGCTTGAATGGTCTTGTCTTTTCCTAAGATGTTACATTAAGTGCAACTTGGTGGCTCTATTTAGATGTGGGTTATTATAAAATCGAATTTATTCTCTTATAATCATTGGCCTCCTAGATCTTAAATTTAAAAAGGTTTAGTTTTTATCCCTAACTTTTTGGATTGAAGATTAAATCTTGGGTCACCTATTTCTCAACAATTCTTCCTAAGATTCATCCATCACATAGATCAAGTACTAGAAAGGATGGGTGACAAAGGAACATCATAAAAATAAGACAAAAACTAAAAGGAACAAAACACAAAACAAAATCAAATTCACAATAAAATAAAACTAATCTAATATGTACATTACTGACCCTTGCCTCGATTATTCAGAAATTATGTTGGATGGGATAACCAAGAAATAGTGTTTCAAGAACTATCTATTTACTGGAAGTGGAAGATTTTTGCCCTTGATATATTTTATGTGCAAGGAATTCTAACCTAGGATTTAATGTATTTGATATTGTCCAATCTAGAGGTGATCAAATTTAAAATTCTAGCCCTTATTTTCATGAGCCTTGTCCCACATTAAGACTAGGTCAAATATTCTAAAGATCTTGATCTTAGCTCTTTTATCAAACCATCTTTTGACTATATCTTGATGTTTGATGAAGCTTAATATAGCTTCATCCCAAGATTCATATAACTAAATTATGTCTAAGAGTTGAAAATTTGCCTTCTCATCTAGTTCCATGAATTATTGTATGAATTTATAAGTTGGTAGTCTAAGCATGACTAGCATGATCAGTTCTAGTCCATAAACTAAAAGTAAAGGAGAGATTTTGTGGGCTTGTTTATACCTAGTATGGTTAGCCCATAGAGTGAACTTTAGAAATGAGTGTCATTACCAGGGCTTCTCTCTAGTTTAATTTTTTATGGTGTTTATTAAATTATTTTTGGTGGACTTCAATTTTTTCCCTTGTGGGTAGTTATTATATGATAACTTTAGCATGATTCCATTTTTATAGGCCCATTCAATAAATTATACAATTTGGAAGGCAGGAATATTATCACACACCAAGGAGATGGAGACTATTATCACACACCAAGGAGATGGAGACCCCAAAATGTTTGGTTACAATTATTTTTAGGAACTTGATGACTTTGGTAGTAGTGTTTCTTTTAGTTTCAACTTCTTTAGACCACTTCATGCAATAGTCCATGTTTATGAGGACAAAATTATGGCCAACTAATGAATTAAGGTTGATGACTCTAATGAAATCCAATCCCCATTGGGAAAATGGTGTGGACTCCATAATGGGTTGTATCAACATTACCACATGGGTTTATTTTTTTATCAAAGGTTTGGCAATAATGGAAAATGAAAACATGGGCATGAACATCTTGGAATAGTGTGGGCTAGTATTAGCCTTCTTGAAGAACTTTGTGTTCCATGGAATTTGTTGTAGGGTGACTATCTCCATATTTTTCATGGAAACTTACCATTATTTCTCTAGATTCCTCTCATGACATGCATCATAGGTAAACTCCTTCATGATTCCTTTTTAAGTGAACTCCATTCTATAGCATATATTGAGAAACCTTCAACTATATGACCATCTTATGTGTATGGTTGAGTCCCAGAGGTGCATTTCCATAGAGTAGGAAGTGAATGATCAGGGCATACCATTCTAATTTTAGTACTATCCTTTGGTATACTTAGTGCATAGTTATTATTAGATATATTGTAATCATTAGTTTGGTGAGGCCCTATCCTATAACTAGTTTGGCTAGTTTGATTCCTTTAAGTAGTTTGGCCAGTTTGAGTTCTAAGTCATACTCTTGTAATTTTATCATCCATCAACCTCTTTGTTTTCCCAACTAATTCTAACCCATCATATACTTTATTTTTGGCTTCATGACAATTACATGTACCTTATTCCTGA
This sequence comes from Torreya grandis, assembly GCA_037957365.1. Lineage (NCBI taxonomy): Eukaryota > Viridiplantae > Streptophyta > Pinopsida > Cupressales > Taxaceae > Torreya > Torreya grandis. The sequence goes on from JARHVA010009640.1 coordinate 143,675, forward strand.
GGATGTAGTGCCTAAATTTATTCATCACCTTAACCAAGGTGTAGGCATGTTTTTTTAGGGTAGAGTATCTCATCTCTGCATCCTTAATATTGGTTCTCATGAAAGTAGAGGGGTGTTCTTCTCCCCCTAATATTTAGGTGAGGAAAGTAGTAATGGTGTGTTTGGAAGAAAAGGAATAGATATATAAATCTTGTGTATAGTCTAGGATGATGAGAAATGGGCCTTGCATAATGGAATTTTTGATATCCTAAAAATATTTCTTTGATTTAGCATGTCATTATACTTTTGCATCTTATTTTAACATAGCATTCAAGGATTTTATAATTTCAATAAATCCAAAAATGAACTTATAAACAAATTTAATTTTCTCAAAGAAGGATTTTAGTTATTTCTTAATGTTAGGTAAAGGTAGTTTAGAAATTGCATCCAACCTTTTGGGTTTGATAGCAATACCTTCTTTTGTGATAATATGACTAATAATATTATATTCGGTGACACCAAATACACTCTTATTTGGTTTTATGGAAATGACATAACTTCTACATCTTTCAAATAATTTTTCCAAGTTGCTTACATGATCTAACCTATATTTCAAAAACATAATTAAGTCATCCATATAAATTATTAAGTATTTACCAATTAGTCCCTCAAAATCAAAGTTAATTTCTCTTTAAAAAGTTGCACTAGTATTGATCAACCCAAAAGGAATTCATTTATAAGCAAATGTGCCCCACTTGGTCTTGAAGGTGGTCTTGGCCCTTTATTTAGAATTAACTAAGACTTGGTTTTATCCTGAAAAACCATTCTAAAAGGACATCATTTGAGATCCACTCACCATTTGGATTACTTTTTCAAGGGAAGGTAATGGGTAATTATCTTTATCCATGGCTTATTTTAAATTTTGAAAGTATATACATAGGAAGATTTCTCCATTTTTATTTTGTGCAAGCACCAGGTTGGCCACCTAGCTCGAGTGGTAAACTGAGAAAATTATCCCTAAAAAAAGTAACTTATGGACTTCTTTGTGTATTAAGGGTTCCATGATTGATTTTACCAATATTTATCTTTACCTTAATGGTTTCTGACTAGGTTTGAGGGAAATAGTGTGAGTGATCATTCTAAGGTCGAAGACCTTGAGGTATCCATAGGCATAGGAAATTAAATATTTATAGCTCAATAGTAATATTTGTAACTAATCCAATTTTTACTCTATCTAGTTAGGACCTACATTGAACATCTATTTATTTTCTATAGGACTAAGGTTGATGAGTTAGCACTTTTGGTCCTCTAACTTTGGTTTTTTTGCTTAGAATGTGGGGTTTAAAGTATCAAACACTCTTTCTAAAAAAATCATTTCATTTAGGGTTTAATTCACATTAATATTAAGGATACCACATTTATAAATATCATTCCCTAAGTCGTCTCTATCTTTTACATCTATAACTTGTGTTCCAAATATTCCTTTACTACTAAGACATTGGATGATCTACTGATCATCCTCAAAGACCTAAAATTTTATCATGTTGTTAGGGATAGAGGTACATGGGATGAGTTTCATAGAGAACTCTTTCATCTCATTGTCATCTAGGGGAGTTAATTTTGTTTCTATAAATTCTAGTGAGTCAGTAACTTAGTTTTTCTACCAAGGAATAGGGATGATATTAAATGTGCTAAACATTTAGATTATGTCCTAAACCCCATGCTTATATAAACTAAGGTATGATATTTTGAATTTAAATTTAGTATTGATATATTTGAATACCAACTCAAAGTCATTAAATAATCTCACTTCATTTTTCCTTATATTTCAATGCAAATTATAACACTAGAATTAGTGCTTCGTATTTTGCCAAATTATTTGTTCAAGGAAATTATAACCTATACAATGTTAAATGTTTCTTCCCTAGGGGCTCTATAATCAAAACATCACCTCCACTACCTTATTTGGAGAGATATCCATATATATAAAGATAACATAGGTTAGGTAAGTTTCAGTGATGGTTATCTTATTTGTTGGGTAGTTTTATGCTCAACATGAAGACTCCTAGATCTGAGGATAATCGATTTAATTTATTATTAATGGAATTATACTAAATTATCATGTGTTTCATGTAAGGTTATTTGTCTACCCAAATATAGTTGTCCATTCCTCTTCATGGTAACCATATATGGGATAATCTATGTCTATATACCTATTTAGGGATTTAGACCAGTATTTATTGAGGAACATGTCTTAGGCTTTAGGAATCTCTGCCACTTGGATGTCTATGAAGTGTTGAATCCTAAGATTAGAATATAATTATATGTGTAAATTAAATATTTACCATATCACTTTCACTTCATACTTATCAATTTGGAGCACTACCTTATAAAAATTAATATGGACCAACATGTGCTTATCACATATGCCTATCGACATTACATTGGCTAAGACCCATAAATCTACTAGAAAAATATACAATTTATTTATAAACAATAGAATGGTTAAGATGAAGAGGGGAACCTCCATATTATTATTATGCATGATTAGGTTGGTGTGGGATACTCTTGGTTTCATCTAGATTATCTAGGTCAGCTCTTGAGTCAAAGATTTTAGCACGAGATCATGTAACTCAGTGATTTGAGCTAGCTCATGAAGTGTGATGTTGGATCTGATCTTCTTCATGTCTTCTACTATGCTATAACACCATTTAATTTATATTGGTGGGGTATTAGTGAGAGTATTAGTTTCTTGAGGTCTCAAAGGTGGGAGGTCATTCATAGCATTTTGGTTAAGTGGGATTACATCATTATTTAGGGAGTCAATGTTGTGAGGGGATATTATAGTTTTCTATCCTTAAAGACATAGTTTCTCCTCTAGAATTGTTGAAATGATTTCACCTCACTAATACCCTTTTCTAGCTCATTTTATTCTTACCTATGGAAATCCATAGTCTCTAACACCATAGTAGTGCTAGGGGCTTTACCAGTCTTAGAAGATTTGGGGTGATTGGGGACCACCTCATATCCCTCTATTTCCTTCTAGAATATCTCAAAAGTAGAACCAAACTCCCTATAGTCCAATTATCCATGCATTGTCATGATGCACTCGACACCAATTAGGTAATCTATCCCAAAGATACTAATCTCAAGTAACCTATTAGGTGAGGGTTATAAGGGATTATGAGGATAGTTTTAGTTCATGTTCAGTTTTTGATATGGGATGTTTTTGTTGGAACTTTCTACATTAGAGTTATTCACCTACCTTTATAGCCCATGGAAATCATTTTTAAATTTTAATACCATTCATTGAATGGCATCCAACTCATTCTTTTTTGACTCCTTGGGTATAGTTTAGGTATTGTTAGTTATTACCATGTTACCTAGTGTGGTATCTAAGGAATCTATTCTTGTACCCCTAGGTTAAGAAAACCCTAGTGTTAGCTTAAACTGAGATGACCCAAAGGGATTTATGCATTACATGGAGTGGCTAAAGCATTGTAACATTTTGATTAACTTGGCCAAGATGCTTAATGTGGGCATATATGGTAGCACATTAGGATAGGTATGCTATTATTGGGAATCATCTTATAAACATGTTAATCTAAGGGTCTAAAGCATTCTTATACATTTTGAGTGTTATTTTGGGGTTAGGTTGATAAAGCACAGTAACCTAACTATACATTTTTTGAAACTTAGTGTTGAATTTCTTGATAGTCTCATTGTGATCCCATTTAATACAAGTAAATTTCTAGTTCAGGACACTAGGGTCTATCACTTGCATAAATTAGGTGAGGAAGGTAGTACTGAAATGGTCCCAATTAGGGATAGAATCCTCAGGGAGGTTGAATAATCAATCATATGATAAGTCCATCAATGTAAATAGTAAAATCATGTATGCCACATCCTCATGTTCTAAATTCAATATCCTTAGGGAAGTTTTATAGGAAGTTATGTGTTATTCAACAATCCATTGCACACTAAGATTGAAATAGGGAAAATATCTTTCAGGGGTTTTAGGTAAATCATGGACAAGTCTTGGGATGTTAATGGTAGAGTAAACCAACTAGGACATCCTGGGTTATGAATTTAGTAGAGGTTGTAGGGATAAGTTAGTTGGAATAATGACAAGTCTAAGTTTGTTGATCCTAGGTTTTATATGGAAATGTAGGGGAAACCACCAATCGGTCATAGCATGACCTAGCCCTAGTGATAGGTGAACTAGTCTCTAGGATGCTTTATAATCAAACAATAGTTAAAACATTATTATCAACAAGCAATATTTTAAATAAGATAGCATTCAATACACAAATTTATGTTAACTTCTCTTCAATTAATAAACTATTATTTTAGGAATTCTAATCATTATCCTTAAATAAAAGGCCTCCTTCAAGTGTCAACTATTGTTCGGTCCAAAATCCAGCTCTGAAATACCCATGAGATTGGGTATTCCCAAAGAATAAAATGGGAACAATGATAGACTTTTATCCTCTATTTTAGGACTGATTTGGAATTAGTGTAGGACATGACTATAGGTATTTGACTTCACTATGGAGTTTGCATGAAATAATCTCTAAGAGATGTAGTGCCACCACCAGAATATTAATACGATATTTTTAGATAAGGATCTAATTATCCAGAGTTGTTATTGATACCCATATGTTGTGCTCTTATATTTTTTAAACATAAGGGGAAGGGTATTTCAATATTTAAAAATAAACACAAAAAAGAGGGGAGAGTGAGATAGGAAATGGGTGCCTCTACATTTAAAAATTAAATCAATGTCTCAAACATTCAACCAAGTTCCCTTGCCATAGTTATACCACTCTGTACTAAGTTTCACCAAAATTTCTACCTATAAGAATATACAATGGGAAGAGTATGAGGAAACGAGGAAGCATGTCTCAATTATGAACCCTGATTAAATATTATTACTAGAAGTTTATAGTAGATCACATATAAACCTCGAAGATAACTAGTAAACTAGAACACAAATTATCTATATTATGAGAAAATAAATGAAAGAGTTGACAAAGGGATTATAATATACAAGCACATTATAACCTTAGCATACATTTAATGGAAACATGTTAGTTTGATTAATCTAGCATTAACAATCATTCAGAATGGATATGAAAGATAATTTGGAACATAGAATAGGCATTTTATAGGAAAGATGAAATTGCATTATTAAAACACAAGTGTTGTTACAATAATATCAATCATGTCAACTAACATAGTCTGAAGGGGTGAAGGAGAAAGAAGGTAAAATCCTAGCTTAAATTAGACATCACTTTCAAGTAAAAATTTATTGACCCTTAATTTATAATATAACTATGTTTTTATAGATAAGGATGGGATTTACCTCTAAATAGCATGTGATTCCCATTCTAGGCCATGGTGACCAATCCTAGTATTTATAACCATATAATTCAAAACACAAGATAAAATCCTCCCAAGCTATCCCTAAAATATTTATTGGGGACAACTCAACTGATACATATTGGTGACTATGAGGGGTTGGATCCTAATTGCTTTGACCTTAAATCCCTTACTTTCAGCATGGGTTATATGAAGTTGAACTCTCGATCCAACTTAGTAAGGTTCATCCATGGTTCTCTAAATATTGTCTTAGCTTGGGTCACTAGTCTTTGGTACACCTAGAAAGGAGCCTCCATCAACACCTAGACCTTGAAGACTTGGTTGATACTCATCATAGACTATATTGAAAGATCAAGAACCACTTGGGCCCATTACTTATTTTCCTTAGTGACATTCTTCCTCATGACCTATTCAAAGTGACCTAAGTAGACTCCAAACTCTCCCTTATCTAATAGGGTGTTATTCAGGGGGAATAACATAGAGATGTTGAATTCCTTGAAGTGTGCCAATATATTTTTCTTACCATTTTCCAAGGGTCCTATCATAATTTAAACTATAGTCATCCACTCCTCCATAATGTTTTTCATGTTCCTAGAATATATTTAATATAGTCCTAAGTTTAATGTGAGAATTAATTTAACTCTTGGAACATGCCTTTATTGACTATCACCAAGAGGTTCTTGCATTTCCCATTAATCTCCATGATTCTCTAGATAATCTTGAGTTTGTTGGATGAACACTTTGGTCTCCACCATAGTTTTTACCACCTTGCCCAAAATTGAGAAGAGTAATAAGAGGGCATCCTTGACCTACCCAATTATCCTTATGGGGAAGGAGTTATTTACTTGGGCCTCTAGGGTTTGAACTTGACTCTACATATCCTTGAGGAACTTCGTTAACATGTTGTAAGTTACCCAGAGAATGGAGAGTGAGTTCTTCACTACCTTTTCATCCCTAGTAGAGGTCCTCACTTTGGTTAGGGAAAACAAATCCTTTTGGATTTATCCGACTACTAGGTTCCCCTATTGGATGAATTTTTGTGTGAGGGTCCTCTTCATGCTCTCCATGGCATGGTCAAAATTACACTCCACATTTGAGTTAACTTGGATTTTCATCTTCAATACTTGGGATATTGGGACCATCCATTAGGTTTCAAGAGGTTTTATATGAGTGTGAGAGATGGTAGCAATGGGAAAAGGATGAGGTGGAGGGAGATAGAGTAAGTAGAGGGAATGAATGATGAAATCAATGGATTAGGAGGGGACATGGGAGTGAAGGGAAAAAGGACAAAGTGGGAGTCTTATGGTAACATATGTGTCTACCATTAATCTTAGGTCATGCCCACCTAAGGGGAAATGACTCTTGAGAGAGGGGTATTCATCATAAGGGAAGAGATTGGTTGGTTGAAACCAAATCCTTAAATGCCTAAGGTGATGGAAATATGGGGTCAGGGAAAAATACGTAGAGATATTATGGTTGGTGCAAGAGGAACAATGGAGGTCAATGAAGGATTCTATGTTGGCATGGAAGGTATCTAGACTAAATCCTAAGGGTGAGTCACCTTAAGCTTATTATTAGCTATTTTACCTAAGTTAGCTTCAAGTGATATGGTATAAGGACTTGCACAGATATTAGGAACCATAGGGGCCAATTGTGAAGGTTTTTGGATTACCAAAAGATGTGTTCGGATGATCAAAGGAGGTGTTGGGATGGTTTTAGTTAGTTTAGATGTACTTATATAAATTATAATTATACTTTATAAAGTAGGTATGCATGTAGGTACCTAAAATTGAGGCATACCCAATAGAGGTGCCAAGGAGGTTCTAGGTTGGTGAATGGATGGGGAAAAAGGAGCTAATGAATTGAGGGTGCTTGGGATAATAAAGGCCAAGGTAACCTAGGTGAAGAGAAGAGAGTACATAATAAGGAAGAGAGGAGGCACCACTTGAGTAACTTGTGGAATGGGTACAAAACTAAGTGGCACTATAAGAGGGAGATGGAAGGTGGTAGGAGTAGGGGGGGGAACTTATAAAGTGGCATTAGTGAGGGGAGGAATGTGCATTAGTGATTTGTAACATCCTTGCTTTAATCTTGCCTCTAAGGTGTTATTGAAATCAAAATGTATGGTCTACATAACTTGGGGTTAAGGTACCAGTTGTTGAGTTTCCTATGTTTGGGATGCCTAACACTAATTTATGTGTGTCTAACTTGGTTGGGGCCAAATTTATAGATCTACTAGAGGAGGATTTGGATTTAGGACATAATGAGTAGGTGATCATGGAAGATAAGGTGTCAAAATACCTTGTAGAATCCTTATAAAAATTATGAGAGGATTCAAGGCAACATATTTTATAAAAGAAATGGGTGTAGAAGGGGCCATTGATAGCCCAAAAAAGACATTCTTTCTCTTCTTCTTATAGGTCAGGATTCAGGCTAACACCTCCTAGTCATCTACAACATTTAAATATAGCTCATTTTCCTCTTGTGAATAGTGGTCATAATTAACATTAAGGTGAGTTGAATACCTCGCCAAATAAGCCCTAATCATACCTTTCATGTCTCAATTTCAAAGTTCATCTCTCCCTAGATCAAAGTAATCCCACCTGGTCACCATTTTTTTCTAGAGAATGGAATGCCTTGTATACATGGTGCCTAATGATATGGGAGAGGTGAACATGCCTTTTGTTGGCAGCCAATTCAAAATATGAAAAAACCCTCCACCAATTGGTATATGATCTCATGTTCCTCTAGGTGATCTAAGATGGAGTATGGTAGGTAGAGTAGTTACTTCAGAATGCCTACAACTCAAATCACTATGTCCTCCTAGAATTACTTATAGTCTCCAATGCCTTCAAGATGGTCTTTGATTTTTTATAATAATCATGCCATTGGGGCCTCATTATTTGCATATTACAATAGGTATAATAACTCACAAAAATCATAAATATGATTCCTGTACTAGTGTCCATATACCTTATAAAATATTACATGGACTGTCAATCCCCCTAGAACCCATGTAGGAAAATCAAATGTCTTGAAGGTGAGTGTCTCATAGATTTCATCTATGAGATAGCTCATCATATAGAAGTTCCCACCTACTCAAGAATTTTCTATGGCATTAACCAACTTGAAGTTGATCATCCCTCCCATGTTTGGGACCTTAGAGATAGTGAGAATCATATGGAGGAGGGGTACCATAATTTGTTGACATGTAGGTAGTTTGGGGCCTAGAACAATAAATTAAATAAAATCATACCCACCCAAACCTCCTCTTGAAAAGTGTGTACTATGTATTCATTGATGTCTTCCTTGCTCACTGACTTGGCATCTAGATTATCAGCCTAGTCCTTTATGGCCTCATAGATTTTTAAAGTGCCATTCTATGTCTACATTATTGTTGCATCATAATAAAATTTTAAATTTGGGAGAGAGTAATACACTTTTTAAGTGGACCTTGAGATGTTGGTAATCTAGTGTCAAGAGTTGGCTAAGTAGATCTAATTGTGCTGGTAGTGAGGATTAGGTTGTCAAATAAGTTGACATAGGGAAAAATTTTAGGTTTTTCCATAACCCTATGAATATCACACTTCCTAAAATCTTGTAGGGCATCTTCAAACTCAACCTAATCATCATTATCAGACCTCAAATCCCTAAGTACCTTTTTGATAGCTTTGAACACCTTATTGTAATGCTTGAATTGAGTCAAGCCATTTAGGAATAAGGTATCTTTGTGCTCAGGTTTGGATTTAGGGTTTTAGGAGGACACAACCATTACAATAAGATAGGGGCAAGTAAAAAAGTATTGAGTTTAGGGTAAAACATAAGGGTGTGTGACTTAGAATAGAGAACAAGGAGTTTATTTTCTTTTGAGGATATAAATTAATAACCATTAACAAGATTTACATAGGATATTTATAAAATAATACACTCATTTACCTTCATTAATGGTGTTTGATATCTCACTTATTATAGATTCAAATTTGGGTTGGTCACATGATCTCCTCTTTTTATTTCACAATCTACAGTTAAATTCAAAACTCATGATCTTGTACCAACTACCATATTTAGGAAGGGTGATACAATGTTTTAAAAATATCCAATTAGGCTAATACTCCTATTTTATTAAATCTTGTATAATGGTAGGCACATAGCCACATCTCCTCAAGGCCTCCCAAGTAGCTCATGCCTTATCCCATGTGGCATCTACCTATTGGTTCTCATATCAGTAGTCAACACTTAAGCATATCTTTGTACATCATTGTAATATCCTTAGGATGGGTGATATGCCACTTAAATAGATGTGGCATCTTATGATTAGTCATCAGTCTCCATGCATACTTCATTCTAACCATCCTAGGTCCTTATGTGGCCACCTATTCATAAAGCTAGTTGTACCACATAGTGCACTCTAACTGATCTAGGATACCTGACATTTGACATCTCTAACAAGACTAAGATACTATCCACTCTAACATCAAGCTATATGGCACACTTTTATTGGGTTGGTCTCTAATTGGGTCAATCTCTGCTAGGTTCTAACATCTCTGACATGATCAAGAGATTGGCCACTTTGATAGTGAGCTACATGACACACTCTAACCAAGATAATCCTCCTCAAAATATGACATCTCTAATAGGACCTAAAGACCAACTGATCTAAAATTAAGCTAAATAGCATGATCTGATTGGGCCAATCTCCTCTAGGCTCTAACATCTCTAACAAGTTTAAGATATTGGTTATTCTGACATTAGGATACATAGAATGCTATGACTAGGTTGGGATCCCCTAAGCCCTAACATCTCAAATAGGATTAGGAGATTCGTTAATCTAATATTAGGATAGGTGGCATGCTCTTACTAGGTCAGGTTCCCTCAGTCTCTAACATCTTTGATAGGTCTAGGAGAATAACCACTCTAACATCTTTGATAATAATCACATGGATTTTCTCTAGTGGTCCATTTATTATAATAAAACCTATGAAAAATACTAAGTGAAATTTAAAAGATGTGTAACCAATTAATAACTTTCCTAATCACCAGTTAAGCTTCAAATTTATATGCAAGATGTCATGTTTGTTTCTCTAGGAAAAGACTAGTATTTCAAGAACTTATTTTGAAATCCAACCTACAAGGTTATCACTCTAAGTCCTCAAAACAATAAAACCTTATCTTAGTCATAAAATAGATGAGGTTTTCCATTGTTATCTCTAGTATTTTGGGGTTTATGCATTGGCTCAATTGGTCATTATAAATACTATAAGTTTAAGAAAATTAGGGCAACACAAGATTTCAAGGACCTGGTTCAAGTGAAGCCAGTTAGAATAAAAGCATGGATCTGAGAGATCTATTTTGACCTTTCTAAAGAGGGTTCCCCATTTATATGAAAAGGGGGATTTTTTGCCACAATACTCCCTATTTGTATGACATAATAGACATCTTGGTTCTTCCATACCATTGGTGCATATTATCTTACATAAAATCAAAATAGGTTTGTCCAATTCATGTTATAATATAATGTTGGAAATATTGTTGGAACTCTAAACAAAGCCTATAAAATGTAGCTATCCAAACAATCTCATTTTCATAAATAAATTTTTGTATGCATTTTGACTATTACATAATAAATACAAAAAATACTAACATGTGTAAAATATTAAATGTAAAAGAGATAATATTATGTATGCATCCAACCATCTAATCCATCTATCAAAGTAAAGCATCTATGTTTTATATCCTTAGAAAATATATTTTATGCATTTTTTACTATTGATTTTTTATAATCTTATGTATTATTTTTTTGGCAAGATTATTTTATACATTTTTTGTCATCAAGACTATGCAAGAAATAATTTCACATAAATAACCTTGTTAAGTACATGTTGTCCTTGCTTGATATTTACAAAGTCATTGATATTTTTTTAATGATTTAATGATTCATGTTTTTTATAATTACTACTTTTACCTTTAATTATGAGTGTTAAGTGCCTCTTTTATTTATTTTTTAAAATTTAAAAAAGTTATAGATAAAGATTATATACAAGAAAACCTAACATGAATATAAAATAGGGTAGAAGCAAGGCCCTATGAGTCCATATTATCATCAAGACCATCAAAATATCACAAACATAAATTTAAAATTTAACAAAGCCATAATGTAACTAATGACATTGATTCCATTTTTTAATTGACATTCAACCTTATGTATCAAACATATATGAATACATTTAGAACATAGTGGGAACCAATTCCCCAACATTGGTCTATGGATATCCATTTATCCTAACATTCCAACCCAATGTAGATACCTAAAACATAATTTTTGGTAACCTAATAGTCATTGGGTATAAACAACTTCATTTTTTTAACACAATAATTACATTATATAATAAATATATGAATAATGATAAACAATTTTAATTACATTGGCTTTGATTATATAGTATCAAGTGTGTAAAAAACCCAAAATATTGGCATGCACCATGTTATTTTGATATTTATGTGTGATGTAATTGTGATAAAATGTTGATTTTTATGATTAATGTACTATCATTTAACAAAAATATTTCATCTTAATGTGAATTCTTAAAAATTAGATCATTTAGTTAAAATCTGGTGGTTGTTAAGTTTCCAACATATTTATTTTGATAGCCATGCATAGATTAAAAAATTAGCTAAATGTAAATAAATTTCATTGCCTCATTGGAATCTAGTGGCTTATAGGTTCTCATAATTAGTATTTACATGTTTACATATATATGTAATTATATGTTAAAAGTAAATAAAAATTCATCACCTAATTGAGAGATACCAATTGCCTGGTTCTTACATGTTTATTTTGATATCCTTACATGGATGAAAATTTTAGATAAAATGCATCACCTTGTTGGAACTTAGTGGTCACTAGGTTCCCAACATTATTATTTAACTATCTAGCTACTAGGTTCATATACACATCCATATTTTTCATGGTGCAACATTTTAAAAAAATATGATGATGATGATGATGATGCAAGGATATCCATAAACATCAAAATGCTTAGACCTAGTCTTCTCCTCAATTCCCCTTTTTCTCTTTCTATACCTTCACCAAGTGTCATACTTATAAAATATGGACTTCAACCTTCCAAACCTTATATTTTTGAAATGCACGACACAACTACCATGGTAATTCATTTAACATCCCTAGTGGTTTCGATACTACCACGAGAATTTCATAACCACCACATACATATAGCAACAATTTCACTACTATTGCATGAACTTCATATTTTTACTCCTAAAATACATGTTTTCATGTGTTTTTCATGTTTGACCTACAATTTTCATGTTATTATCCTATAATTACTCACCAATACTCTAATTCATTCAAGTTCATTCAATATTAACAAAATTCAAATCAACATTAGTAAGATCTTAGCTATATCTTGTTAACTTTTACCTATAACAGCCATTATTTTCTTACAAATAACTCTCTTTACCATACAAATTAAATCCAAAAATTACATAGATAATTGAGTATACGATAATTAGATAATTTTAGAGTTATATTTTATTTTCTATAGTTTTTTTGAGGAATCATAAAAATCCTTGTAGTAACTTTATAGTCACCATTCTTCTAATGAAATTTACCACAAGGATGCTCACAAATTTATAGCATAACTCTCTATTGTTTGTGAGAATTAGCCAAAATTTAATTGTTCTTTTACTTTTCTTTATTTTTTAATTTCACTACATTAACATTCATCTTGCTTCAAAATCTCTAGGTCATTATCAAGAAAAATATAAGGAGGTAGTAACTTGAGGATATAGATATTTTCAACTTCAAAAAACTATTCTTCCAATATTTCCTCTACTTTGGTTAGGTTGGGGGATTTTTATTTATTATTTTTTGTCTTACTTTATGTATTTATTAGATTAAATGTAATTTATTAGTTTGCTTGCATATCTGAAAAAAATACAAAAATAAATTATTTCCTACTCTTTTTTTGCATTGTAAGTCATTCAGTTTTCTTAGAATTAAACTTACACAGAAAATTTGATAACATATAACTTTGCATGTTAACTTTTAGAATTAAAGAACATAATTTATTTCATTTATAGTTGTTTCTCTTAATTTTTTGCTTTTTTCTTAGTTTGGAAAGAAAAGAAACTATTTACAGGTGTGGTATAAATACCTAGTTGAAAGTGCACATGTGATCCAGATGAATGTTGGAAAATACTCTTTGGCTAGGAAGGAATAACCTACAAATAAGAAAGTGATTAAATTAAACTTGTTCATTAGACAAGTATTTGGGTGGATTGCCTAGCATAAGCTAGATCCTAGAAGCAAGAGATTCTTATAAGGTTGTCAATCCACCTACATTAAATAATCAAGTTTGATAAATGATAAATAAATTACTTGCATTAAATAACAACAAATAATTAAAATTAAACACAAGAATGCTTTGCTAAAAAGATGACTAAATAAAAAAATAGTTTTTCAATGATAATGCTAAAACTAGTCAAGTCATAGTTGTGGTTTTGGTTTGGTAATGTGATAAGGGTTAAGAAAAGAAGGTTTTGGTTTAGGTTGGTATATGGTAAATTTGGTAGAAATTTAAAAGGGTAAAATGGTCAACTAGTCAAGATGGTAAAGAGATAAAGGCTAAACGGGTAAATAGTCAAGAGGGTAAAGAGGTAAATGGTCAAGAGGGTAAAGAGGTAAAAGGGTAAATGGTCAAGAGATCAAAGGGGTAAATAGGTAAATGTCAAGAGGGTAAGTAAAAGAAGAGGTTTAAGGGGTATAGGTTTTGAGGTCATGAAAATAATAAGGCTAAGGGTTTATGGTTTAGAGGTCAAGAAATAAGAGGCCAAGGGGTGAAGAAAATGAAACTATAAAATTGACAAATTACCTCATGTTTGAAGCTTGAAGATAGTTGATGAAAATGTTGTTATTGTTGATGATGGATTGAAATTTTGGTAGATCCTAGCTACTTTGACCTCCTCTCCTCCAATATGGATGACCTCCTTGACAAGTGTACATAACCTGCAAGATGAAATGTTTCCCACCAAAGACCTCCCTCTATGGGTGAAAAAGGGGTCATATTTATAGAATTTAATGCCAAGAAACATGACAAAAGAGCAAATAGTGGAAATGTGGTTCCATTTTCAAAGTGGGTGGATAAGTGGGTTAAGGGGATAAGGGTGGTGGGATTCCCACTTCACAAAGTGTGCCTTCCACTTTACTAAAGTTCTTTCCACTTTGATAATGTGTCCAAACTAGGTGGAGATAATGCCCATGGACCCAAATGAGTCCAAAATAATTTCCACCACCCACCTTTGTCTTTTCTCCATGGGTGGGTAAGTGGTCATGAATAATAAATATGGTTGGATTCCCATTTCATAAGTGTGTCTCCCACTTTGTAAGTGTGTCCAAAATAAGTGGATATCATGCCCATGTGTCCATATGGGTCCAAAATACTTTCCACCACCCACTTCTATATTTTACCAAGAACTTAACAAGGATCCCCACATAATTTGGTTCCAATTTCATGCATGAGTACAATATCACATGATTTATGATGGTCTCATAACAAAAAAAAGCACCATACTTCAAAGGGTGGACCATGTGATGCTTATTGATGTAATTAGGCACCTTTGGTAAGGGTCCCAAGTAGGGTATGATGTCCCACTCCAAGCCACCTCAATTCTAAGCCATGTCACTTTCCATGTCACCACTAAGTCACTTGACATATCACCTACCATGTCACCATGAATAGTGACATGTCATGTCATCATGAATAGTGCTAGTGAATAGTGTTTTCAAATAGTACTTTTAATAGTAATTTTTGAATAGTGATAGGTGAATAATGACTTGATTAGGTTAATAGGGGTTAGGCTAAGGGTTAAGAAGGTTTAGGTGGTCTTAAGGTATTCAAATCTCTAGAACTACTTGTGTGTAGTTTTCTAGTGTCTACATTTTGCCTTTTTTTGTTATGTAGCTTTGAATTAACAAGCTGCAAAATAAAAATGGCTTGATAGTTAGAGGTCTGATTGCCCTAAGTATGGGAAGAGGTGTTCCCCCTCAAAATAAGAGTTTATGAGGGAAATAATAATCAAGTGTGGGTTTGATAAGTGTTTGATAGTGAGTCACTAGGTGGTGATAAAAGGGGGTGGGCCTTTAAAACATAAACATGTGCATCAAATGTGACTAAGTTCAATAGCCAAGATCATACACAAACTAAAGTTTCCAATTTTGGGAAAAATAAGGGTCAATTCTAAGGGACAAGTGACCAATGTACCATATGACCAAAAATATGGTTGGGTACACCTATTAGTCTCTTAGACAAAGTCAGTATGATTCACAGGTATCTAAGTTAGGAAGTGCTCCTTTGAAAAACACAAATGGTCTGATTGTGCACTAGTTGGTTCAAATTTATATTTTAAACATGGAAAGATTGGTCGGTGCATGAAAAAGGTCC
This sequence comes from Torreya grandis, assembly GCA_037957365.1. Lineage (NCBI taxonomy): Eukaryota > Viridiplantae > Streptophyta > Pinopsida > Cupressales > Taxaceae > Torreya > Torreya grandis. The sequence goes on from JARHVA010009640.1 coordinate 159,496, forward strand.
AAGGCAAGGTCATCACAAAAATATGTAATAGTTTGGGTCAAAATGACCAACATCAAGGTGGACATGGTCAAATGGTTGGGTGTTCAGTGGGATATAGATATGAGTATGGTTATGATGCATGAATAAAGACATGGTATGTATTCATTTGGTAAGGACAAAATAAAAATTGAGGTTATATCATCCTAAGTAATATAATCCATTTGAATACATCATAGTAGTAGGCTTTTATTGATAAAATAAAGGTGTTTTGATCATATAGTGTCAAGGAAGCTCAAAATACCTTGATATGTAGAGGTTTTAAGGGGGAAATAGGTGATAAGGAATGTGAAATAATAGTTGGAGAGGGACAAGATATAAAAATAAGACCCATGCACAACATATTTATACATTGAAGGAAAAAAAATGGATGAATTTAAAGCAATGAACTTGAAAAGATTATGTGCATTAAAGCAAGAGAGTGGAGGACATGCACATAGGAGAAATACAAATTGGTGAATCCACTCTAATGAGTGAGGAGTGGGAGTGTGAATGGGAAAATATGAGGGAGATCCAACAAGGGATGATGTGAAGGTAAACTAGGAGAAGGTGAAGTAGGAGTGATAACATAGTGAGGTCATAGATAAAGATGAAGTAGGAAAAGGATGGAAGAATCCAAAAATGGATAAGGAGGGGAAAAAATATCATGAAGAACAAATAATTTCATCAAGAAAGATGAGAAAAATGAAATGAAGAAATAAGAATAAAAATAAATGGTAAAAGATGGGGGTTTTAAGAATGTACTAAAAAATCACAGATTAGGGAATTGAAAAGGAATGTGAGAGAAGGTGGGAAAACATGAAGGGGAAGGGGAGAATTAAAAATATGGTAATCCAAAAAATAATTGAAAATAGGTCTAAAAGATACCAAGGAGAAAATAGTTTGGTGATGAAAATGAAAAATAAGGAAACACACAGATGAAAAGGAAATAGGAAGAAAAAGGAGCAAAAATAAGACACAAAAAGGATGATAGGAGAGTGAAGAAGGACGTGGTATCATGGCTAAATAAGCATGGATAGGAGAAATGATGATAGACAAGGAGAGGAACAATGAATTAAATTATATAGTGGTGCTAGAGATAAGAGTGGGATGGATGATGGGAAAGGGATTAATAAAAATGAGGGAAAGAAAAGGATGGGTGGATAAGAAGCTAAAGAGATAAATTAGGTGTCAATCAGCTTGTTAGAAGAGATTAACAACTTGAATGGGTAATTAGAAGAGATTGACAAGATGAAAACTGGTTAGGTAGTGAAGAAATAGGGGAGAGAAAATGGAAAATGGATGAGAGGAAACAGAATAAGCAAAGTAATAGAGAAACAAAATGAAAGGGAATCATATGAAAAAAAGAGATGAAGATCAAGGATGATAACGAAAAAGGGAAGGAAGAAGTAATGGGGTTGGAAAAGATATAAAACATGAACACTCACATAGATTTAAAAGATAAGTGTATATAGAGATGGAAAGAGGAAAAGGGGAATGCAAAGTATAAAAGACTGAAATAGATAAGAATAAAAGAGTAATTATGGAAGGCTTCACAAAGGATAAATCCCAGTTAGAAGCTATTAATGGAGGAAAAAAATGAAGATAGAAAGGATGAAAGGATTAAAATAAACCAAACAAGAAGAATGAAAAATTGGAAAGGTGGGAAGAATGGAAAATCAAAAGAAAGTGGTGGCACACATAAGAATAAAAGAGGGATGCAGAAAAAAATAGAATAAATAGAAAGTAGGTAAGATGGAAGGATGAAAACAAAAATCTAGAATTGGAATGAAAATGCATTCGAAGCAGTGGAAGAGAAGTAAGAAGGTGGTATCAAAGAATAGAAAGATGTAAAAATGTCTATTAGTGTGTAAGGGAATAGGATGATATGGAATTGGTGAGGAAAAGAGAGTGATGAAGAGGGTATGAAAAATTTCCAATGGTAAGGGTAAATGATGAGGATGGTGAAATAAGACAAAGGAGATAGAGGGAAAGGTTGGTAAGAAGTGGAGAGAGAGACAAAAAATATAAAAATAGGATGGTGGAGTGGGCAACAAAATAAGCATAAGAAATTTAATGAAAGGTGATGAGGAGGCCAATGAAGTGGAGTAGATGGTGGATTTATAGAAGATAAGAGAGGTAGATGAGGAAGGTTGTCAATCTTTGTTTTAAAATAGATTGACAATATGAAAAAATGGTTAATTTTTTTTGATAAGATGGAGGCAAGGAGATGGTGAGGAGATAGGTAGAGAAGTGGAGGAAGAGATTTTAGGTGAGAAGGGAAAATAAAATGAGGGATGTAGCTGAGCTAACCTTAGTAATTGAGCACTACCTACATAGTCCAAAAATACCTCAACCTAATGTAGTTCTAGAAATGAGGGAACAACAAAGAAGAAGTATTAGATGATGTGAAAATATAAGGATGCTAAGAAAAATTCAAAGCTTCCTATTGACCAAATTTCACCTCATTACAATTTGTTCAACCTTTTTTCATGGAGCTCTAAATAATAGTTACAAGAATAGGTCATTTTAGAGGTCCAAAATTACAATTCAAGGAGGCTAAGGTGTTTTGGCTCCATTTTAGTGTATGTCAGGTTCTCCACAAGTCAAGTCTTAGCCTCTCATAGACCTGAGTTACTCCTCAAGACCAATTTAGGTTCTCTAAATGACTCAACTTATAAAATTTTCATGAGTAGAAGTAATCTAGATTTATGAACCTGAATTATTCCTTACAATGCTTTGTAGGTTTTCAATGACACATGACTTTGGATTTTCTAAGGAGCAAGTCTTATGACTTTTATAATCAAAAGCAATTAGAAAACTTGAAATGGTCTTGATTCTTGCCTCTCATAAGTGGCCTTTCAAAAAAATTCTGAAGGGACTTTCTTGCCTTGTTCCCCCCAAGTGTCCCTTCAAAAAAATTTGAAGGGTACTTTGTTTTCCCAAGTAACCCTTCAAAAAAGTTTCGAAGGGCACTTTTTAGCCTGAGTGTCCCTTCAAAAAATTTTGAAGGCAATTTTCTTCCAAATGACCCTTCAAAAAAGTTCTGAAGGGCACTTTTTAGCCCAAGTGTCCCTTAAATTTTTTTGAAGGGCACTTTGTCTTTATAAGTGAGCCTTCAAAAAAGTTTCGAAGGGCCATTTCCTTTAGAAATGCCCTTCAATTTTTTTTGAAGGGACCCTCTGCCTTCCCTAAGTGTCCTTCAAGAAAAGTTCTTGACATAACTAGCCATTGCCTTTCAGGAAAAATCCCCAAAAGAATTCCTTCAGACAAATTGTCTAAAAGAATTAATTCAAGAAAATTTCCCAAAACATAAACCTGCTATATCCCCATGATATACCATAAGATGTCAAGTTTAATATAGCCAACTAGTCATTGGGGTGTAGACACGATGTGCTACAGGATGTCAAATTCATGGTGGTTGAATAGTCATTGGGATTCAAAGATGATGTGTTATAGGATGATAAATTCATGACTAAAGTCTTCAAGCAATAAGTAAAGCCATTCATATAACCCAACAAGGTCTTAAGCAAAGATAGTGAAAATTGGGTTTCTCAAAGAGCTTTGCTTATGAATTTTACAAGTAAAAGCAATCAAAAATCCCAAGAAGGAAGAGACAATACTTTTTTGGTTTTCAAAATATCTTTGCTTATGAATTTTACAAGTAAAAGCAATCAAAGAACCCAAAGAAGAAAGTAGAAGTAAAGTCACTAGGAAAACCTGAATGGGTCTGCAGTGCAAAATATGAGAGCTCTCAGGAAGAATCTAAGGTTCACAGCAGCAATCTGAGCCATTTTTTATGGAGGTTCATCTCACCATTGATTTTTTAGTGATCCTAGTCATTTGAAGAGGGTGAATAAAAGAGAAGGACAAACTCCAACTGAATGAGAGAATAGTTGGAATCAGTTTCACTAGGATGGTGACTATAAACCATTTTGGATGCTTCTATTTTAGCACCCAATATCTCTCTCTTCTCTCCCTCTTTTGCTATAAATAAGACCCTTAGGCTCTTATTTTACCATCCATAGATATTATGGTAAATCCCTACTAAAACATTTTTCCATTTTCTTGCCTTTGAGCAAAGAATCATAAGTCTATTTTATTTATAAGTTCTAGACATTTGCTTAGACATGCAAGAGACATAGAGTGACAACAAGTGATGTTTTATCCTTCTGTTCTCTATCTTTCATTTTTTTAAGCAAAGAGTTGATCCAATAGATCATGTAGAGTTTATTCTAACTATATGAGATTTTGCACATGTGTAACCTTTTTTTGGACTATACAAGTTGCCTTTTCTAGTTATTGACCTTATGTGATCTCATTCATTTTTGTAACTACATTAAAATACTTATGTTGGAATCTTCTAGAGCTTGAGTTATAGACTATATTCTATTTTATTGTGCATAAGTATAGGGTATACATGTGGATACTAATTCTTGGTGTAACACAATCTTAGACTAGGATTTTCATTTATGAAAAATTTTGACTCTTTTCACTCATACAAACTAGTTTAGTAGTTTTATTACACATAAAAATAATACATGGAGCTAGCCCTTTTAACCTAGAGGTTCATTTCCACTTATAGGCACACCCATAGGCCTATAAATGTCCTTGCATTGCTCAAATATGGAGGAGGCCCGAATAGCCCTCTTCTAGGGTGCAATATTTGGAGACAATAGTTTTGGCACACCTAGTGTGACCCAAATTATTGCTAAGTAAAGGTGAATGCTAGTCTTGATAGGCCTAAGTAGTATAAATACCCCTAACCCAGCATTTGGTGACTTTAAAAGGGTGTGAATCCCTAGTTCTAGACCAAGTTTTATATATTATCCTACATGGTCCTCACAAGGTCCTTAAAAAAAATTTACCAAGCCCCTTCAGCTAAAGCTTTTCCTAAAGATCAATGCCCTGAACCACTCCTAGCCCTATTAAATCCTTGGTAGGGAGGTTTTGGGGAAGAAGCAAAAGAGGTTGAAGAAGTTCAAGGAGAGGAAGAAGTTGAAGAATAAGAAGAAATAGAGGATCATAGAGGAAGAAGATAAATGCAACAAAGGGGAGAGATAGATAGGCATCAACCTTTCCATAATTTTAATACCCAAAACCCAATAGAGTTTCTTGTATATGAACCCATCCCTCCAAATGTTACCAAAAATATTCCTAGTTTCATTGGAGAGGGTCTTATTACCCTATTTGAACATATTAGAGACATCTCTAATTTATATAATTTCCATAATGTTACTAGGGCCAACATAGCTATTAGGTTGCTTGTTATGTCTTTAAAAGGCAAAGCACTTGACTGGTATAGAATTTTAGAAGGGGCCTACATTACAAGTTGGGATGGTTTTGGAGACCTATTGGTGAAAAGATTAGAAAATAAGAGTGATCATGCTTCCCTAATACATCAGCTAAATCTAATAAAAAGAGGTCCAAATGAATCCATACGAGATTTCAATGAGAGATTTCAAAGAACATGGTATAGGTTGCCACCAATCATGAGACCTCCTAGCTTTGTGTTCCCAACATACCTCAAAGGGATTGGTACTGATGTTACTATTATGTTGTAGTCAATGGGAGGATCACTCTTTCAGGGGCATATGAACTAGCAATTGAGGTTGAGAATAGCTTGATTTAGGTTGGAAGACTCCCTCTAAGAGTTTCCATGCCTTTGTTGTCCCACAATTTAGTTGAAGCTCCAAGCATGTCTCAGGTTCCCAATGCCAATATGAAGCTGAGAGCCTTTTTGAAGAAGGTGGATAACATTGTGGATAAGGATGAATAAATTAGATCATTGAGAGCTCAGCTCAAGTAAGCTCAATATCAGGTAAGTGATCTTCCTAATGCACAATACTATCCTCAACAAAGATATATAGTTCCACCCTAATAAAATTAACAAGGGAGAGGACAAAATCAACAAAGTTACAGTAGGTATCCCAATGCGTATAATCCAAATTATACTCCTCCCATAAAGGATGTTGTTCTAGTTCATGCAAATCTAGTGTAAGGAGAAGATCATGTGGACCAATGGGGGTAGCCTCAAGGTTAGTTTGCACATGATGATAGAGGAACCAACTATGCTTTGACTACATAAGAAGAAACTACTCTTTACATGATAGTATAAGAAGCATATCCCATCCAAAGATGGAGAAGGCAATAGCCCAAGTGTGGGGATGATGAACTTTCAAGAAAAGGATGATTTTGTGTTGACTCAAGGCATGTCAATTTCAGCTAATATAAGTTCAAAGAAGATATCCTTGGGATAAGGCTAGGAGCCATGAATAGTTCCATGTGATGCCTTTCCAAGGCCACAAAATTCTAATCAAAGTGTTACACCTTCTACAAGCCCTGTTCCTCAATAGAATCAGAATGTAAATGTAGCTACCAAGATTGCAACATAGTAGGCTACATCTCCTTTATTAGCATAAAAAAAGTAGGATAAAGTGAATACTCCATCTCTAAATATTGTGAACTCATTAAGGAGAACTAATACAAGCATATCCCTTTGGGAGGTTCTACATATACCTGGTCAAAAGGATCTTTTACAAAAGTAGTTAACAAGCATAAAAGTGGCTCCTCAATCTTCAAGGCATCATAGTGTGTCTCTCACAAATTCTCTAAATCATCTTTTGGAGCCTTCCACTAAAGCTGAAAATCCTCCACCTTTCTACCTCACACTCATTGTAGGAGATAAGTTGGTCCACAATTGTATTGTGGATAGTGGAGCAAACACTACTATTATGCCTAAATTAGTGGTTGATAAGCTGGGTTTAAACTATGAGCCACATAGTAAAGGCATGTTTCAGCTATATGGAACTCTAACCAAGATGGTAGGATTGGTCAAAGGTTTGAAAGTGTTTTTACATGGCTACCCAATCTTCCCTATAATGCAAGATATTATGGTGGTGGACCTTCCAACACACTTTGCTATATGCTTGTCTAGGGAATTTATAGCCAAGATAGGAGGATACCTTTCTACTAATTAGTCTTTTCTAGATTTCATGACAAGGTATGAAATTAAGGTAACCATAAGGACTCATCCCTTAACAAGGTTCCACATTGAGCCATACTTCGAGACAATGACAAATCAAAACTATCTAATTAGTAAGGAGGAAGAGGTGGTCCTAAATAGTGAAATATCTTCTCCTCTTGAAGGTATTTCCAACCTCTATCTTGATAAGTAAATCATTGAAACACATGGCCTTGACCCTTATACTTTCATTGAGGAAACTAATTTGGGAGTTTACTACCTATATGAGGGAAACATCCCAATTCCTTCACTCGCCAATGAAGATCATGAGCTTCATAGCATGTGGGAAATGTTCTTTGATGGTTCAAGGAGAAAATTAGGTGTAGGAGATGGTGTCATGTTGGTTTCCCCATCAAAGAATCATAGCTATTCTTCTTATAGGTTTCACTTCATCTACATTTGTAATGTTGTATAATATGAAGGCTTAGTTCATGGTCTCTAATGGGCAAAGAAGAGAGGAATCAAGTTTTTAAAAGTCTATGGAGATAGTGAGCTGGTCATTCATCAAGTGAGAAGTCAAGATATAGCCAAGAACCCCTTTCTCAAGTCCTACAAGCATAGGGTATGGGATCTATATTAGGATTTTGATGCCTTCAACATCCAACCCATACCAAGAAACTTGAACAAGTGTGTTGATAGACTGGATAGAATAGAAGCATGTTTTGAGTCAGCTACTAATGTTAAACAACAAAAGGATCAATCTCATATCAAGATCATTGTGAGACCTTCTGTTCTAGATAATGAAGTTGTCAGGATCTTGCTCCTCAAATAGAGCACATATGATTACTTCTTGTATTAGCAACTAAACACAAAATTATACCAGAATCAATAAGTAACTAGAAATATGAAACAACACAGGATTTGAGAGACAATACACAATTATATTAATAATCACTCAGAAGAATATACAATAAGGAAGATGCCACTTCTTCCTCCACCTCAAAGTTTCACCACACCTCAAGACCTTCTTCCCTCTCTCTCTCGATCCCAACAATCAACTCAAATATAGAATTGATGTTCACCTCTCCAACCAGTCAGTAACACGCTACCAGTTCACCAAGTACACAACTGTACTCCAAGTAGATCTCCTGCTCTCTACTGCTACCTGCAAATCACTAGACCTTACTCACTATGTAGATATCTCTACACCCCTGAAGAACCCTTGTCCTTGCCTCACCAAGTCCTTATGATTCTTCAACCAGTACCTCGGTGGATCAGCTCCTAGACCTTGCAAACCTTGCAACTCTCCCTGATCATACACACTCAGCACCCCTTTGGAACTAGGAGGAGCTACACTAGCTCTCTCTAAAAGCTCTATGGCTTTTTAGCACACTTTTACAATACAACCATGATTCTATTATATATATCTCATCCAAACAATAATTAGACACCTAATTACAATAATTAGATCCGTAGCTCTCAGTCTAAAATTAGCTCTAAACATGCAAACACTTGGTTCGTCAACCAACTGCCTATAATATACTCGCAGCTCAAACCACAGGTGACCAACATCGGTCCCTGTCTGCCTGGGGGTGCTGACGCTAGCCGATCTCTGATCGACATCAGTTTCCTTTTGTCTGTACCTTGCCGATGTCAATTGTCCTGATCGACGCCGGTGACTGCAACACTCAACAAACACTCTGCAACCTCCCTAACTTCTCTTGTTCACATCCTAGTGAAGCTTTTAGCTCCACAACCTAACAATCTCCCACTTGGAGATAAATAGCTACACCTGTACCTATATTTATAGCCTGTCTAATCTATTTCCTAGCTTGTATCCCTCTTCAAGATCAATCCTAAAGATAACCCACCACATAACCTGTGGTGTTATCCCTGTCATTCAAGTAACCTGCCACATCTGAACCTACATATCCATGTAGTGAAGAACTTAACCCTGCATAATAAGAATCCCTACTGCTAGTCCCACTGAACTTCCCTCCAGTACTCCTTCCCTGAATTGGCTCCATACTTTCTGACAACCCCCACTGATTGGGAAAACTCAGGTCTACACTAGACCTCATGTGATTTCGAACCCTGTTTCAAGCTAAGCTTGAACTGTTTAGCCATTGGTGTGCTTTCTGATTCTGCAACCTACATCATGAACCCCACCAACACCATCTTCACATTAGCTACCATTGGAGATAAAATCTCCATGTCTCTTATGCCAAAGAATTTTGCTGCTCCAAATTCTCCATGACATACCTCTGAACTAACCTTACCTTTTAGCTCAGCAAATCCCTGTATGTATAAAACTTGCTAGCAAACCATCCACATACAGTAACTAGATAATGTCGCGACTCATCATCCACCTGGTAAGAACAAACACAATAGTTACACTGACATTGACTGAAGCCATGCTTAGTCATCCACCTGTCAAAACCTATACCACTGTCTTGCAGCTTCTTTAAGACCATATGCCTTGGCCTTCTGTCTAACATATCCATCTACTCTCTTCTTTAACTATGGGAATCCATCCATCTCTCAGTGCTTTCTTCCAGCTGACAACTCTACCAACAAATACCTATTTGGTTCTTCTCTAAGGACTCACACTCCTCATCGATGCCAAGCTCCCACTGTATCTGGTAACTACCTGCATTGCCTCTTCACATCTTCCTGGTTCTCAACCATCAGTAAGAAATATAAAGAAGGTGAACAATGAATATGAGATTCACTTACCCTTTCTGACCTTAACATGAGCGTTTGAGACTTGTTGACAGCTTGCTATCCACCCACTATCCGTTCCAGTGACCGATCTCGGCCATCTCCCAGTCTGCTCCCGATCGATGTCAGTTCCCTGCACTGACCTTGACTGCCAATGTCATCTCCCTGGCTGATGCCGGTATCCTTTCTATCGATGTCAATTTCTTCATGATCGATGTCGGTCTTATTTTTGCTGACATCAGTTACTGTATGACGATGTCGGTACCTTTGTTCTTCTGTGAGTGATAACTTTTTTCCCGCGAGCTCTCTGTGGATCAAAATCCTAATCAAATCAACATAGCCCTACTCAGAATAATTCAGTTCCCTCACCTGATCTCTGTCTATCATCTCCTCCATGAACACCAAGGCTTTCCAGTTCTTTAGCTTGTCAAAGACATCTGACTTCCGCTTCAAAACCTGCATTCTCCTTCTACATATGTGACTAAGCCTATGAAGCCACATCTCTGCAACAGAAGGTGAATCAGTAATATAAGTAGATAGATAAAGGATACCTACTTTCTTACCACCATCTAATTCAAGTGTATCCGCTATGAGAGTTATATTACATCTCCCATCACCCAACTTTCCTAAAGAAATTAGACTCATCTCCAAGACTAGTACCTGCATGACTTTCTTCAACCACTGTGTGTCATTCGTCTGCAATTTCAGCTTCACTTTCCCTTTGCCAATTCTTTGGCAAGGCTCACCAGCTCCTCTCCCTGGGGCTGCATGGAAAGAGGCAACATAATCTGTTATCCAAGATTCAACTTTATCCAAGAAACCTCCCAAAGCATCTTGTGCAACAACACCTGCAACATCTGCATCTTCAGTTCCTTCATGCTGATCTACTACCAACCAACAATATTTATTTACCTACTCTTTCTTTCCATCAATCAAACCATTCATGCTATTCAATTTCTCCATTCATATCTTACTTCCTTCTGCCATTGCTATACTTCCACTCAATCAAAAACCCCTGTGAGTAACCTGTAATCAACAAACACTACCAGATCTGAAACCACCTGTTAGTAACCCAATCAAAAGCTCTGATACCAACTTGTCAGGATCTTGCTCCTCAAATAGAGCACATATGATTACTTCTTGTATTAGCAACTAAACACGGAATTATACCAGAATCAATAAGTAACTAAAAATATGAAACAACACAGGATTTGAGAGACAATACACAATTGTATTAATAATCACTCAGAAGAATATACAATAAGGAAGATGCCACTTCTTCCTCCACCTCAAAGGTTCGCCACACCTCAAGACCTTCTTCCCTCTCTCTCTCGGTCCCAACAATCAACTCAAATATAGAATTGATGTTCACCTCTCCAACCAGTCAGTAACACGCTGCCAGTTCACCAAGTACACAACCATACTCCAAGTAGATCTCCTGCTCTCTGCTGCTACCTGCAAATCACTAGACCTTACTCACCATGTAGATATCTCTACACCCCTGAAGAACCCTTGTCCTTGCCTCACCAAGTCCTTATGATTCTTCAACCAGTACCCCAGTAGATCAGCTCCTAGACCTTGTAGACCTTGCAACTCTCCCTGATCATACACACTCAGCACCCCTTTGGAACTAGGAGGAGCTACACTAGCTCTCTCTAAAAGCTCTATGGCTTTCTAGCACACTTTTACAATACAACCATGAGTCTATTATATAGATATCATCCAAACAATAATTAGACACCTAATTACAATAATTAGATCCAAGCTCTCAGTCTAAAATTAGCTCTAAACATGCAAACACTTGGTTCGTCAACCAACTGCCCGTAATATACTCGCAGCTCGAACCACAGGTGACCGACGTCGGTCCCTATCTGCCTGGGGGTGCTGACGCTGGCCGATCTCTGACTGACATCAGTTTCCTTCTGTCTGTACCCTACCGACGTTGGTTGTCCTAACCAACGCCTGTGACTACAACACTCAGCAAACACTCTGCAACCTCCCTAACTTCTCCTGTTTGCATCTTGGTGAAGCTTTTAGCTCCACAACCTAACAAAAGTCTCATGGAAAATGTTTGAAAGTGATGAACACATTTCACACTTCTTAAAAAATGAGGTAGGCTTCTCTTCAAGAAATCAAAAGAAGTTACATGATCATTATAAAGAGTAGATTATATAGCTAAAGACAAATAAAATAACCAAGGGGATGATTACCTTGGATAGTGTCTTCAATGAGGATGATCAAAAGAAAAACCAAATAATGAGCATGTCAAAAAAAGAAGAGAACTATGAGAGAGTTTTGATTTTCAAGGATAAACTTTTGAAGATTGTCAAGGCTTATTCTCAGATGGAAAGGCAAGATTTTATTGCATTATGCAAAGAGTTTCATGAAATATTTTCTTGGGAATAAAAGGACTTGAAGGGATTTGACCCAAGTCTATCTCATCACACCATTGAGTTGGAGTATGGAGCTAAACCAGTAAGACAAAAACAAAGGCCTATCAACCCCAAGGTAGAAGAACTTATGAAGAAAGAGCTAACCAAATTGATTGAGTATAGGATTATCTTTCCTATCAAGCACTCAACTTGGGTAGCCAGCCTTGTGTTGATTCTAAATAAGAATGGAGAAATCAAACTTTATGTGGATTTTTTTGATCTAAACAAAGTGTCTCTCAAGGATCATTACCCACTCCCTTCCATGGAACAAATTTTGCAAGTTGTTTCAGGTTATTAATGTTTCTCACTTCTTAATGGTTATTTAGGTTATAATAAAATATTAGTAAATGAAGAATATTAATTCAAGACAACCTTCACCACAAAGTGGGGGACATTTTCCTATAAGAAGATGCCATTTGGTTTATCCAATGCTGGAACAACATTTCAAAGGGCAATAGACATGGATTTTAAAGGTTTGATTAATAATTTTTTTCTTATTTTCCTTGATGATATAACCATTTTTAAAAGGAAGTTTTTGATCATATGGGACATCTAAGGAAAGTATTTTAGAAGTGTAGAGAGTACGTCATATCCCTGAATCTAAAGAAGTGCATCATCATTGTCCATGAAGGTAAGCTTTTGGAACATGTTGTTTCAAAATAAGGTTTATCTATTGACCCCAAAAATATTGAAGCTATTCTAGGGTTGTCTTTACCTCAACACAAGAAAGGGATACAAAGTTTCTTGGAAAAAATTAACTTTGTAAGGAGTTTTATCCCAAACATTGCAACTATGGTAAAGCTTATCACAACCATGCTAAAAAAGAACCAAGTTTTTACTTGGACAAAGGAAGGTAAAAGCAACTTTGAGGAAATCAAGAAAATAATTACAAACTCTCCCACTCTCTTAAATCTAAATTTTTCTAAGGATTTCATTCTTTATATTTTTTCTAACCTAGACACAATCTCAGCCATGCTTATGCAAAATAATGATGAGGATGTTGAGCAGTTAATTGCTTTATTCATCTAAGGCTTAGAAGACTATGAAGTGAGGTATTATTTTATTGAAAAGTAAGATTTAACATCATTATAGGTTTGAAAAAGTTCAAGCATATGGTTTCCAATAATAGAATCCATGTCATGGTCTCCCATCCTATCACCAAGGAGATTCTCCTAAGTAGGGATCTCAATGAGAAAAGAGCTAGATGGATCATGAAGGTGATGGGATATGACATTGACATCAAGGTAAACAACCTAGTAAGAGGAAGAGGTTTATGTGAGTACTTACCATCTAAATTTCAAGAACCAAAAGAGAAAGCCTTGATGAATTAAGTTTAGACCAGCTAGCTGATCAAATATAGAATCAAATTTGGACAGAAGACATCATTGGTTTTCTTCAAAATGGTGAGTGTCCCAATGGCTTGAACAAATCTCAAAGAAGGTATTTTAGGCTATAAGTTATTCCTTATTGTCTTTTGGATGGAATTATCTTTAATAAGGATGTGAGAAATGTGTTGCTAAGATGAATTAATAATGACCAATTTGATATGCTACTAGAAAAGTTCCATAATGGTGAAGATGGTGGTCACTTCTCTCATGGAACAACTAAAAAAATAATGAAAGATGGTTGCTATTGGCCTAGTCTTTTTAAGGACTGTTATCATTAGTTTAAGTTTTGTCCTTAATGTGCTTTCTTTATTGGAAAAAAAAAAAATTTTGCCCTTCCATTGAATCCTATCCAAATGGACTAGCCTTTAATGCAATGGGGCCTTGACTTCATTAGTATGATCAACCCTCCATCAAGTGTTGGACACAAGTGGATATTGACTGATATAGACTACTTCACAAGATGGGTAGAGGCTATTGCTTTGAAGGAAGCAAATTAAAATTCCATCTTGAAGTTTTATGATAGCATTATAACAAGGTTTGGAGCTCCTCATGCCATCATCTTAGATAATGCACTTTCTTTCATAAGTGCTAAAAATTTTGATTGGGAAGCAAAGAGTGGAGTTTATTTGAGTACTTCATCTAACTACTACCCTCAAGGTAATAGATTGGCCAAGTCTACCAACAAGAATCTCATCAAGATCATCAAGAGGACATTTGAAACCAATCAAAGAGCATGGCATAACAAGTTGAAGATAGCCTTATGGGTAGATAGAATCACTCCCAAGAATTCAATTGGTAATTCTCCCTTTATACTTGTTTATGGGAGAGAAGCTAGGCTATCCATATCATAAGAGATCCCTACCTTGGAACTTGCACAAAAATTGAAATTTCTTGAAAACACTCCCATGGAGGTCAGATTGATAGAATTAATGTAGTTATAGGAGGTAAGAGATGATGCACACAAAGCTTTGTAACACCATCAATTCCTCATGAAGAAAGCCTTTGACAAAAGGGCAAGGGAAAGAGTGTTCAAATAAGGTGACTTGGTCTTGAAATGGGATGAAGATACAGAAAAACTAAGAAAACATAAAAAGTTTGATTCCTTGTGGAGTGGTCCTTACATCATCATCAAGCCAAAATGGATGGGTAAGAGCTACCTATTCTAGTGAATGGAATCCACTTGAAGCCTTGATTTTGACCCTTGCTAGCCATATCTTATATATACTTTATTTTGGTGTGTTTCCTTTGTTGTGTTTGTTTTCCCTAAGTGCTTTATAACATAAGTGTGTTTTCCTTCCCTTTGTTTGGTGTGTGTCTCTGCCTTGTGTGTGTAATCAACCTAGCTAGTGTGTTTTTAAACCAAAGCTTATTAAGTTCTCTTTTGAAGTGCCTATATCCATGAATCCATGACCAATGGAAGGATTTAGGTGATTGGTCTTTGACATAGTAGGCATGCCTCCCCTTAGAATCACCAAGAATGTTGACCAAATTTCACTTTAGTACAATTTGTTAAACCTTTTTTTCATGTAGAGCTAAACAACAGTTGCAAGAATAGGTCATTTTAGAGGTCCAACATTGCAATTTAAGGAGGATAAGGTGTTTTAGATCCATTTTAGTGTATGTTAGGTTCTCCACAAGTTAGGTCTTGGCCTCTCATAAACCCAAGTTAATCCTCAAGACCAAGTTAGGTTCTCTAAATGACTCGACTTATAAAAGTTTCATGAGTAGAAGTAATCTAGGTTTACGAACCTAAATTACTCCTTATAATGCTTTGCAAGTTTTCAAAGATGCATGACTTTAGGTTTTATAAGGAATAATTCTTATGACTTTTATAATAAAAAAAAATTAGAAAACCTAAAATGGTCTTTATTCTTGACTCTCAGAAGTGGCCCTTCAAAACTTTTCCAAAGGGCCTTTCTTGCCTTGTTCCCCCCCCCAAGTGTCCATTCAAAATTTTATGAAGGGAAATTTATTTTCCCAAGTGTCCCTTAAAACTTTTCCAAAGGGAAATTTTCTTCCCAAGTGACCCTTCAAAAAATTTACAAAGGAAACTTTTTAGCTCGAGTGTCCTTTCAGACTTTTTTGGAGGGTACTTTTCTTCCAAGTGACCCTTCAAAAAAGTTCTAAAGGGCACTTTTTAGCCCAAGTGTCCCTTAAATATTTTATGAAGGTAATTTTGTCTTTAGAAGTGATCCTTTGAAAAAGTTTTGAAGGGCTATTTCCTTTCGAAATTCCCTTCAAAAAAATTTGAAGGGACCTTTTGCATTCCCCAAGTGTCCTTCAAAATTTTTTTGAAGGACACTTTCGTAAGTGTCCTTCAAGAAAAGTTCTCAAAGGAAATAGCCATTGCCTTTCAAGAAAAATACATGAAATAATTCCTTTTAACAAATTATCTGATGGAATTGCTTCAAGAAAATTTCACAAAACATAAACCCGATGGATCCCCATGACGTGCCACAGGATGTCAAGTTTAATACCACTAACTAGTTGTTAGGGTGCAGACACGATGTGTCATAGGATATAAAATTTAGGATTGCCAAATAGGAATTGGGATTCAAATATGACATGCCTCAAGATGTCAAATTCATGACTAAAGTATTCAAGTAAGAAGTAAAGCTATCCAGAGAACCTGACAAGGTCTTAAGCAAAGATAGTGCAAATCATGTTTCTCAAAGAGATTTGCTTATGACTTTTACTATTAAAAGCAATCAAAAATCCTATGAAGGAAGAGAAAATTATTTTTAGGTTTTCAAAAGAGATTTTCTTATGACTTTTACAAGTAAAATCAATCAAAGAACCCAAAGATGGTAGAAGTAAAGTCACTTGGAAAACCCAAATGGGTCTACAGTGCAAAATGTGAGAGATCTCAAGAAGAATCTAAGGTTTGTAGTAGTGATCTAAGCCATTTTTATGGAGGATCATCTCACCATTGATTTTATAGTGATCCTCATAATTTCAAGAGGGTGAATTAAAGAGAAGGACAAACTCCAACTGAATGAGAGAACAATTGGAATCAGTTTCACCAGGATGGTGACTGCAAACCATTTTGGAGGCTTTTATTTTGGTGCCCAAGAGATCTCTCTTATTTCCCTCTTTTTATATAAATAAGACCCTTGGGATTGTTTTTTATCATCTAGAGATAGTATGGTGAATCCCTATTGGAATTTTTTGTCATTTTCTTACCTTTGAGCAAAGAAGCATAAGTCTATTTTCTTTCTATGTTTTGGACATTTGTCTGGGCATGCAAGAGACACAGAGTGATAGCAAGTGATTTTTTATCCTTTTATTCTCTATCCTTCATGGTTTTTATCAAATATTTAATCCAACAGGTCATGTAGAGTGTATTCTAGCTATATGATATTTTTGCACATGTGTAACCTTTTTTCTAGACTATACAGGTTATCTTTTCCAGTTATTTACCGTATGTGATCTCATTCATTTATGTCTCTACATTGAAATAATTATGTTGGAATCTTCTATAGATTAATTTATAGACTATATTATATTTTATTGTGCATAAGTATAGGGCATACATGTGAATACTAATTCCTGGTGTATCACCATCTTAGACTAGGTTTTTCATTTATGCAAACTTTTGACTCTTTTCACTCATACAAACTAGTTTAGCAGTTTATTGCACAAAAATCTAATACATTGAGCTATCCATTTCAAATTAGAGATTTATTTCCACTTATAGGCATACCCACAGGCCTAGAAATGTCCCAACATTGCCCAAATATGGAGAAGGCCTGAACAACCCTCTTTTAGGGTGCAAGATTTAGAGGAAACACTTTCCTAATGTAGGATGCCCTAAGTAAGAGAATGATGTTAGAAATGGAAATTATTGATAATAAAAAGGGGATGATAATTAGTTATTAGTGGTTGAGCTACCCTTATAAGTGAAGTAGCGCCTACATAGTCTGTGGACATTAGGCCAATGTAGTTCTCTGAGTGTTGTTCAGATGGGTTGCCCTAATTTGATATACCACATGGTTTGGTTTTATTGAAGTTTTTTTTAAATAGAGGTTTTGGGTTTTGGTCAAGGTGATGGTGATTTTTTGTGGTTTAAATGGATGAATAGTTACCATAATGATCACATACACATTAAGATGATAAAACATGAATGGGCAAGGTAAGATAAATAAGAGGGTAACAAAAGGCTAATCACCACAAATATCCTATGATGGAGTTAAGCCAAAGAATATGTGCCTTTGTGAGGAGGATACACCTTATAAAATTATACGAGGGTATGATTATAGATATAACATCTATCACTATGAGATGAGTTTTAAGATATGGGCATCTATCAGGATCTACATAGTCTCTTTGGTAAAGGTTCATTACCGCTATGTGATGAGTTTTATGGGTAGTAGCAAAGGAATGACTTGTAAAGAATTTATTTGATGGCTAAGTAGATTCTACAAGGTATAAAATTAGAAACATTTTTAATGATAGAGGATGGACCGTGCTTGACCCAAGAGTTGCATGGGTAGGCTAAACAAAAGGTGTCCATGTCTGTATCCTCTATCCTGGTACCTTAAAACCAATGAATTTGGGTTCCACTTAAAAGAGGACCTACTAACAAGGATCTATGTGGTCTAGGATATTGGTTATACAACAAGAAAATATTAGGGAGATTCTATAGGGGTAAGTATTTGAAAGCTACCACCACCAGCAATGGTATTTTTGGAGGCATGACCATTTCAAGTGGGAAGACTATTCAAAAGAATCAATGACATCATAGGATCCTCCCCATCGATAGAATGGATAATCATGTTAATAAGTAATAATAGTTAGGTATTATATTTCAATAATAATGATAATAATGAATACCCATCATGAATTCATTTGGTTTTATAGGTTGTTCAAAGAGTAGAGAACTACAAGAAGTTAAAGATAGTGAACAATGGGAATAATGATGGAGATAATCGGCAACCCACATGACCCAAAATAATCTTCATGATGAATGTCCATATCTTTTAGATACTACAACATGTAATGGAAATAACAGAAGTGTTGTTAAACCAACAAAAAGAGGAAAGGCACCCACACCCTGAGCTCAAGCTAGAACTCTTA
This sequence comes from Torreya grandis, assembly GCA_037957365.1. Taxonomy (NCBI): domain Eukaryota; kingdom Viridiplantae; phylum Streptophyta; class Pinopsida; order Cupressales; family Taxaceae; genus Torreya; species Torreya grandis. Next base: position 178,092 of record JARHVA010009640.1, read on the forward strand.
CCTCAACAGTACCAAAGAAGGAAAGAATTTTTCTACATAAGATATAGGGTTGGAGAACATCACCCTTGACTTTTCCATGGAGGGAACCCTCACTTTCTAAGGGGGTGTGCATTGAGGCAATGATAGGGGTTACCCATGCAAGCAGAACAATTAGAGTAGAGGGAGATAATGGTTGTAATGGTTGAGCAAGATAAAAGACCTAGAGTAGAATATGATTCCCACCCTATGGGGAGGAATGTGTAAGAGTAGAATAAATTACTCCCTCCAATGGATATCAACATAGGGAATGTTTTGAAGGTTATTTTACCAAGAAATCAACAAGGAGGATGTCTCAACACAAATCTAGAGTCACTAGATAATCAACATGATGCCTAAGTAGTAAATCTATGTATGTATGTGTCTTAGGCAATGTGTGTGTAATTTGATGAATTTTTATGTGTTGTGCAACACCTCACACCCTAAATATTAGACAATTTGATGTTATTATGCTTATGGTCATGTAGATAGTCATGATTATGGTTGTTTTAATCTCACTTAAGGTAAAGCATATGAGGTAAGGCAATGAACAACACTAAATGGTAAAGCGAAGAATATAATCAAGAGACAAATGTCATAATGAAATTATCAACTAAGCACATTTGGATAAGAAAAGGTAATGATGCTTCTTCTTTGACAAAGACTAAAAATATACCTAAAGTGGGATTGGCTTAATGAACATAATCCCTTTAAATGCTTCACATGAGTAGTCATTAGATGGTTGAAGGGTATCTTGTCCACATAAGGTTAAGTAAGCTCAAGAATCCCTTGCATATAGTGTAAAGGGGAGATGGGTGAAAATGAAACCCTATTTTGAGACTAGCATGCCTCTTCTATAGGTGCCTAAAGAGTTGGTTATAAACAAGTATATGCTAAAATTGTGTAGATGATTGATGCGGGAAGTCTACTTATGAACACCGATTGTAGATTTTACTTTATTATGTTGTGTGAGAGTCAATTATGACTTTCATGATATTTTTTGCTTTTGATTTGATTTTTATAATTTTTGTATATGGGAAGTTGATCAATGTGGTAAGCTTCCAATAAATTACTATGGTTTTTGAAAAATGCTTGACTTAGCTATCCTTCAAGGGAGTGGTATAAGTTTATATGCTTTATTTAATGCTTTTGATAGTTGTCCTTCAAGGGAGCAGTTTACCTTATATTTGGCAATTTCAAATAAATTTTGAATATTTGTCCTTCAAGGGATCATTTTACCTTATATTTGGTAATTTAAAATAAATTTTCAATGACTGTACTTTAAGGGAATAGTTTGTGAATGCTACGAATGACCCATGATTGCTAGTGATAGAAATTATTCTATTTTTATTTGATTCTACTTGGTATAGACTTGCTTTGGCTAACTTAGTGGCTCACCTTTGTGAAAGCATAACTATAAGCATAAGAAGGTGGACTAGGTGTTAAAAAAAATTGAGTGATATGATCATGGGGATCTATCCTAAAAAGGAGTAGAAAGTACCATGAGAATCATGCCATGGATAGAGCCATGATACCCATTGTTCAAGATAAGGTTATGCGAGTGACAGATAATCACATAATTCAGTGTTAATCAGTTACCCCTAAAATAGGGAGATGGATGTAGGTGGATAGAAAAGAAGGATCTTAAGTTAAAAAAAAGGTAGACTTGATCCTTCTTAACAAAAGAACTGGCACAGATTTGAAGCATTAAGGGGCTCAAGTTATGGGTTGTCTTTGAGAGAAGACAACTGATAACCTCTTGATCCATACTTGTGGGTTATGATATAAGGTCCAAGCTAATCAAAAGCAAACTTGCCTCACTTACTTTTCTCCATATTGGTGACATGTTGATTTTCCCTTACGATGAGGTCTTTGATATTGAACTCTCACACTTTGAGGCATTTTTTATAGGAATACATGATACACTCTTGATAGACATGGAGATGGGTAAGGGATTCAAGATGATTCTCATCAAGTAGCTCAAGCTGGGCTAAATGGTGTTGATCATAATCATCCTCAGAAATAGGATTTACAAAGATATGTGAAGAGAGGGAAATTATATTTTAAGAGGTAAGATAGCCTCCACTCAAAACACAAGGGAGAAGGGTGTAATACCCATAGGGGTTCTAATGCTAGTGCGGTAAGCCCATAAAGCAAAAGGAATGTGAAAATTTCAATCTTGACTAGATTTATTAACCATTTTAGAGAACATTTTATTAAGAGTTTTATTAGAGACCTCAACCTATCCATTAGTTTGAGGTCAATAGGGTGAAGATAAATTTAGCTTCATCTTAAGTGCATCACATAGACCTTGGACTTGCTTGTTCTTAAAATATTTACCATTATCGATGATAATCTTATGAGGAACATTGAAGTGATAGATGATATGGTGATTGATAAAGTTGATAATCTTATCTTTTTTGGTTGAGATGAGAGGATAGCTTCCACCCACTTGGTGAAATATTTGGTGGCTATGATGATGGAGCTATGCTATTGTGAAGAATGAGGGTTGATTTCCCCAATGAGATCAAGTCCCCATTATGAAAAAGGCCAAAATTATTTGCATACTTAGGAGCCATTAGCTGACACATGATGTAGATTAGCATGATGTTGACATTTAACACACTTTTTTACATAATCATAATAGTATTTGTTTAGCATAGGCTAATATTAGCCAAGTTGAAGGATATGTCTAGCGATAGCTAGACTGTTAAAGTCTCCCCCACATATCCCATCATTCATTTCTGTAATAGCATGATAAGCCTCATGGCTAGGTAGGCAACAAAGAAGGATACCATTAAAATTATGTTTGTAAAAGATTACCCATAGTAGGGTGTAATAAGAGGTGCTCTAAACAAAGTATCTTCACCATTCTTAGAGAGGTTGGGAGGAATGATGCTGATGTTTATGTAGTCAAAGTTTTGTTGGTATCAAATGTCTGATGGGGATTATTTCAAACTAAAAATGGTAAGGACGTCAAATTGGTTACAAGAGGGTATGGTGAAATGATGAATGGTGATAAATATTTTGGAATTAGAAAGCTATGAAGGGATTTGGGAAGGAAGGGAAGCCATTGTATCATTGAATTTGTTGGTAGATCAGGGAATAGATTAGATATGGTAATGATCAAATGATGTAAAGAGTACATCTACTAGATGTTTGTAATTTTTTAAGACATCATTATTACATTGATAGGAGCCATTAACCTAGTTAACCATGAGTTGGGAATCACCAAAGACATTGGTTGTCTTAATTCTCAAGGTTAGAGCAATTTGGAGACCAATGATTAGAGCTTTATACTTATCCCTATTATTGGTACACTCAAAATCAAGATTGAAAGAAAGAGGATGGGGTTCACCATCAAGGGGAATGAGAATGATCCTATCACCCCCACCTCACCGCTACTTTGATCCTTTGAATAATAGAGTCATTTGGTAGGTTATGTCCTCTTAGGAAATAGTAATGATGGATTCATCTAGAAATGCAAGAGGAAGTGGTTGGTTGTCTGGTAAAAGAGCATTAGCTAATTGGTCAGTAATAACTTGCCCTTTAATCAAATTTTGATAGAGTAACTCATATTCAAAATCATCTAGGGGTAAGATCCAATTTTCCATACATTAGTTTTAGTATGGTTTAGAGTGCATATACTTGAGTGGGTCAGTGTTAGTGATGACAAAGGTTTTGTGATTGAGAAGGAAATGACACATTTTGGAAGCCACAAAGACTAAGGCAAGGCAAATTTTCTTAGTATGGGTGTACCAAGTCTCATACTCTATAAGTGTTTGACTTATATAATAGATAACTTATTCCTTATTTTTTTCATCATGGTAAGTGAGCATTACCCCTAGGGAATGGTTATTGGTAGAGATGTAAAGGTATAAGGGTTGATCTTATTTAGGAGGGATAAGAATGGGTGAAGAAAGGATATATTTTTTGAGTGAATCAAAGGGTTGTTGGTAGTCTTTGGTCCACTTAAAATAGGTATCTTAACTAAGAATATGGTGAAAGGGTTGACATTTATCTGATAATTGAGTGATGAAGCAATAGATGGATTACAGCTTTCCTTATAGGTTGTGGAGTTGCTTAAGGTGGGTTAGAGGTGGCATTTCAAGAATTGCTTTGACTTCACTTCAATTCTTTGAAGAGAGATGATAAATCTATGAATTTTTCCTAAAAGGACCCTGAAAACACATTTTTGGGGGTTTAGTCATATATGGAAATGGATTAGGCACTCAAAGATAATGCTAAGAACCTTTAGATGATATTTGTGATATTTGTATTTTCTCAAGAGATCATCGACATAGTCCTCTATGATGGTGTGGATGAGATCATGGAATATGTAGGTCATGGCTCATTGGTAGGTTATATCAGCATTATTTAGACCAAATGGCATGACCCTATAGTAAAAGGTTCCTCAAGGGCTGATAAAATAATTTTTATGTTGATCTTTGGAAGTAATCAACATCTAATTATATCCTAAGAAACCATCCATATAAGATAACATCTCATGGCTAGCTATAAGGTCAAAATTTTGGTTGATGCTAGGTAAAGTGAAGTCATCCTTTAGACAAGAAAGGTTGAGGTCATGAAAATTGTATAGAGGTAAAGTCCCTCAGTAGATTTGGTAATGGAAATGATGTTAAAAACCCATTGGGGATAGTCAGTGGCTTAGATGAAATTGATAGATAAGAGGCATTTAAGCTCTTATTTTACTAAAAGGGCAATGTGAGGGTGCATCTTATAAAGTTTTTCCCAAGCAAGCTTAGTGTCAGGATGAGTGACAATGTTATGGATGGAAATAAAAGGATCAATTTTGGGCATATCTTGATAAGACCAAGCAAATTCTATACTTTGGTCATGAAGGAAAGAAGGTTAATATTGTTGTTCTATGGAATTCAATGATTGACCTATTTTAACAATGTGGGGGCTATCTTGAGTACCTAAGTTGAAATCAATAATAGATTCATTCAACATGGTTTGGTTCTCATGAGGAAGGGATTTATGGATAGAATAATCCCCTGCATCAAGGTAGGTGAGAACAAAAGCATCATCCTAACATTAAACAATGTTAATGGTAAGAGAGTCTTTCTCTATCATCTCAGGATGGATCAAAGGGATGGTGATGGTTACCCTATTCTTTTGATAAGTTAGGGGTCCAATGGTGATCATGTTGATGAAAAAAATTAGGTGGGATGATGTCATCATCCTCACACACAAGTGGAGGCAAGGTTGGTGAGGAAAGGGTATCCTCTTTAACAATGATGATGGTAGGTGGTTTGCATTGCTTCTTATTACATAAGATGAAACTAAGGCCATGTATCTCATGAGGTTTCCTAGTCTCAATGGTGACCAACTCATATGGACCCAACTCATATCATATAAGGCCAAAGCCTTTCGAAGCACACTAATGAAGGTATGTCTTGGCAATGCTTGGTTTATATAGGTAAGAGAAACTAGTGGTAAATAGCCAAGGTTAGGAATGGGTGATAAAATCATCAATAGGTTTGTCAAGTCCCCTATAGATAAAATGTGTTTGATAATTAGGAGGTCCAAAGGGAATGGTAGTTTCAATATTGGGGCCATATCCTAGTTATTTGGTGATTTTACCACACTCATGAGGAGTAAATAATGTGTCAAGAGCTAAAATTTAATACTCCCATAATGAGAGACATTGGAACATAAATTCCAAGGGTTCTTCTATGGGGATTTATGAAGAAGGGATGGATGAGCTAGTTGACACTTCATTGATGGTTGGCAGTTGGGGTGTAGCTAATAAAGGTGTATTAGATGGGGGTATGAGGACATCATTGGGTTGATAGGTCATGTTGCATGTTGAGAAAAAACTTGGATCTACTTGGATGGTGATGACCTGGCCTTCATGCTCAAATTTGATGTAACAATAGAGGGTAGAGGGAACACATGCCATGAAACAAATCCAAGGTCATCTCAGCAAGATGTATTAGAATTCACCTTCCATAACATAGAAGAGTTTAGGGAATGTGTGAGGTCCTACATGGATATTAAGGATGATAGTTCCCAAGGTATTGGTTATGGTATCATTGAAGGAGTGAAGGACAACTAAGGATTTAGACATGACATTATTCGATAATTTGAGTTGGTTATAGGCATGAGAGGAGATGATGTTAATGATATCTCCCCCATTAATCATGAACCATTTAATATGGGTTATATTGATGTCAGTGGTAATAAAAATTTGTGGATTTGGGTCCTTAGGGTGGATGGAAGGTATTCACAAATCCTTGAAGGTGACAAGGTTGTAAATTTTAAGGGCACCAACAAATGTAGATAGAGGTTGAGGGTGATCGAGTTAGGCCTCAATGGATTAAAAATCCTTTATTAGTATTTGGAAGTGATGGGGAGAGGTAGAAATAAACTCATATAATCTCATTTTTGCTAGGGTCTGATGAAGTTACTTGAGGATAACTCTCTGGATTGATATTGTAGTGTTAGATTAGGGGGCACCTAATGTAGACACCTTAGGTCTAGTTGAGGATGGAGATGGTTAGGTATGGGTTGGTTGGGAGTTAAAAGAGAGGTAAGTCTAAGGAATGTATATCTTATCCTTCCCTTCATCTTATACTACAATATAGTGACCACATTGATAGTATGGATAGAAGGAGAGGTTGAGTTAGTAGAGTGGTCAGATTTATCTTCACTTTTAAGTGAGAGTGGAGGAGTGGGTAAGTGTTCACTATGTTTGGTAGGTATGGGTGATGGTTTTTTTGGTATGGGTGACATAGGAGGTTCATCTATTAATAGATCATATTCATCATAAATCTAGTGGATGAGTGTTTGGAAAGCTTTACAATTCTCTATATCATGCCATGGTGTCTTATGGAATAAGCAAATAAAGTTATCATTAAACCATGATGGTTTTGGTCATGAAGGGTTAATGGGTTTTATGGTAGGCTAAAGGAAGAGTTTTTCAACATCCTTTATATAATATTTGAATAGGATTCAATCAAAGGTGTTAGAGGTGATAGGTTTTTGGTTTTAGGGTTTGTAGCCTTCTTATAAGTAGACTTCATTGTGGGAGTTGTTGGTGGTGAAAGGGTTTTGTTAATTGGTTTTGGTTGGGATTTGTAGACACCTAAAAAGTGTCTAACCCTTGGTCTTCCTCTCTCCCCTTGGTCCCTTGCCACTTCGACTATCCCTAACCTACCTAGGTCTTATTAATTAAAAATAATCATCTATTTTTTTAATAAGTCCATTTTCCCTCTCCTTGCCACCTCGCCACCCTAGGATACCCTCCTTGGATCCCCTTCATTCCCCACATGGCCATTTAATGCCTAAGACTCCCATTCCAACCTCTCCACTCGCCCAATTAACCCCTGTCGACCGTTTTATCCTCGCATTCATTTGACTCGGCGGTTGGGAAACGGATTAAAGGCTATTTTTAGCCTTTCTCTAACCTTTTAGCCACCGACGTCGGTCAACCGTCGACCGACGTCGGTGATATTACCGGCGTCGGCACCTTTCATAATGGCTTCTTCACCGTTATCTCCTCCTCTTCGCTCTCTGTGACTCTCTCTGGCATCCAGACTCTTGAAGCTTTGCATCAGACCCTTATATCCGTCCTTTCACTTGACCTCTCTGCCAATCAATCTGACTCTCTCCCTCAGGTACACAGCAAGCTTCTACAAGTGAACAACAGGGATTCTCCATCAGCAACAGGTCTTCACATCTGGCATCACCAGCAACAAGACACCAACCTACACCATTTTCTTCAGCAGGGCACAAGTAAGTACTCTGTTTGTGTTTTCATTATGCTTTCTAGTCATCTACTTTTAAACTAGATTTAGTACTTCTTTTCCCCAACCCAGACTGCTAACCAAACCAGGCAAACCTGGATTCCTATCTCCCTGATTGGCCTCCTTTATCTCTCTATCCCCTTTTGACATTTTGTCCATTATCCTAGACCTCTGCACAGACCTTCAACTAAAACCAGACTCTCCCAGACCATTTTGTACGTCCACAGACCAAGCCTGGACCAGACTCTGTCAGACTCGACCAGAACCTGCCTAAACCCCATCCAAGCCTATTGCCCTGACCGATGCCGGTCATTACCCTGACCGACGTCGGCAGCATAATCGACGTCGGCAGACCTTGACCACCGACACCGGTAGGACCACCGATGCCGGTGACTGTGACTAGGCCGATAGCTTCTTCTAGGTAAGCCTTTGCTTTTTTTTCTCTTTCAGTTTGCTATCATTTCAATATATTTTAGCATTCTGTCATTTATCAGTCATTTATCTTTTATCAAAATAGTGGGTTGACCTCCCTTAAGGAAGTTCTCATACTTCTGGGAACAAGCTTTCGCTTGGCAACCCACCATCTATCCATCTAACGCCTTTTTGTCCAAGTTTCCTTCTTTGCAGGTGTCATTCCTCCACAGCCAAAGAGGGGTGCTCACAAACGTCTGGATTATGGTGCACAATCTTTATCCAGGTACTTCTAGCCTTGTCCATTTCTTTAGTTTCTTTATTCATCTTTTGAATGTAGAAAGCGAATTAGCGATAGAAACATTCTGGCACGCCCGGTGGGACCTTAGGTTCTTCCTTGGGTTCCTCTTCCTTTCATTCATTTAGGTGCATTTAGGCTCCTTCCTTCTTGTCTCTTTCTTCTATTCCAAATGACACTATAAGCAGGACTAAAATGAATCTTTCTTCCTTGCATTTCTAGACTAGTCTAAACATCATACTCTCAACCCTTTCTCAAACTTGTCTTCATAACAAATCTCACATTTTGACTTGGGCTTAAAACATATCGCACTTTCATTTCTGCTTGTGCTTGCATTAGTCCACATCTAGTAACTTAAATCCGCATATTGAATAAATCGTAGACACTTGATGTTACACTACCAGACCACATGCACTAAAACAAACATAAAACTTACTTGAGACAAGGCCCGACTGGGATTTCATCCCCCAGCGGATACCTTACCCATCCCAGTGACCCTACTTGGATTTCATCACCAAGGGGGAAGCCCACTCCGTTCTCTGGCGGAGGATAAACTCTAGGTGAGGTATATCTTGGCTAAGTGAGACCAGCTAACCACTGGAATCGTGAAGTGAGGGGAGCTTGCTCCTTAGCACCAGGCCACGTACCAGACCTAACACAGATTTTTGAGTGCCTAAAACAAGACCCAAAACTAGCTCTAGACTACCTCTTCTAGGACCCTTCTTACAGCCAATCTCCCTAAACATTCATCTAAGGCATAAGCCATAAAATTCTAAAGTTAATTCTTAGGATTTATCGCTTAGGCTTGTCTGTCTCTCTCTATTTTTCTCTTCTCATCTGTTTGTTTGAGTGAGTGAGGACGCTTTCTTCATTATTTTTCCAAAGAATCTTAAAATCTTTTGGTTCTCTGGAAGACACAGTCACCGGCATCGGTTCTGTCACTGACGTCGGCTTTCCTGTCTTACTGGCATCGATTATCTGACCGACGTCAGCTACCTTCCTTACCGACATCAGTTTTTCAACCGACATCGGTCTCTGTCACTGTCCTTTTTTTTCAAAACTAGCAGCCTAAACCCTGTCCCTTTTCTGTCAAAAACCACATTCTAGTTTTCTGAGACTACAAGAACATAGTTTCTGGAACCAGGACTCTCTTCTTAACCACTTTAGCTGTCAACCACTTCCGTCTACCCCGTCCCTAACCAGTCCTATCATGGAGTTCCACTCGGAGACTGAAAGAACTCCTACAGGACCGACCCCGACCCCGACCCTGACTCAAATTCCCATCATCCCTGAAGGGGACCAAGATTTCGAGAGATTCTTGGACCTCAATACCGCAGCCCTCCAAAACTATCTCGTGAGAAACCCAACGCGAGACCTTTCGGGTGATGTGGCGACGACATCCACACCATTCGCCACCCAACCCTTTATGACTCAGCCTTTCACCTCAACTATTAACCCAACCATGGCCAATACGCAAAGTTTGGCCTCCCCGTCTATTTTTAGACCGACCTCCATCGGGGTTCCATTACCCCCTCAACCACCTGCAATTCAACCAAGTCCTACATCATATCAGAACTTGATTGTCTCGACCCCTCATACTCTTGCGCCCACAAATGTAGGAGTGCCAACCTATCTTTCTACCAGTGCCGCCATTCAACCACCTTTGGCTGTGCCCAGTCAACTTATACCTTCGACCTTCATAATGCAACCACCTTTAGCCTCCACTTATGTCCCTGCAACTAGTCATCCATACATTGTGCCCTTACAAGCGCAACCAACTACGTCGCATACCTCTTCTAGCCTCTTTCAAGCACCTTATAACCTAGGGGGCACTCAACCCGCCAATCTGTTAGCAGATCTTATCAAGATGCTGATGGATAAAATGTCCAGTCTCGAAGCCTCCATTTTCGGTTCAAGCAATACTTTGTCATATGACCAAATTTGCAATGAGCCCATCCATCCTTCTGTCCCTATTCGACCATACCCTAACCATTGGGAGCTTTCTAAATTCACTCGCTTTCAGAGTAAGGAAGACCCACAACAACATCTACGGGCATTTAGACATGCCTGTTACCTTATTGCCGATGACGATGCGTTGCTTTTACGCATGTTCCCTATGTCACTTTCTGGCCCAGCCCTTGACTGGTATAGTTCTCTTGCCAGACACTCTATCTTTTCATTCATTCAACTCACCCAACTATTTATTGACCATTTCTTAATCAACATCACCAAACAAGTCTCAATCACAGACCTTTACTCCATCAGGCAATTCGATGATGAATCCATAACCGATTTTGTCGCCCGTTGGAGAGGCCTGATCAACCAGCTCTCCTTCTCCTTGCCTCAACCCAAGCTCATTGAGCTCTTCTCTCGAGCATGTGCCAGACACATCTCTTCTACCTTGCAGATTCAGACATTCCGCACTTTTGACGAAGCTTTCATCATGGCTCGAAAGCTTGAACTCCGTGCCCTTGAAGAAGATAAGGTCAAATTGCGTAATACCAACGCAAAATCTACTGACCATTCTTCTTCCAGACCCTCTTCTTCTGCCAACTCTAAGTCCAAAGGAGTGGCCAATACTGTGGTCATTAAATCACCATCCTTGACAACAACAAATTACTCTCAACCTTCGACATCTTCAAGCATCACCAAACAATTCCAACAATAGTACATTCAGCGTTCTTACACTCCACTTGGAGAACCATACACTTCTGTTTTGGAAAAACTACTCAAGCAGGGGGTCCTCAATCTCCCTCCAATCCGACCACCTCAATTTGACCCTTCAAAAGCCATCCCTACATGGTATAGGGAGGCCGACTTCTGTCCCTTTCATTGCGTCCAAGGCCATGACATTGACAACTGCCGAACCTTCAAAAACATCGTCCAAGACATGATCGACAAGGGGGATCTTATTTTAGATAACCCGAACGCCCCACCTAACCAACATATCGACATTTTAAAACAACCATTTCCGAATCATCCGCCTACTCAAAACAACGTCCAGACTTCGACCAATGACCCTCAAGACCATGACATTCACATGATTAACACTATTTTGCCTCTTGTCCTTGACCAACCTCTTCCATTAAAGGATGAAGAACCTTCTTCTCCTACTAGTCCTCCATCTACCTCTCTTATATTGGAGGACGCTTTGACCACATCAACGCCATTAAGCCCACCTCCATCCGAAGACCCTACCTTGCCTACTCCTCAACTACAAGTAGAAGGCATGATCATCCATGCCCTCTGCCCACTTGAGGAGCCACACTCTCTTATTTCTTCTCCACCAAGAGAAGAACCAGTCTCTCCACCCATTTCAACCGAGGAAGACCCAGTCACAGTTTCCTCTTACCCTTTGCGTGAGATTTCTACATCTCACTCACCTCCATCCACATCCAAACCCAAACCTACATCTAACCTCGCCTCACACAATAGTGGCCCTCGACCCAAACACACGAAAGCTACTAAACCTCACCGGAGAACTCCTTCTCCACCTTCGTCATTACCTTCAATCTTGGGCCCGCATCCGTCCACTTTAATAGGAGTGCTTCCCACTCCCATCCTTCACAGAGGCAAGTCACCTCTATTACTCTCTCAACCCATCAGACATACATCTCCTCCAAACCCTCGACCTATGCCTCTTTCACCTCCCAAACCAACGTCACCAACCCTCACTGCAACAAAACATCCCGACCCGTTAGCAGGTTCATATGCCTTGCTCTTACGGCAATTATTGCAGTCATCTTGTATCGACCTCCCGCCTCTTAGACAATATAAATCTCTCGAACCAAAACCACCATGGTTCGATGACACTTTCATTTGTGCGTATCATCGCATGCCTGGACACGACACGAAACATTGTTATGCCCTCAAGGTCATCATTCGCCGATTTCTGGGGAATGACACCCTTCTTCTCGACCACATTATTAACAAACCTTCAACACCGCCTCACCCATCACCTCTCAGATCAAGACCCTCTTGGTTTGAAAACTCTAAATTTTGCCATTATCATCACATTTTGGGACATGACACTGAGCATTGTTGCGCTCTCAAAGCTATCATTCGTCAACAACGAAAAAAAGATTCCCTTCTCATCAAGGATCCTCTTGACTACCTCTTCGACAAAACATCAACCCCAACTCATGCCTCTCCAACCTCATCACCTAAATTAGGATCCCCACGCTAGAATGTGGTCCCTTTGCCACCTTTGACCCCCTTATTCGACATTAATACCATCCATCTGACCACTAAACCTCAACCGACCTTAACCAATCTTTCAAACATTCTCCCTACCCGCTGGGGGAATTCATCCTTCATCCAAACCTCGACCAACTTTTCAACCCAGTCTCTACCACATATCAATCACTCATTTAATCTTAAATCTCGACCAAGTGTCCATCGACCCAACCCCCGACCAATTATTCGACCAGTCTCAACCAAACTTCAACCAAATATCAATCAACCAGACCTCTCGACCAAACATTCAACCTTTTTCAACCAACCAACGACAATGTCAACCAACTTCACATCCATCCATCAACACCTGACCAATCTCAGAAGAGGCAAATTGGGGCAAGTTTGCTCCTAATTAACTTGGACCTTATCATAACATACAAGCATGGCCCAGGGACTTATTAGACCTTGAACCCCTTTTTATGTCTTGCATCTTCGACCATTTTTGCTGTTAGTTGAGTGCTCGATCACTTGACGTTTTACTTGAGCTCGTCCCTTGAGCAACCCCTTGTCATTGTCATTCTTTTTCCTATCAACCCTGCTTCCTAACACTTGTCAACCCTTTTTTGTCAAGCAGTAATGCTTTGTCCTAATAAAAGGGAACCCTTAAACCTCTACAGGCTCGTCCATGGCTAAACTTTAGTCAATAATTATATCAAAAATAATATATCATACCAGGTCATAAAACACTCTAAATATAGACTGCTCCCTCGAAGGACAGCTACATAATTGCTATATTACTAGACTGATCCCTTGAAGGACAGCTAGGCCAACTTATCAAACATTTAAAGCAAAGTATAGACCACTCCCTCGAAGGATGGCTATGACTAATTATTGCTACAGACAGCACCTAATTTTGAAGCTTCCCGCATTGATCAGCTTCACAACATAACCACCAAGCAAACAACATCTTTATGTGGACTTCCCGCATCGATCAGTTCATCGTCAAAAAAAAAAAAAGAGTCATGGACTTGACTTGTAGTTGTCTCAGGGTCTCCTATAAAAAGGGGCAAGGTTCTTCCTGCTCTTAAACTGGGTTACCCTATCCTCCTCCTATCACCCGCTCAAGGGACTTTGAGCTCACTTTAATGTCAAAGTGATTCGATTACCGCTCTAACACAACACTGGTCAATGACGTAATGCATGAACGGGGCTTTTGTTCTAATAACCCCTATCTATGCTCCCCTTCTGGTCCTTTTCAATGAAAGAGTGATTCGCCTTTCACTTTTTCTCTACACTTTGGTCACATTTAACCACATCAATTGTCGACTCAAACCGAGCTATTTTTCATCCTCATGGCATCAGCCATCATCCTCGTCCATTTCACATAGTTTCTATGGACACCAATACACATGGAAACTATCGACCAGACCCAATTTATGTTAAGCATAAACCAATACTTGTTGAAGCATAAATAAACCTTCATTCATTTTTAGCATACATCCATCACGACTATGGAAACTTGCTAGGGATGAAAGACTCTCGACCAATTCTACAGAATACATCATCTTATCCTCATCTTACCCTCATCATTTCGACACTTGACCGCATCCAATCATCGACCAATCTTCTCAATTCATCTGAACTACATTGGTCTGAGGCCCTATGACCAGGGCTATGTAGGCAGCACTCAGATAACACATCCTCTGAGGTTAGCTCGACCACCCCCATTTGTTCATCTCTTTGATGAACAAACCTTCTCTTTTGTGACTTTTGACCAAGACCAATCATTTTCTTTGACCATTCCTCCCTTTTAGGGAGAACTACATTGGCCTGAGGCCCTTCACACAAGGGCTATGTAGGCAGCACTCAGATCACGTGATGTTTTCTGAGGTTAGCTCGGCCACATCCTTTCATCCATCCATCCCCTTGACCAATGACCATTGGAGATCATGCGTATCTCCTTCGACCTTCGACTACTTCCAAGCCAATGTTGCCTTGGTTGTTTTTGCATGTGTGCTACCTCACGGCTGGTTAGCAGAATTGTCCGTAGACTATTTTTGACCCTTCGCAAGTATAGGATCGCAAGCCAGTTGATCCCTACTACTTGTGGCATTTTTGTGTTTCTGGGAGCACTTCTTGAGCCTGGGATACCTGGAACATGACGACCATTTGGAGCTTCAGCTTAGATTGAGTGACCCGATCAGCAGACGACTAAATGCCGAGGCCCGGTTACTTTGATTTTAGCACTCCTCGACCCTTTTGACTACGACCATTTGACCTACCTGTCTCGTGATGTGGTATACGCGCAATCACTACTTTTGCAGCGTTTTCACTCACTTTTCATCTTTCTTATCCACCTTTTGTCAAATCAGCACCCGACATCAGGTTTCCTTCCCTTGACTCCCACTTTGAGGGGGAATACCTCATCCATACTTTGGGGCAATCCACATCATCCCTCACCTGGGGCAACCACCTCCTATTTTTGTCTTGCAGTTTGCCTAGAACAACCAACAAGACAAAAAGGGGCAAATGTAGACACCTAAAAAGTGTCTAACCCTTGGTCTTCCTCTCTCCCCTTGGTCCCTTGCCACTTCGACTATCCCTAACCTACTTAGGTCTTATTAATTAAAAATAATCATCTATTTTTTTAATAAGTCCATTTTCCCTCTCCTTGCCACCTCGCCACCCTAGGATACCCTCCTTGGATCCCCTTCATTCCCCAAATGGCCATTTAATGCCTAAGACTCCCATTCCAACCTCTCCACTCGCCCAATTAACCCCCATCGACCGTTTTATCCTCGCATTCATTTGACCCAGTGGTTGGGAAATGAATTAAAGGCTATTTTTAGCCTTTCTCCGGCCTTTTAGCCATCGACGCCAGTCAACCGTCGACCGACGTCGGTGATATTGCCGGCGTTGGCACCTTTCATAATGGCTTTTTCACCATTATCTCCTCCTCTTCGCTCTCTACGACTCTCTCTGGCATCCAGACTCTTGAAGCTTTGCATCAGACCCTTGTATCCATCCTTTCACTTGACCTCTCTGCCAATTAATCTGACTCTCTCCCTTAGGTACACAACAAGCTTCTGCAAGTGAACAACAGGGATTCTCCATCAGCAATAGGTCTTCACATCTGGCATCACCAGCAACAGGACACCAACCTACACCATTTTCTTTAGCAGGGCACAAGTAAGTACTTTGTTTGTGTTTTCATTATGCTTTCTAGTCATCTGCTTTTAAACTAGATTTAGCACTTCTTTTCCCCAACCCAGACTGCTAACCAAACCAAGCAAACCTGGATTCCTATCTCCCTGATTGGCCTCCTTTATCTCTCTGTCCCCTTTTGACATTTTGTCCATTATCCTAGACCTCTGCATAGACCTTCAACTAAAACCAGACTCTCCCAGACCATTTTGTACATCCACAGACCAAGCCTGAACCAGACTCTGTCAGACTCGACCAGAACCTGCCTAAACCCTGTCTAAGCCTATTGCCCCGACCGACGCCGATCATTACCCTAACCGACGTAGACAGCATAATCGACGTCGGCAGACCTTGACCACCGACACCGGTAGGACCACCGATGCCGACGACTGTGACTAGGCCGACAGCTTCTTCCAGGTAAGCCTTTGCTTTCTTTTCTCTTTCAGTTTGCTATCATTTTAGTCTATTTTAGCATTCTGTCATTTATCTTTTATCAAAATAGTGGGTTGACCTCCCTTAAGGAAGTTCTCATACTTTTGGGAACAAGCTTTCGCTTGGAAACCCACCATCTATCCATCTAACACCTTTTTGTCCAAGTTTCCTTCTTTGCAGGTGTCATTCCTCCACAGCCAAAGAGGGGTGCTCACAAACGTCTAGATTACGGTGCGCAATCTTTATCCAGGTACTTCTAGCCTTGTCCATTTCTTTATTCATATTTTGAATGTAGAAAGCGAATTAGCGATAGAAACAGGATTATTTTGTTATGGTTGGTTTGGAGGTGGATGATTTAGAGGTGCAGGTTCAATGTTTAGTGATAGGTGGGAAGGTAGAGGTAGACTTGTTAGTTAAGTATGATGGGTAGTTTGATGATTTAGTGGAGGCAAGTAGAGGTGGAGAAAAAGGATAAGGTTTAGTAGATGAGGAATAGGTGATAGGGATAGTAGAGGGATGGGGTTATAAGATATATGGTAAGAGGTAAGGAGGAGGTATGGGTCTAGTTCAAGGTAGAGGTTTGGGTAACTCCACCTTCTTGGTTGCTTTGGTTGGTGGTTTCTTTGGTGGACTAGATGAAGTTAGGTCCAACTTCAAAGAGGGATGATTATGACTAGGTGTAGGAAGTATTCCTAAATAATCAATAGGTTTGATAAGAGAAGCATGAAATGTTTTGACAGATTTGGGTGGAGGTGATTTATATGGTTTTCCTATGGTTTTGGTAGATCTAATTGAGGTGATAGGAGAGGGCTTGGATACTTGGGTATTGGTTGGCTTAAGTGGTTGAGGGTTGGTTATTTTGGTGAAGGTTTTAGATGGTTGGGTGGAGGTTTTGGTTGGTTGGGTAGATATGGTAATAGGTTGGTCAATAGAAGTGATGGGTTTATCTTCCAAAGAAGGGATTGGAGGTTCTAGTCTGGTAATAGAAGGGAGCCCTAATTACTATGAGAAGGCGGCTCAATCCATGTTAGGGTTGGAAACAAATTCCAATTTTTACACTAGCCTAGAGAAGGGTTTATAGGCTAGTTTGATTCCCTAAATGGTGGATCTAAAATATAACCCCCTAGGTGGAGACATAGGGATGGTAACCTTGTCCTCTTCCTTAATCAAAGGATGTAAGGTGGGGATAGGTGGTTCTTATATAGGAGTAAAAATGAGTATTTCCTCTTCATAAATGAATTTCATGGGAGTGGTGAGTTTCTTAGTAATTGGTGAGGAAGGTAAGATGGGTGCATGGTTTAGTATATCAACTGAAGGGGAGGTTGGTGATTCCACTACCTCAATGAGTGGAGGAGAAAAGGGTATTTCCTTGGTTTGGGTTCCCAAAATGGGAGAAGGTAACTTTTCTACCTCAATAATCATAGAGGGTGAGGGATGTAGTTTTGTGAGTGTGTTCTTTAGCAACAAGTGTGTCAAGAACTATGTTAACAGTATGGGTATCATGAGAGCACTCGATGTTGTTGCTCTCATTCTTAGTAGGAGCATGGTTTGGTAAAGGTTGCTTGAATATATAGGGGGCTTAGTTTAGTGGTGCATTGGGGTTGTCCAATGTAAGTTCCCCCTTATCAATGAGGGATTGGACAAGGTTCTTGAAGGTATTGTACTTATTGATATCATGTCTTATCATGAGATGGAAGGCACATGAATCATTATCATTGTACCAACTAGGTATAATATGAGATGAGTCAAATTTTTGGGGTTCTTTAATAGGAATAAGTTTAATGATATTACCTTTTAATAACTTCTCCAAGATATAAGCATAGGATTCTCCAAGTTTTTTTAATTGCTTCTGGTTGTTTCAGGTTTGGCTCCTTAGGTTTTACTTTGAAGAATTAGAGGAATTTGGTTAGTTTATGGATTGTACGGGAGTGGATTAAAGGATAATTTCATTCATGGTTCCTTTTCCCTTAGTATTGGTATTGGTTTTTTTGTTTGGTTTAGAAGAAGATGCCTCATTGGTTTTTTAGATGGATTTTTTTCTTCAATTTTAGCTTCCCTTTGTCAATTACTATGTTCTCTAGCTTACGTGCCATGGTAAAAGATTCATCAAAAGATTGGAAGCTTTGGACATGTATCATGGAGGAGATGTGTTTGGAACATGCTTGAGCAAAGAGCTCTATGATTTCAAGTTGAGGTAAGGAAAAATAAATTTGGTTATTTAGGCTCCTCCAACAAGCCATAAAATTGGCAATGGACTCATCCTCAAATTGCTAAATGAAGTAGAGGTCAGTAATGGAAACTTTCTTGGAGATATTTATCGAGAAAGGATCCATGAAATTTTGGGCCAATTGGGTGAAGGAGAAGATGGAATATTTAGGTAAATCACTATACCAATCTAAGGCTAGGCTAGCTAGAGACATGGGGAAAGTGAATAAAATAAGGGAATCATCATAGGCAATGAGATAATAAGCATGCCTAAATACCCTAAGGTTTTGTTGGGGATCTTCCTTACTTTGAAATTTGGAGAACTTGGGAAGTTCCCATTAGGGAGGATAAGGTTAGATAGGGACAGATGGGTGAATGGGTTCATTACAAATTTGGTCATAGGATAAATGGTCATGAGCCCCTAAAATAGATGATTCCATATTAGACATTTTATCTATCAATATCTTAATAAAATCAGTTTGAGGTTGGGTACCTACATAATCAGGTGGTAGGTTTGGTTGAGGTTGGGTGGCTACAATGTATGCATAAGAGGTGGAAGGTTACGAAGATACCACATATTGTTATATGGTCATTGAAAGTTGGGATTAAATGGGTATGCATCCTTGTGGGATAGGAACATATTGGTATGATTTTATAGGTATTTGTTGAGGGATCAACATGGGTTGATTTGGAGGTATAGTTGAAGTGGTAGGTTGAGGTTAGGTGGTAACCCTTGCACTAATGGGTGGAAGGGTAAAAGGTATGGAGAGTACCAAACTTTGGATTAGGGTGGAAATCGATGGGTTGGTAGCAAAAATAGGAAGGGTAGAAATAGGGTTAAAATTTACCCCTATAGTATATGGGTTATAGGTAACAAGAGCTAAGGTTGTCACTACATTGGAAGTGTTGGTTGGTGCAGGAGGGGTTTGGTTATATGTTGGATTGGGGTTCAATAAAGTAGTGCTTGGGATATTGGTAGAGGAAGATCTTTGGTGATAAAAGGTTGGGTAGAGGTAACCCAACCATAAGAGGGGGAGGCATGCCATACAATGGATCCATAAGAAGAAATAAATTAATATAGGTATGATTAGCTAAAGTGTTAAGGTAATGTTGAAGGGTTATGGGTTTGTTGTTAAGGAATGTGGAAAAATACACATCACCTTCAAAAACTATCCAAAGCATGGTAGGAGTGGGAGAATGATGAGGAAAACCCTCAACATATAAAATATACTCCATAGAAGAGGAAGAAGAGGAAGGTGGTCTTTGGTTGGTCTAATTTCTCAATTGTTGTCTAGTAAAGACCATGTGATAAATGAGAGGAAATTAAACTCACAACTCAAATGCAAAGCAAGAAAAGAAAAAATCAAGGCAATCAATACATACACGAAGATATGTTAAGCCTTAAAGTTTTAATTATCTCACTTTTGGCTTATGCCTTAGAAAGTGTGTGACTAAAATTGGCTTGAATAGGTCCTAGAAAGAAGTTTGTGTTTAGTTTTGGGTTGTGTTTAGGTGCTTAAGAGAGAAGTCTATATTGGATTTTAGCATGTGGCTTGGTACTTAGGGATTTCCCCCCTCACTTCATAGTCCCATAGAAGATTTGGTCACTTAGCCAATATACTGATTTCCAAAGTTTATACTTAACCAGAGAGATGAGTTGGTTATCCCCTCGGTGATTAAATCCAAGCAAGATTACTGGGAAAGGGTAAAGTTACCGCTAGGTGATGAAATCCTAGTTGGGCCTTGTCTTAAGTATGTTAATGCTTGATTTGATGAAAGTGTTTTGGTTTGTGTGTGATAAGAGTGATTACTATGATTAATTCACCATTTAAATTTAAACTATGTGAACTAAACAAGCAAGAAAGCAATGGATGCAAGGATTATTTTAAATCAAAAAAAAAGTTTAGATTTCTTTTCATGAAAATAACTATGATGCACCTAAATGCAATATGAAGATGCAATCCTAATCTGAGGATGAGTGTTTTTTTTATTTTTCTTTTTGGAATGCAAAAATACTTGTAATTAAGATTTTATTTTTATTTTTTGATATTAGAAAGGAAGAATTGAAACTAAGATTTTTAATTCAGAAATGCAAGAAAGAAAATTTAATTTAAAACTAAATGAGATTTCACTGATGCAACTACAATGTCCTAAAATAACTAAGAACCCAAGAAAACTCTAGGGTCCCACTGGGCATGCCAAAATGTTTCTCTTAATTTTTCACTTTTTTCTTAGTTTGGAAAGAAAAGAAACTATTTATAGGCATGGTAGAAATACCTGGTTGCAAGTGTGAATGTGATCTAGATGAATGTTTTGAAATCCTCTTTGGCTAGGAAGGAATAACCTATAGGTAAGAAGGTTCTTAAAAGAAACTTTTTTGTTAGACAAGTAGTTGGGTGGATTGCCTAGCATGAGCTAGATCCTAAAAGAAAGAGATTTCTAAGAGGATGTTAATCCACTTGATTTAAACAATCAAGTTTGATAAATGATAAAGAAAGTACTTGTATTAAATAACAATAAATAATTGAAATTAAACACAAAAATGCTTTGCTAAAAAGATGACTAAATAAAACAATAGTTTTTCAATGCTAATGTTAAAGATAGTCAAGTCATAGTTTTGATTTTGGTTTGGTAATGTGATAAGGGTTAAGAAAAGAAGATTTTGGTTTAGGTTGGTAGATGTTCAAGTTGGTAGAAAGGTAAAAGGGTAAAATGGTCAAGTGGTCAATATGGTAAAGAGATAAATGGATAAATGGGTAAATGGTCAAGAGGGTAAAGAGATAAATGGTCAAGAGGGTGAAGATGTAAAGGGGTAAATGGTCAAAAGGGTAAATGGTCAAGAGGTCAAAGGGGTAAATGGGTAAATGGTCAAGAGGGTAAGTAAAATAATAGGTTTAATGGGTAGAGGTTTGGATGTCAAGAAAAGAACAATGTCAAGGGGTTTTGGTTTAGAGGTCAAAAAAGAAGAGGCTAAGGGGTGAAGAAAATGAAATTATAAAATTGACAAATTACCTCATGTTTGAAGCTTGAAGATAGTTGATGAAGATGTTATTGTTATTGTTGGTGGCTTGAAATTTTGGTAGAGTCTGGCTACTTTGAACTCCTCTCCTCCAAGATGGATGACCTCCTTGACAAGTGGACACAACCTACAAGATGAAATGCTTCCCACCAATAACCTCCCTCTAGGTGAAATGGGGGTCATATTTATAGAATTTAATTCCAATAAACATGACAAATGAGAAAATAGTCTAAATGTGTCACCATTTTCCAAGTGGTTATATAAGCGGGTTAAGGGGATAAGGGTGGTGGGATTCCCACTACAAAGTGTGTCTTCCACTTTGATAAAGTGCCTCCCACTTTCCTAATGTGTCTAAAATGGGTGGAGATAATTCCCATGGACCCAAATGAGTCCAAAATACTTTCCACCACCCACTTTTGTCTTTTCCTCATGGGTTGGTAAGTGGTCATGAAGGACAAATATGGTGGGATTCCCACTTCATAATTATGTCTCACACTTCATAAGTGTGTCCAAAATAAGTGGATATAATGCCCATGTGTCCATATGGATTCAAAATACTTTTCACCACCCACTTTTGTCTTTTCCTCATAGGTGGGTAAGTGGTCATGAAAGACAAAGATGGTGGGATTCTCTCTTCATAAGTGCGTCTCCCACTTTGTAAGTGTGTCAAAAATAAGTGGATATCATGCCCATGTGTCCCTATGGATCCAAAATACTTTCCACCACCAACTTATATCTATTCCCAAGCACTTAATAAGGATCCCCACATATTTTTGTGCCACTTTCATGCATGAGGATAAAAGCACATGCTTTAGGATGGTCCCATAAGGAAAAATACACCATACTTCAAAAGGTTGACCCTGTGATGTTTAATTGTGTTATTAGGCACCTTTGGAAAGGGTCCCAAGTGGGGTATTATGTCCCACACAAATCCACCTCACTTCCAAGCCATGTCACTTACCATTTCACCACTGAGTCACTTTTCATGTCACCATGAATAGTGACATGCCATGTCATCATGAATAGTGTTAGTAAATAGTGCTAGTGAATAGTGATTTAGAATAGTGTTTTCAAATAGTAATTTTTAAATAGTGATAGGTTAATAATGACTTGGTTAGGTTAAGAGGGTTTGGGTTAAGGGTTAATAAGGTTTAGGTGGTTTTGAGGCATTCAAACATCTAGAATGGCTTGTGTGCAGTTTTCTAGTGTCTACAATAGTAGTCCATATTATCTGATCTCAACTTCCATAACACAAATGCAAATCATCTATTACTTCACCTTAATTCGCATAATAATTTATAAAAATTAAAAATAAAATATTACATAAATAATCCATTTTAAACTTTTGCATACGTCTAAAAAATCAAAACATGACAACACCTGGATAAAGATTTTTATTTGCATGTTAGATTATATCAAGAAAAATAATTCATCAATAAAAATTTTATAATTAGTTTTAATTTATAATATTTTTAAATATTTATTTACATAAACACATCTTTTAAAAATGTGAAAATCATATATTAACATTCAACTTTGCATTAGAACACTTCTCCATCACTAGTTTATATTCATTCCAAAGTAGGAATAAGTTGTGCATTTTTCAACCATTCAAGTAAATTTATGTGCATTCATAAAATATGAAAAATAATTATTCATGTAGTTAATATCATATTTCAATTTATTTTCATCTACATAGTTCTTTCAAAAAAACACAAAACCAAATTTGTATTCTTCATTTTTAATGTCATTGTTTTCAACATAGTTGTAATTTATTTAATTACTTTCAAAATATTAGTTTAAAAACAAATATAAACCTCTTCAAAAAAAATAAAATAGTCATCTAAACACATTAATGAACATAATCAACAAGTAATGTGTTTTTATAAATAAAAAAAATCAGCCGTACAATTTTTAGAAAATTAGAAACAAGTAGAACAAACATCAACAAAATATTTCATTACCATTGGATGAAACTTCATGAACAAGCACATATACACAAAAGGATAATTTCCATGATTAATTTCCCCCATCACAACATAAAACATTAAAATTGACATAGACTTTAAAATTTAAGTGCAAGTTTCTCACTCAACACAATCATTAGTATTGATTAAGAGTAAACCCACCTTGTAATGGCATGAAAACCAACTTAGGACACAACAAGAGTCCCAGATATCCAATGAAAACACCAAAAGAACCAATGAGGGTTTATAACATAATAAAATAATGAAATAAACTAGATATCCAAGTAAAATAAAAGAAACAGACACCCACCAAACATTCACAAAAAAAACAAGCACAAAAATATAGACAAAAAGAGAGATTAGAGCCAGAGGGAATCTAATCAAAGAGCCTAAGGGGAGTTCTTCCTGGCTTTCCCTCAAGTCTTAGAACTAGGGCCTTCCTAACCAATATACTTCTAACCTCACATATAATAAAGGTTACGAGTTCATTAAAGGGACACCAGGGGAGAATCTACAACTCTAGATCACCACCCAAGGTAACATTGGTAAGAGGTTCCACAGTGTCACCCAACATCTTGCCCTGTGGATTACTAACATCAAGTACAAAACCAGCTCTATCTATTGAGCCTATCTTGGGGATAAGATTCAATCTGATCTCCTTTAAATATTTCCTTACATTCTTTAGTTTGAATATATTTTTCTTAATACTGAGATCCAAGGACCTCAGACTATTCTTTAGAGAACCAACCTCTAATGGGGTCATATCCATAGAACTAGGAATATATAGGGAACCTAAAATAGAAGGGATCACCAAAGTATCATCCTCCAACTAGGTTTATCAATGTCTTTGAAAAATTCCTTAGATTCAATAGGGTCTAAAACTAATTTCTTCCTAGTCTCTACCTTTTTTCCTTTTTTTGTGTGCATCGGATCAACATCAATTCACTCAATCCTATAAATTTTCTTCCCATTCCTAGAGCCTGAGTGCACACTAGAAATCAAGGCCACCTATTTACCCCTAACCAGAGAGGATACCTTAAATATTATAATAATTAGATATTAATGAGAAATGAACACTTTGTTATTCCTTTGGAATGATAACACTGAGTCCTCTAATGAGTTCATAAGGAAGAAGGTAAGGCTTGTCTTATATATATCCTTAAAGTGAGTAAGGAGCATGAAGTGGTGTGAGTACACCAGATTGAACTTAGAATCCATAGTTAGATATAACATTATTTTTTACACACCTTAGGCCTTGCCTTTAGGAGGTCAGCATGCCTAAAACTTTTAGTCACCTCCTTAGCTTTTTTGAATGAGTCGTATAACTTGGTGACCCACTCATCCTTCATGTTTTTATCTTTATAATATTTCATTATATACATATTTAATACCATGGAATGAGTGATGGAGTATTCATAAACCTCCATGCTCATGCCCCTTATAACTACCAATATCTCTTTTTAGGCACCTATGAATTATCTAGATAGGGTAGGATCATGGCCAACAATGTTCAACATGAATGGAGTGAGGCTTAGTTTCTCTAGAATTCCCCATACCAAAGGGTTATTATTCTTAATCTTCAAGAATGATTTATGTTTGACCCTCTCAAATCCTAATTTAATCTTCTCCCCTCCTAGGATTCAAGCTTGAAACCTACATTTTTACACTTCTTAGTTTCTATAGAATACTCATACACCTCCATAGTTGTTATCACATAGGATTGCACCTATCTTGATTTTGTAGCTTGTTGTACAAGTTCCTAATGAAATTATTGAAAAACCTCCAAAGTTGTGGGACCTTATAAATTTTGAGGTTAATCTTTGGAGAAGGCCGGCTTCCTTTCACAAAAATCTAATGCAAACTGATGAAATATTAGCCTTTAGGAATTTTGATCTTTAGTGCTCTCGTATCCTAAACTAAGGATTTGATAGGAAAAGGGTTTTAAATAAATTTAAATTGAAAGAAAACTAAAAGTATGGTGATTTCACCAAATTTATATAGTGGATCTAGATGCTTTCTTGGAAAATACAATAGGGCAGAAAATAGATTGAGCTTATATCAAGCACAGACTCATGCAAATTTGGAAATTAAAGGTAATATGTTAGATATTATTCAACAAAGGGAAAAAGATATACTATCAAGAGGGTAATATATCATAGATTAATTTTATTGAGACTAAAATAAAAGACAAAACTTCCATAAAGAATCAGATAACTTGTATAACATAGAGATTTTAAAGATGAGAAAGGCAAAACTTCAACTTTATTTCTATCTAAAGGTTACATCTTGTAGAAAATATATTCAAAATGTAGAAAATATATCACTAACATCAAAAAGATACATTAATCCATGGGTTCTACCCATATTTATGTAAAATATGTCTTAGAAGACATGTAGTTTGTTAAAACTTAACACCCAACAAAAAATTCATGCAAACTAGAATGCCTCGTGCAAAAAGGGTGAGTTTATCTCTTTTTGGTGCTTTGAAATTGTGGGAATTTTTGTGTTGTTACATTATTTTGGCATAAATTTGGAGGTGATCTTGGTGTAGCTAGAGATCTTCATGCAAGGATCCTTGGATGATGGCTAAAAATAATTCCTCATGCAGGAAGCGGTGCCCAAAAGAACTTGGTCTTCAAAAAATAAAAGATAATATTAAAAATAAATTTTTAAATCTCTTTTCCATGTAAACCCTAGCATGAAAAATTAAATTTATTATTTTTCAACATTCAAACCTTTATCACTTTTACTAAAAAGACTATGCAATTTGTGCTTTATGACTTTGCACTTTTTCATTTCACATTAATTAAAATAGAAAGTGTAATTTGCAACTTGCTTTTTATAACTTCCACATTTAAAGAGTATAAAGTGAAAAATACATGTCTTCTATTTCTCCAAAAGAGTTATAAAAAATACATATCTAAACTTTGTAATTAAAAATTACAAATTATAATGTCTTAAAAATGTAAATACACATGATAGTAAAAAAAAATTATATCCAAAGGAGAGGAAAAATTAATCAGTCTTAAGACTAGCTTCAACTTTCTTATCATTTTTTGCTCGTAGCTTCTCTGTGTATGCATCAAAGGCCTTGAATAGTTCATGTATTCACTCTTCATTTAGTTTATAATAATAAATGCTAGAAGTTACACAGTCTTCTTGTACATCAAATAACTCTCTTTTAAAATTCCTTATACCCTGCATTTTAGTTCTCATTTGATCAATTACCTTTTCATATTTGATAAACCTATGAATTGAACTTAAGGCAAAGATTGTGTATTTTTCTAACTCTTTTCAACTATTGATTTAAAATTCTTTTGGACCTATTATACCTATAAGATATTGTCGACATCATCCATTGGTTGACATAACATTAAGTTCATCATGCCATCAATCTCATATACCACATCAATAGCTTTATCATGAGCCTCTTTAGCTCACTCAATAGATTCAGTCAGTATCTTTATCCAGAATTGGGTAGCCTTGTGTAATTCCTCATGCCCAGTAGAGTTATTCAATATAATCTCAGCAATGAAGGTATTCATGTTAATTGACTTTATGGATATCAACTTGGGATAATACATGTTCAAAGTTTTGACCTATCCTTCATAACTACTAATTTGTCACTTTAAATTTTAATTTATTTATATGATGATGTCATAATATTCCATCATTGATATGAGGGACATGTTACCCCTTGAAACTAGTTCCTCAAACCATTCTTTTGTAGCCCTTCCCATGTGATCAATCTCCCATACCAAATCAATTTTAGCTTGATTCGAATTGATTGGATACACCAATTATGGTTATTGTGATGTTTAACTAAGATTTATGAATTGGTTAAGGGCTTCAGCCAATTGATCAACTTTCCTTTTAAGTTCATCCTTGGTAGCTTTTTCATGGTCAATTTTCTAAAAGAGATAATTGATGCCTAACTGCACCTCATTTTTGAGCCCTTCTCTTGTATGTCTACCAAGGTGTATATGAGAGACTTGATAATCTTCCACCACAATATCTTCCTTTGATTTTTCTAGTAGGGGAACTCTAATCTCCATATATATTTATCCCTTATCATTAGTGAATGTCCTTGAAAGGGTCGTAGGAGTAGGTTTTTATTTCTTCTTAACTTTGGTTATATCGAAGTCCAAAGTGTTGGGATCAATCATGATTTTCCTTTTGTTTCTTACTAACTAGGCTAACCAACTAGGGGTAGCATTTTATGTATCTAACACAATCACCAAAGAATCTATAATTGATGTAGCTACACTAACTGACATTATGACTAACAAGGCCTCTTAGGAAGATGACACTATTGACAACTTAGGAGGTGTCTGTGAAGGCTTATTCTCACCAATGTTTTGTAAACCCATTAATACACCAAGTGTTTGAGTTATTCCAAGCTCAACTGATGGTAGGGATGAAGTAGTGGAAATGGGGGAAGTGGGAGCAATAGAAGTCAGGGTCATGAATTTAGGAACTGGTGGAAGGATGGAATCTAAGGCACTGAATATGTCGATTAGGTTTACAAGGCCACTCAAGTTTAGTGAAGTGAAAATGGTGGGTTGAGATGAAGAGGGAATAGTACTCACTCCAGAGGTTGAAGTGGACTATAATATGGTAGTCAAGATGACTGACTCTGAGTCAATTTACTATTAAGTGGTGTTAAGGATTAATGGTGATTAAATTGAAATAATCATGAATGAAATATAAATTGAGAGTGGATCGAATGGGGAAGGAGAAGTGGGAGGAAGGGTAAGTGAAGTATAAACTTGGACTCCCACTATAGGGGAACCCTGAGTTCTCCCTAGACTTGTTTGTGTTATTTGTGCTTGGCTTATTGAGGTAGGTGGAGTAGTGGATAAAGGGGGGATGAGTGGAGGGGAAGGAGTTTAAACTTGCAGTGTAATAGAAACCTAAGGTGCTTGAGGAGAAGAGGCTACCAATGGAAGTGTTGAAGTTTCTTATAATATAGGAGTAGAATAAGGGGGAACAATACAAATAGGAGCCAACATTATAAGATCTAAAGTAGTAGATCCTTTTACTACTAGTGTTATCTCTTCTACTAAAATATTTATGGGTTCATGTGAAACTTCTCCTTCTTTACTTGACTCTCCTTTTTTGGCCTTAGTTTTTTTTTCCTCTTCTTTTTCTTCTTAGGTCTTGTTGATGATTCACCAAGGCCATCTATTGTTATTTTTATACAATCTACTTTTAATTTCAAGAGTTTTTCTTAACTCCTATGTTCTCTCTTGTAATATGTACTCCATTACTCCTTAGCTAATTAATAGTCTTATTGATGACATGGGTTGTTCTATCAAATAGAGAAAATTACTCAAGAAATAACCACTTGATCAGTGGTAGGGGTTTCACAATAATCTAGGTGAGGTATAATGGATTTACTCTAGAAACATCATATTCTATGTCATTTGGGATAGGTGTTAGATCATAATCCTTTACTTGTTATAGGGACATTCTTGAATAGTTTGTCATTCTAACCATGTCTTCATCATCATAATCCTCCCAATAATATTCATAGTATGGCACATGTTCATATGATGCCAACTCTAATGCATGAGTGATTTTTCCATATGGGTCAAAATATGGCCTAAACTCTAGGTTCCTTGGTGTAACATATCTCATCTCTACCTTTGCACCTCTAGCCTTTAAAAGAGTTTGGCATGTATAACGACCAATAGAAATAGTGAAATGAATCCCTATCTTATGTCTATCTAAAAAGAGCTTTTGGGTTATCACTAGTTGTCACACTAACTCCAAAAATTCCCATTTATCACTTTCATATAGAGGAAGGGTGAAGGGATAGCCATTGAAACTACTACCCTAGTGTAGGAATATGTGGGAAATTGTATAAAGAATGATCCCAATTTGGTGATTTACTATTTTTCCTCCATTTATAACCTCTCCCTCTTAAGTTATGAATTGAACATGGTGATGATGTTGTAGATGAAAGAATCATTAACTCTTCTTCACTATTGCTTACTAGCCTAAAGGGTGAGGTCAAGGTAGTAGTTGTATACTCTTGTTATTTCCTTAGGAATAGCATTGAGACCTGGGAATGATCTCCCCTTAGCCAAAAAATAAACAACATATGAGGTCATGTAAAATTTGTTTGATGTTTAAACCTCCATCAATTGTTGATGGAGAGAATCACTTATTAATTGTGCCCAATGTATGTATTGCTTATTCTCTCATATGCTTGAGATATACTGGTACATTCACTATTCATAGCACTGGGAATCATGACTTTTAGTTACTCTATGTAACAATGTTATAACATATCCTACCTCCTTTATAAAATTAGATCTATACATTGTCTTGGTAAATTTGGTGGAGTGCTTAGGGGTCTTGAACTATTGTTTGTTGATCATAGTTTGGCATCCATCTATTTTATCCTCATAGAATTATACAAATGTTTGGGGATTTATATCTAGATAAATTTCATACTCAAGAATGACAAACACTAAGTTGATGTAGTCAGAGTCAATATCCAAAATCATTTCTCCCTTATCATTATACACTTGCCTCCTATCAAGGTCACAGTGTTGGGCCATCATCAAGATCAATTTAGTACTTTGAATAGTTAGGGGAAAAGCTAAAGCTTGGGGAAGTCTAGAGTTATAAATACTCTCTATCTATTCATTTTTGAATTTTTCCCCTATTCTGGCCTAGAAGTCTCCTAATTTAATATGACCTAAATCTATGTCACTAATTTTTGTGAGGTTGGATTTTAGACAAGAAGCTACTTTAGGACCCTTATATTTGAACATCATATCTTTGGGAGGCATGTGGATTATAGATAAATATTTTGAGTAACCAACTATGGAAGTTAGAAAAAATTATAGGTGTATGGAGCACTTATTCCTTTTGACAAAACTTAGAGGTATTCAGAGCACATCCAATGTTTGCAGTTCTTATGTCTTAATAATCTTTGATGGAGGTGGGACATGCTTGAGATAGGTCCACTCTCTATAGTGTTGTAAAGATGTTGAGTTCTTGATGTAAGTGGTAGGTTATAGAGGCAGATCTATTATCCATGGTGAAATGGAATATTTGTAGAGGTCAAGGGTGCTTGGAACACATCCAGTATCCATAGGGATGCTGGGGAAAGGAATCTTAGAGGTAATATTCTCTAGTTTTTTGAATGGAAAGTATATGCTTAGGAATATTTGGTTTGGCCAGGAAAAATTTTGAGATTTTTATTGTAAAAAAATATAGAGGGAAAATTAAAATTTGGGAGGGAAAAAACCTCAAGATGAATCTTTCAAAAGCCCTTGATTTCCCTTGGACTACCCTATACACACAAAATGATCTTCTACTTAACTAGAAAGAAAAACCCTAAACCAGACTCTTTAAGGAAACCTAAAATGAAAATAAATACCTTGAGGATTCAAAAGCTTTAAAGAAATGAAAACTTGAAGCAAAAATAACACAAAGAAGTACCCTATTATAGACATAGGTGATGTGACTCAAAGTTTTATAGTTGTGGCTTGAATTACAGTTTGTATGCATGAGGATTGAGGTTTAGTGGTGAGGTTGTAGGTATCCAAAGCTCCAAAATGCACTTAGAAATTTTTAAATAATGATAATACTTCAAAAAAGATATCTTGTATAATAAAACCCTTTAATTAATGTGAGCAATGGTGGTAGGTGGTCAAGGTTAGACCTACTTGAGGTAGGTCCAATCTCTATGGCTTGAAATGGTCAATGGGAGGTGGGTTTCATCATACACTTTGTATCTTTTGAAAACATGTAATGTGTACTTTGATATCCACTTCTCATGGAAGGGTTTGATTTCATCTTGGTGAATCTTGGACCTACTTGAGGTAGGTCAAATCTCTATGGTTGGTTTAATGACTTGGCAGGGAGTAGAGTTCAACATGCACTTTACACATTGTGGAGATGTGAAATGTGCACTCCAAGCTCCACTTCCCATGATAAAAGGCTACGGTGGGTTGGTATAAGTTGTATGTGCCTAGAGTAGGTATACCTTTTGTGTGGAAGTTTTAGTGGTTGATAGGATCTGGAACCCACCATGTACTTTACATGTTGTGAAAATGTGTAATGTGCATATTGAGTTTTATATTCCACCAGATAGGTGTGTGGTGGGGTTTGGATCTCACCATGCATTTTCAATGTTTGGGAATGTGAAAATTGCATGGTGAGTTCTTAATTACATAGGTTTTATGATTTGGTGCCTCATGGGACCCAGAACCTGTGAAGCAATTTGCACTAGTGTAACTTGCATCTAGAGTCCTAGATTTCATGAGGTAAGTGTTGACCAAATTTTGCCCCAGGGAAAATTTTTGGTCCCCTTCTTCCCTTACTATTCATGACAGTCATTTTTAGGTGCACAAGTTCAATGAATTTGGTTCATGGCCTGGTTCAAGTGGTTCAGTGACCTTTGGTTCAAAAGGTCCATCTTCAAGTTCAACATCTCGATTCATCAATGGTTGAACCATTTTTGGTTCAATGGCTTTGGTTCAATGGGCTTGGTTCAAAGCAAGAATTTCATCGGCCTTGGTTCACTAGTTCATCGGTGCATAATGGTTGAACCCTTAAACCGTTGAGCCATTTTTTGGTTCAACGGTATGCCCTTGGCCAAAGGGGAGTCTTCAAGTTTAAAATTCCCTAGCAGAGGGTAGGCACACAAAGAAAAGGACCTGAGTAAGTTCAGTTTTGTTCAAAGTTCAAAGTTTAAACTTGTCAAAATTGACTAAGTCCCGAATTCCTTCAGACTTTTTGCCCGAATGAATTCCATTGAATAAAAAGTTTGAAGGAATTCAAGTGCAGCTCAAAGCAAAGACAGACCTGGGGAATTTCCACAAAATTTTTGTCCACGGACAAAATTCCGCGTAAAATACACAATGCCCGCGAGAGCCTGGGGGGCAATCCAGAGGACCAAAGGACCAACCGAAGGACCTTGAAGGGCAGGTTCCCTTGCAAGGGACTCTTGACCAAATGTAAAGGGGACACTTTCAAAGAGCTGAAGGGTCACCTTCCCTCAAAAAGGTGCTAAGAGGAAGCAAAGTTGTAGAGAAGCCATGAAGACTTGATGATGTTTTGACGGGGATGGTGACATCCTAGAGGACGTCAAAATTAATAAAACAAGTTAGCCATTGGTTTTCAAACCAAAGATGACTGTATGAACATCAAAGTTAGCAAAACAAAATGGCCATTTGTTTTCAAACTAAGAGAGAGCTAACCAAGGGGCCATAATGCAATGACCTGCCAGAATGTTCACCCATAAGAGCCGAAGGAGCCAGAAGGGACAAAATTGAGAAAAGACAAGGAGACAAGCATGGAATAAGCAAGCAGTTAGTCCAAGTGGCACCAATTTGAGAAGTGACTCTGGTAGGTGAAATAGTTCCTACAAATTGATCATTGGGGATGCAAATAGCTAGCAATGCAACCAGTTTCTCCATTTTTACATTTAATGAGTAGACAAACTGTGTATTGACCTTGAAAAGGTAGACTTCAAATAGACAAAGCACAAAGCTCATTAATGTTTTGAGCGACTTGTTCTTCCCAATGAAGGGATGCAATAGGCCACTTGTAAAAAAGGAGCACTAAATGGGCCTCCTTACTTCTCCTATATATTAAAGACTTGTCATTTTAAGAAATATCTTTCACATTTGTAAGGCTTAGCCCTAGAAAAATTTCCACCTGAATCAATAAACGTAATTTTGCCTCCATCTTGGATAGATTTTTATGTGTATGTCTTGAGTGTTTGTTTGTGTTCAGTCATTGTTTCTTGATGCTTTCACAGGCCCAACACCAGCATACCTATTGTCTATAAGGCACCATTTCTGTAGTTGACAGGAGGAGAGCAGTAGTTGAGAAGTTTAGAATAGAGGAGATTGCTTATAGCGTGCATTCTACAGCACCTTGGTGAAATCTCTATTTTTCTATGTTTTCATGAAAGCCTCCCTGCTAGTTTCTTGTAGCCTGGTCCTTCTGCCAAGTGTGAAGTGTATGTATGTATTTGTCTAGTTTTAAGAGTGGATGTGAGAAGGTCGACTTATTTTGGTGCATCACCTCCTTAGAGTAGTTTGTATTCCTGCAATCTTTCTCCCTTTTCATCTCCCCAATTTATATATCTATACATGTATGTATTTTCACTTGCTAGAACAAATATGATGCATCAAAGGGAGCTAGCCCTTATCTAGAGACTCTCCCCTCCAGCTTCACCAGTCCCACAGGTGAGAGGGGAGTTTCCATAGTTTCGAAGAGAAGGCAGGAGCTCGGCCTCCTACCAAGGGTGCAATCTCTTGCGTCAATAGTAAGATAAACATATATTTTGGATAATTAAAGGTTTTTCCTAAAAAATAAATGGGGTCTCCCTTATGTCTATAGATGTAATTAGATTTTTTGGAAAAAAAAATCTCAACATTTTTAATGACCTCTGTAGGATGATTTCCTACTAATCATGTGAATCTAGTAGCCTTTTCATGACATTGGGCATGGATTTAACCTCACTATGACAAAACTATAACCTAAGAAATAAATAAGTTGAGTTTTCCAAGACAAAGAAAAAAATAGACAATAAAATAGGAAAATAAACCAAAGAATAACTCCTAAAGACTAAAACTCATGTAGAAGCACTTATTGAAAACATAATCTAACCCTATTATTTAAAAAACTTTTTAGGACTTTTAAAACAAGTCCTTACCTCAAAAGTAAGTTTTGAGGTATATCCCATTAACTATTATTGTTAGTTCTTCATCATAAAACTTGGTAAGATGGAATGTGTTGGGTCCTTTACACTAAGTGATGGCATACAGACCACTCCATATTATATCAAATTTAGTGTGCTTGCTTAGTTTTTCTTTGTCTACATCCCACTTCAAGACCATGTCTCCCTCATTGAATATTATTGAAATTGCCTTTTTATTTAAAGTATTCTTAACTTGTGCTTGATTTTCTTCCAAGACTTTCATTGATTGACATCTAATTTCCTTGAGTTCTATGAGCTTAGCTAGTTTTACCATCATCTCATCATTGTCAATCAAGTCTAACTGGTGATTAAACTCCAAATATGGTAGCTTGATTGATAGTGGCACTTAAGATTCCCTTATATACACCAACATAAAAATAGAATTACCAATGGCTCTCTTTGGTGTAATTCTATTATCCCATATTTCTAATCTTAGTTTTATATGCTACTTCCTTTGGTTATCCTCCATAGTTCATTTATTGATTCTAATTGATTTTTTGTTGGTGCATTTAGCTAGGCCATTTACTTAAGGGTAATAATTTTAATACATACATAGGTACACATTATGCTTTATGGCCCATTCATTAACTTGAGTGCCCATCAAATCCTTAGCATTATCAGATATGATGGTGTGAGGAATACCGAACCTTGAAACTATGTTATCCATAAAATCCAAAATGGATGTTTCTATGGAATATTTTAGAGAAAATACTTCATTCCATCATGTTAAATAATCCATTGTTGTGAGAACCCACTTTTTACCCTTGTTGGATGGAGGATTGATCATATTAATGAAGTCCAATCCCCATCAGGTGAATAGTTGATCTGCTAGAATTGGTTTGAGAGTAAGTGTAGCTAGCCTTTGCTTACCATTGAAGTAAGCACACTTTTTATAATTTATTTCCCATTGATGGGCATCTTTAAATAACTTGATCCAATAGTGTCCTCCTCTCATTACATTGATGTTCATATTCCTTCCTAAAAAATGTCCTCCTGATTGGCCATCATGAAATTATTCAAAATCTTTGAGGACTTGCGCATTCTCGATGCATCTTAACAAAAATCCATTTATGTCCTTATTAAATAAATTCCATCAATGAGGACACAAGGAATAAATTGGAGTTGAAAATACCTTTTCTTTGACTATTAGAAGTTATAGGGTTATTTGTCAGTTTGTAAGAAATAGATCATGTCTTGAATCTAGCTATTAAAAGAGTGTAGATTATCTATCAAAGGTATATTTTGAGCATACACTATGTTGGTAACTGGTTCAAAATTTTTGATGTTAGTTGTTAGTTTTTCACGTATTCCTTTCCCTCTTACCAATTTCATGATCATGATATCTATGTCATACTCCATGACCTTAGTGATCCATCTTGCTCATTTTTCATTCATCTTGCTACTCAGTAGAAATTCTTTAACACTCTGGTGACTAACCATCAGATGCACCTTATTGTTGGAGAGCATATGCCTAAATTTATTTAGTGATTTAATTACCACATACACTTATTTTTCTACAAAGCTATAATTTTCTTCATAAGATTTCAAGTATTGGTTGAAGAAAGATATTGGTTACTCCAAACCTTTGTGATTGTGTTGAGTCAAAATTATTGAGATATTCCCCTCCCCTCCAAACACATAGAGGATAAAATAATTCTCATAGTTTGGGTTAACCAAGGTGGGGGTTTGGGAGATAGCTTCAAATCTTTCTTTTCCCTCCTACATTGAGCTAAAAATATTTCCCTTCTTTAACATTGCAGTAAGGGGTTTGTCCAAGGATGCAAAATTTGGTACAAATCTCCTCATAGAGTTAATCTTCTCAAGGAAGCTTTGAAACCTCTTTTTATAACTTTACATTGCCAATATAGATATGGATCTGACTCGTTCAGGGTCTATTGCAAGAATTTATTTAGACACTATATGTCCTAGTAACTTGCCTTCATGTACTATGAATACACATTTCTTTGGATTAAGAGAAGCATTCAATTCTCTACATATTTCAAAAATATTTCTTAGGTGATCAAGATGTGCACCAGTGTGCTTTGAATAGACTATGATATCATCTAGATATACTAAGATTATATCATTTATCAGACCTTTGATGCCATATCCATGGCTCTATAAAAAGTTGCCCCTACATTTGTCAGCCTAAATGGCATCTTCTTGTATTGTATGTACCCTATTTGGTGGTGAAGGTAGTCTTAAATTGGGGTAATTATTGTATCAGGATTTGATTAGAACTAGAATAACCATCTAGAAGAGAAAATCTCTCAGATCTTAACACTATCTACAAAATTTATTCCATAGGGGGAAGAGGATATTGATCTTTCAATGTTGTTTTATTCAGGTCTTTGAAATCCATACATAGATGGATTTTGTCATTAATCTTTATGATAGGGACCAAATTTTCTACCCAAGATGAGTGTTTGATCATAAATATTATATTAGCCTCTATCAACTTAGAGAGTTCATTCTTCATCAAGGATTCAATCTTTAGATTGATGGGCCTCTATTTCTGGCTGATGGGTTTTGTATTTAGATCTAATTTGATTATATGATGTGTTAAAATTGGGTCCAATCCCCTTTAAATCATGATAACTCTAGGAAAAATTATCATTAAACTCTCAACATAATTGAATAAAATCATGCTTCTCTGAAATATTGCATACCTTACCTATCTTGAGTGACTTAACTTCCAAGATAGTGATGGGTTCATAATCTTCTTCATTAATGGTAATGTTCTTCTTCTCACTCTTTAGTTTGTCACTTTAGTTAAATATATTTTTTAGTGTAATGAGACCCATGGGCAACTTATTTGTTTTTAGCTGTATGATCTTATTGCCATATTGGTCTTACAACCTTGGTTGATTTCTTTCTAAAAACTTAACCTCTTTTCTTAAAAAATTCATGATCTACTTGTCACTATCAAATACCTACCAATTGATTGTGTTATTAGGGACTGAAGGCCTTACAATCAACCTCACATGTTGGCTATTTTCCCTTGTTATTTCAATTGGTAGATTATACTGAGATGCATTCAAGGCCATGTGGTTAGTTTCTTTATTATGTGCCCTTGGTACTACTTGAATATTCAGGGCTGTGAAATCCTCCATCAAGTCCCAAACCCTATGTTTGTAAGACCTTATCAAAAAAAATTTGTCACACTTTTTGATCTCACCTAGTGAATGATGAGTTCACTATCTCCAAATATTTTTAAGATCTTGATTCCTTTATCCTTTGCTAATTAGAGGCCTTAAATCAATGCTTCATATTCAACTACATTACTGGTGTAGATGAATTAAAGTCTAAATGAATAGAAGTAACTCTATTTATGCAGAGATATAAATACAACACCCATACCTACACTATTTCTACTCCTTGAACCATGAAAATATAACTGCCACATCCTTTGTAAATCTTTAGCTGGTTTGACTAAATTCAAGATGATTACATCTTGATCATGAATACAATACATCCCTAACCCTATTTCTTTGATGTAGTCATAAGGATCAAATTATAGGGATGATCCCTACTCATCCAAGTGGGTATCTAGAATTTCTTCTATAGGTGTTGAATTCTCTTGATCTACCTCTTCCTCCTCTTGCTCTTGTAATGTATAGTTCATCTCTATGGGAGGAGTAGGATTATATGGTTAAATATGATCCTTCATGATCAGCTCAGCTCTTATTGTTACTCTAGTTCCATATCTAATTATAAGTAGAATATGAAACCAATTAGTAGATATATATCCTCCCATTTTTGTATTAAAATATCTTGATAGAAAAGTGGCAAAGTATGGGGGGAGGTTTATGACTAAAATGTCCTAAGTAATTAAAAGACTAGGGCAAGTATGAATAGTGAGGTCCAATCCTTTTATAATTTCTACTATTTGAATAGTAGTCTCATCTATTTTCACTACTCCTTTATTAATAGGCATATATTATATCCCCAAAGCATCAATTATTTTCTTAGGCATCATGAAATTACTATCCCTTAAATCCACCATGTATTCATGTACCAGATGCTTCCCTATTATAAATGATAGGTAAAAGGGGGGAGGCTTACCATTTTTGCTTATTTTATTGTCAATTTGAGGTTAACATAAATTTATTACAAGTGTAGGCCCCTAGGTTGGAGACTTCTCTGAGATTTTTAAGCTCTTTAGGGCCTCCTATAGTAAGTCCCTTTGTGGTAGTATAGATAGGGCTTCCCACATAGTGACATTCAAATTATTTTTCTTTATTTAATCAACAATGCTAAAATGGATATCACCAAATTTTCCTAGTACTTTTTTAGGGGATACATCTTCCTTTATAATATTTTAAGTGGACACCTTTACTTTAAATTGATTGGTAGGTATAAAGGGTGGCCTTTTTACTATATTACTCTTTGTTGATTTTGTTGTTGCTTTAGAAGTTAAAGCCTGATCTACTCTAAGGAGTTGATCAACTTTTATTACTCTTTTCTTGGAACATGTATTATCTGCTATAGGGCATCCACTATTAAAAATGCTTAATCTTGGTT
Source organism: Torreya grandis (assembly GCA_037957365.1). Classification (NCBI taxonomy): domain Eukaryota; kingdom Viridiplantae; phylum Streptophyta; class Pinopsida; order Cupressales; family Taxaceae; genus Torreya; species Torreya grandis. Next base: position 216,847 of record JARHVA010009640.1, read on the forward strand.
AATCCCACTAAAATCATCCTCTTTCTAGTTTAGAAGAATTGCTTTGCTTTGAGCAAGTTCTTATGTTACTGCTTGTTGAGAAATAGATCCTTCATATTGTCCTTGTGTACTTTTTATACCTTACACCATCAGCGATTCATTGATAAAACCATTTGGGAAAGTATGTTGACTATGAGGTTGATTGCATGGATAGCACCACTCATATTCTTGAGCCAAATTATTTTGAACAAGGATAATAGCTTTGGAAGATCTAGGTGACAGTAACAGATGAGTGTTTGGAGGTCTCAGCTATGCATTCTATCCTTGTTGTTTTTTGACTTGATATGGTTACATATCCCCTTGGTAAGATTACCTATTCCATTGATACGTAGGGTTAGATGGCTGAAAAGTTTTATATTTTTGGGCTTATTGCCTTTTCATCACCATTAACTCATTTCCAAAACTCTTGAGTAATGATTTGATCTCATGCAACTCATCTGTAGTTATATGAGTTAAAGTAGGTGAATTAATCATAGTGGTTATTGGAGCAAGTTTATGTGGGGGAATATGGGCTATTTATATAAATAGAGGCATTGAGGGCCATGGTGCAATTTTCCTATCCTGAATAAAATAATTCTTAGCCCTTATTGTAATAGTGTAAGCTATAAGAAGTGTGGTATGACCCATTAATTAAATCATCATAGCTATATCACTATTAAGGGATTTTAGATAATATAATAAGGCATTATTTTTAGTGTGTTTAACCAAGATTGGAATTCTATTCCATGCCTTCTAGAAATGGTAATTGAAGTCAGTCATTTTTTATGAGGGGCTCATTGAATAGCAGTCAAATATTTGACCAAGGAATCGTGGTCACACTTGTCCTCAAAGAGGGAGCACATTACAGTGCCTAACTCATCCCAAACTTAGAATGAGGTGGGAGGGAGACCTCTATACCATTATAAAGCTTTCCCCTTAAAAGAGGAAACCAGGAGTCTAATTGTAACATTGTCTTTAACCATGTTATGGATTGAGCAGAGGTTAGCAATGTCTTGTATATGTTTTGAAGTAGTGGTAGAATTTTTACCATTAAAATTGGTAGAATTTTTAAGGCTAAGACTAGTATATCATCATGTTTTTCCAAAATGAGTGGAATACCTATATTGAAAGCTATGAAATTATAATTTCTAGCCATTACGGGATATATAGAGTTGATCAAAGTGACCAATGGGGATGGGAATAAAAATATAGGATATACCTTAGACTGAGGGGTGACTTCCTTATGTTCTCTTTTTTTATGGAAATGACAATTATAAAAATTCATCCCTCTTACCTTTGGTAGATGATCTTGTTTATTTGATTAACATATGTCACCTTGAGCTCATGAGTCTGTAACCTAGTGGAGTCACCAGGTGATTTGATAGTTGCATGAAAATCTTACAATAGTTGATGAGAATAGCATCGATATCTATGTAATTTTTGGGTCCCACTGAACATGCTAAAAACTATTGTCACATAGGATTGCACCTGTCTTGATTTTATGCTTGTTATGTAAGTCCCTAATGAAATAATGGAAAAATGTCCAAAGCCATGGGACCTTGGTAATTTTGAGGTTAATACCTAGATAAGTCCAACTTCCTTTCACTAAAATCTAATGCAAACTTGATGAAATATCAACCTTTAGTAATTTTTCTCTTTAGTGTTCTCGTATCCTAACCTAGCACTTTAATGAGAAAAGGGTTTTAAAGAAATTGAAATTTCAAGAAAATTGAATGTATGGTGATTGCACAAAATCTATATAGTGGATCTAGATGCTTGCTTGGAAAGCACAACAGGGAAAAAATAGATTGAGTTTATTTTAAGCACAGACTCATGCAAATTTGGAAATCAAAGGTAATATTTTATCTATTCCTCAACAAAGGGAATAATATATTTATTTCAAACAATAATATCAAGAGGGTAAAATATCACTAATGAATTCACTTGAGACTAAAATAAAAGACAAAACTTGCACAAAGAATCAGATAGCTTGCATAACATAGAGATTCCAAAGATAAGAAAGGTAAAATATCCACTTTATTTCTCTCTAAAGGTTGCGGCTTATAAAAAACACATTCAAAATGTATAAAATATATCATTAAAATCCAAAAAGATACATTGGGCCATGGGGTCTACCCATATTTATACAAAATATGTCTTAGAAGACATGTAGTTTGTCAAAACATAACACCCAACAAAAGAAATCATGAAAACTAGAACACCTCATGCAAAGAGGGTGAGTTCCTCTCTTTTTGGTGCTTTGGACTCATGGGAGTGCTTGTGTTGTTACATGATTTGGGCATAAATCTAGAGGTGATCTTGGTATAGATGAAGATCTTCATGAAAGGCTCCTTAGATGATGGCTAAAAATAACTCCTCATGCAGGAAGCAGTGCCCAAAGGAACTTGGTCTTCAAAAAATAAAAGATAATATTGAAAATAAAATTTCAAATCTCTTTTCCATGAAAACCATAGCATGAAAAATTAAAGTGAAACTTTTTCAACATTCAAGCCTTTATCACTTTTACCAAAAATATCATGCAATTTGTGTTTTATGACTTTGCACTTTTTCATTTCACATTAATTAAAATAGAAAGTGCAATTTGTAACTTCATTTTTACAACTTCCACATTTAAAAAGTATAAAGTGAAAAATACATGTCTTCTCTTTCTCCAAAAGAGTTATAGAAAATACAGAGCTGTACTTTGTAACTATAAATTAAAAATTATAATGTCTTAAAAATTAAAATACACATGATAGAAAATTTTGAAAATATCTGAAGGAGAGGAAAAATTAATTAGAGACTAGTTTCAACTTTCTTTTCATTTTATACTCATAGTTTCTCTGAGTATGCATCAAAGGCCTTGAATATTTCTTATATTCGCTCTTTATCTAGCCTATAATAATAAATGTTAAAATTTGTGAATTTTACCTATACATCAAATACCTCTCTTTGCAAATTACTTATACCCTATATTTTAGTTCACATTTGATCAATTACCTTTTCATATTTGATAAACCTATTAATTAAACTTAAGACAAAGACTGTGTCTTTTGCTAACTCCTTTTCAATTATTGCATTAAAATATTCCTAGACCTATTCTACCTATAAGAGATTGTTAGCATCATCTATTGGTTGACATGACATTAATTTCATCATGTCATCAATCTCATATAGCACATCAATAGCTTTATCATGAGCCTCCTTGGCACACTCAGTAGACTCAGTCAGTATCCTTATCTAGAATTGGGTAGCCTTATGTAATTCCTCATGCTCAATAGAGTTATTCAATATATTATCAACAATGAGGGTATTCAAGTCAATTGAATTTATGGCTATCAACTTGGGATAATACATGTTCAAAGTCTAGGCCTCTTCTTCATAGCTACTAATTTGTGACTTTAAAATTTCCTTTATTTCTATGATGATGCCATAATGTTCCATCATTACTATGAGGGCCCTATTGCCCCTTGAAATGAGTTCTTCAGAATATTCTTTCATAGCCCTTCCCATGTGAGTAATCTCCTATATTGAATCAATTATAGATTGATCTTAACTGATTAGATGTGGTGCTTATGGTTTTTATGATGTTTTACTAGGCTTTATAAATTGGTTAAGGGATTCAGTCAACTAATCAACTTTCCTTTTAAGTTCATTCTTAGTAGCTTTTTTATGGTTAATTTTTTGAAAGAGAGAATTGATGCCCAATTTCACCTCATGTTTGATACCTTCTCTTATCTATCTGCCAAGGAGTATATGAGAGACTTGATAATCTACACCACAATATCTTCCTTTGATTTGTCTAGTAGGGGAAATGTAATCTCCACATATCTTTATCCCTTGTCATTAGTGAATGTCCTTAAAAGGGTATTGGGAGTAGGTTTTGATTTTTTATTGACTTAGGTCATACCAATGTCCAAAGTGATAGGATAAATCATGATTATCCTCTTTTTTCCTACTGATTGGTCTAACCAACTAGGGGTAGCATCCTGTGTATTTAGCATTGTCACCAAAGAATTTGTAGTTGATGTAGCTACACTAACTAACACTATGACCAAGGATGCCTATTGGGAATATGACACTATTCACATATTAGGAGGTATATATGAAGGCTTCTTCTCACCAATGTTTTGTAAAACCATTACTGCACCAAGTGTTTGAGTTGCTCCAAGATAAACTAATGGTAGGGATGAAGTAGTGGAAAGGGGGGAAGTGGGAGCAATAGAAGTAAGGGTCATGAATTTAGGAACCAATAGAAGGGTGAAATACAAGGCACTAAATGTGTCAATTAGGTGTGTGGGTTCAATCAATGTTGGTAAAGTGAGAATGGTAGGTTGAGATGAAGAGGGAATATTACTTACTTAGAGGTTGAAGTGGTCTACGAGATGGTAGTCAAGATGATTGACTTTGAGGCAATGTACTATTGAGTGGTGTTGGGAATTAATGGTGATGAAATAAAAGGAATAGTGAATGGAACAAAAATTAGAAGTAGATCAAATGGGGAAGGAGAAGTGGGATGAAGGAGAAGTGAAGTAAAAACTTAGATTCCCACTATAGGGGAACTTTGAGTGCTCACTAGACTTATTTGTGTTGTTTATGCTTGACTTATTGAGGTAAGTGGATTGGTTGATAAAGTGGGGATGAGTGGAAGGGAAAGAGTCAAAACTTGTGGTGCAATAGAAACTTGAGGTGCTTAGGCAAAAGAGGTTTCCAATGGAAGTGTTGAAGCTTATTATACTATAGGAGTAGAAGAAGGGGGAATAATGAGAATAAGATCCATTGTTATAGGATTTGAAGTAGTATATCCTTGTGTTGCTGGTGTTGTCTCTTCTACTAAAATATTTATGGGTTCATGCACAACTTCTCCTTCTTTACTTGAGTCTCCTTTTTGGCCTTAGTCTTTGTTTTCCTTTTCTTTTTCTACTCAAGTCCTATTGATGATTCACTAGGGCCCTCAATTATTGGTGTTATACCCTATGTTTTTAATTTTAAGAGATTTTATTTAACTCCTATGGTCTCTCTTATAATTTACGTTGCTTTACTTCTTATCCAATTAATAGTCCTATTAATGATGTGGGTTATTCTATCAAATAGAGAAAATGACTTGAGAAATGACCAATTGAATAGTGGTAGGGGTTTCACAATGATATGGGTGAGGTATAATGGATCCACTCTAGAAACATCATCTTCTAAGTCATCTAAGACCAGTGCCATATCATAATCATTTACTTGATTTAAGGACATTCTTGAGTAGTCCCTCATTCTAACCATATCTTCATCATCAAAATACTCCCAATAATCTTCACAGGATGGCACATGTTCATATGATACCAAATATAATATATAATTGATTTTTATTTATGGATCAAAATATGGCCTGGAATCTAGGGTCCTCAGTGTTACTCAGCTCATCTCTACCTTTGTACCTCTAGCCTTTAGAAGAATTTGGCATCTATAACGGCCAGTAAAAATAGGTAAATTAATCCCTAACTTATGTCTATTTGAGAAGATCTTATGGGTTTTTTCCAGCTACCACACCAACTATAACAATGCCCATTTATCACTTACATATCAGGGAATGTTGAAAAGATAGCCACAGAGGTCTGCTAGCTTGATGTAGGAATATGTGGGGAATTGTATAAAGAATTATCCTCATTTGGTGATTTCATCTTTTTCTTCCCTTAATAACCTCTCCCTCTTAAGTTCTAAATTGAACATGGTGATGATGTTATAGATGAAAGCAACATTAACTCTTTTAAACTATTGCTTAGTAGCCTAAAGGGTGAGGTTAGGGTGATAGTTGTAAACTCTTGTTATTTCATCAAGAACAACATTGAGACCTAGGAATAATCTCCCCTTATCCAAAATATAAATAACATATGAGGTCATGTAAAATTTGTTTGAGGTTTAAGCATCCATCAACTATTGATGGAGACAATCATTGATTAATTATTCCCAATGTATATATTGCTTTTTCTCTCAGATGGTCTTGATATATTGGTACATCCACTATTCATAGCACTAGGCATTAGTACTACTAATGACTCTATGCAACAATGTTATAACATCTCCTAACTTTTCTATAAAATTAGATCTATACATTATCTTGGGAAATTTGGTGGAGGAGTGCTTAAGGGTCTTGAGCCATTATTTATCAATCATATTTTGGCATCCATCTTTTTTCTCCCCATAAAACTATGTAGATGTTTAGAGAGTTATATCTAGATAAATTTTGTACCCAAGAATGGAAAACATTGAGTTAATGTAGTCAGTGTCAAGATCTAGAATCTTTTCTCCCTTATCATTATACACTTGCCTCATGTTAGGGTCATAGTGTTGGGCCATCATCAAGATCAATTCAAGACTTTGAATAGTTAGGGGAAAATTTACATCTTATGGAAGTCTAGAGTCATAAATACTCTGTATGTAGTCATTTTTGAATTATTCCCCTATTCTAGCCTTAAAGTCTCCTAGGTCAATATGACCTAAATCTATGTCACTAATTTTTTTGAGGTTGGATTTTAGACAAGAATCTCCTTTAGGACCCTTAGATTTGAACTTCATCTCTTTAGGAGACATGGGGATTATATAAAAATCATCTGAGTAACCAACTATGGAAGTTGGTAGAAACTATAGGTGTATGGAAAACATATTCCTTTTGACAAAACTTGGAGGTGTTTAGAGAAAATCCAATGTCCATGGTGATTATGTCTTAATAATCTCTAATGGAGGTGGGATGTGATTGAGACAAGTCCACTTTATGCAATGCTACAAAGATGTTGGGTTCTTGATAGAAGTGGGAGGTGTTTGAGGCATGTCTACTATCCATAGAGAAATGGAATATCTATAAAGTTTAAGGGTTCTTGAAACATGTCTAGTGTCTATAGGGATGCTGAGGGGAAAGGAATCTTGGAGGGAATATTCTTTGGGTTTTTGAATGGGAAGTATATGCTTAGGAATATTTGGTTTGGCCAAGAAATTTTTTGATATTTCTATTGCAAAAAATATAGAGGGAAAATGAAAAATTAGGAGGGAAAAACCCTCAAGTTAAAGCTTTCAAAATCCCTAGATTTCCCTTGGATTACCCTAGACATGCAAAATGATCCTCTAATTAACTAGAAATAAAACCCCTAAACTAGACTCTTCAAGGAAACCCAAAAATGAAAATAAATACCTTGAGGATTTGAAAGCTTTAAAGAAATGGAAACTTGAAGTAAAAGCAACACAAAGAAGTATCATGTTACAGATGTAGGTTATATGACTCAAAGTTTTTTAATCATGGCTTGAATTACAGTTCATATGCATGAAGATCGAGGTTTAGTGGTAAAGATGTAGGTGGCTAGAGCTCCAAAATGCACTTATAAATTTTTAAACAATGGTAATACTTTTCCAAAGACATAGCTTATATAAGAAAACCCTATAATTAATGAAAGTAATGGTGGTAGGTGGTGGAGGTTGGACCTACTTGAGTTAGGTACACTCTCTATAGTTTTAAATGGTTGATGGGAGGTAGGGTTCATCATGTCCTTTGCACATTATGAAAAAGTGTAATGTGTACTTTGATCTTTTCTTCCCATGGAAGGGTTTGATTTTGGCTCAGTGGAGGTTAGACCTAATTGAGGTAGGTCCACTCTCTGTGAATAGTTTAATGACTTGGTGGGGAGTGGATTTTACCGTGCACTCTATATGTTGTGGAGATGTGCAATGTGCACTCCAAGCTCTACCTCCCATGATAAAAGGCTAAGGTAGCTTGATAGAAGTTGGACATGTCTTGAGTAGTTCCACCTTACATGGGGAGGTTTTAGTGGTTGATAGGATATAGATCCCTCCATGTACTTTACACTTTATGTAAATGTGCAATGTGCATACCAAGTTACAAATTCTGCTAGATAGGTGTGTGGTGGGGTTCATATCCCACCATGCATTTTACATGTTTGATAATGTGAAAAGTGCATGGTGAGTTCCAAATTCTATGGGTTTGGGTATTTGGTGCCTCATGGGACCCAAAACTTGTGAAGCAATTTTCACTAGTGCAAATTGCATCTAGAGTCCCAGATTTTGTGAGGTAAGAGAAAGATAGATTTTAGAGAATTAAAGGTTTTTCCTCAAATATAAATGGGTTATACATTAGGGCTCTATATTTAATGAAATTTTTTGGACAAAAAATCTCAACAATAGCTTATAATTCAATAAAAACAAAAAGCTTAAAAGTGACCACAAGAGAGAAATAACATAATAAAACCCAGGGGCATCGAATATTTAGACTTAACAAAAATATAACATGAGTTAATTTATTGAACATTAAAGGGGTTAATATTGAAAAAGGAGCCTCAAGGAATGATAACTAAAAAATACAAGATAATAATTAAAATATAGGGGCTCTACACCTAAAGTGGAAATGCCACATCAACCTCCCACATGATTAGACTAAATGGTAGTAGAGTTGTCATGATGTAAAAAGATCATGACTAAAAATGGAAAATCTAAAAAAGTGGAATAAGAATATCAGTCATGTGATGAGTAGATCGAAGCCATACACACAATCTAACAACCTTAAATAATTTTACATGAAAAAAGTGATAAAAAAAATTTTGACCATCAAAAATTTCAAACATAAGGGAATGTTGACTAGAAAAAATATACTAGAGCTCTACACAATAGTCTAAAAAGGTATCAATCTAGAGAGTCTTGATATAAATATAGTTGATAAAAAAGGGAATAACTAATCAAATCCTAGTAATAAGGTAAGCCAATACCACCTAAAAGATATCTAGATAACCACCCAAATAGGAGAATATCCAAGCATAAATAAAAAAGAGAGTCATAGCATCATTAAGAAATGAGAGACTTTCCTCCTATGAGGGTGATTTAAGTCCCCTTGGTGATCTCTTCTTCCATCACCTATAATATATTGCTAAGAGTCAATAGTCTTCATCTTTTCTTCCTCTCATTCCCTAACTTTATCATGCATTTACCAGGTTTTAATTTCCTATGCTATAACCATTCACCCAAACCAAGTGATTGATTCTCCCATCCATCCTTTCTCTAGAGTTTAGATGGGGAATTCAGGGTTGGGAGTTTTTAATGAGCAAACTTAACCTCCAGGAGATCTTTGAGTGAAATAAATGGCTCATCTTCCTCCAAAGAGGAGTGGCTACCATCTTAGAGAGTTGAATCCTTTGATTAGGAGGGCATGCTTACTAAAAGGGGATCTGAAGAATTCTTATATACCCCACAAGGACATGATATAACTAAGTAGTTTTAACATGGCATAGAAAGTGAAATATTTAGTTAATTAAATGATTTAGATGAATAAATAAGGTTGTATGAATCCCAACTAGTTAGATAAGTTCACATGTTAGCCTGCTAAGCTAAGAATCTCCAAATTTGATTTAATTATTCATCATTAGGTCTAGTCTCATCTAATTTTATTCACTTCATAGATGACATTGCCTGAGTAAGTACATTCTAATAGAATTATTTAAATATCATGAGTGATTTAACCTAAATATAACCCATTCAAAGAGATAAATATAGACCAAGAGTTAGGTTGTTTGGTTATTTTATAATTAGGATACATTATATATATCATATGTCCTTATTTTTAAGCCTTACAATATAATTATGAAGTGGTTGAAATACATTAGTATAGATAGGTTCATCCCTTGAGACAAATAATCCAAAATACTAATAGAGTAGGTCAACCAAACCAACTAACTTGTCTTATTCAATGAGCTTGAAATAATAAGATAGACAAATAGTTAACATCTCCCATCATTCCATTTGGTGTCTCAGTCTGAACTTGTAAAATTTACTATGCAAGGAAAGGAATTCACTTTTTATGCATACAAATCTGATGAACCAGACATGAAACAACATTTCCTTTTATGTTTATCATTTTCTTTTGTTTCTTTCATCCATATTTTTCTCCTCTTCCATTCATTATTTAGGTGTCCATAGACCCCCAAAATATGTTTAGAGAGTAAAATTATAAGTCTTTAGGCCTTAATGATTTTATAATAAGCATACAAGCCCAAAACAAAACTTTGTTGTTTAGTTAAACTGACACAAAAAGTCAAAATAATGAAAATCCATCTCCATCTTATAGATCTTCTCCCTTCATACCAAAAACCAATTCTTGTGTGGTAATATAAGAGTTATGGGATTCCTTAAAGACTTCCATTAGCTATCATGATTGAAATTACATTACCCTAACTAAAACATATAGATTATATCTAAACATTATAAATAGGCCCTAAATCAGCTTACAAACATATGCCATCCTTTCATATTTATTCTAAAAAATAACACTAATTTTCATTGGAATGAGTAATGAAAATAAGCAATTGAAAATATTAAACACTATATAGTAAATCCACCAGTCATAATGCCACCAGCTCCAAGGAAATCTTTGTTACTATAGATTTCAACAACATAGTACACATTGGGGGTGTTGTTAGCACATCATGATGATCAAGGAATAAAAAGAGCAATGTATTATTTGTTGTAATCACCTACTAGTGTTATTTGAGTGCTAAGAGTGCTAATTAATAAAACTTATTCCTAGATTATCCCTATACTTGTCCTAGAGCCTTTTATCACACTTTTTAATCCTTTATGCACACCACAAACATACTTACTTAGCTAAAACATAGTCTCAAACCCTTATTTCCTGATCCTAGCCCTTCATGCCCAGAATCCCACCAACTAGACATTAGTTCAACATTAAGGACACTAGAGCCATGTGGTACTAGTGTACCCAAAATGGTGCTAATGTCCCTTGCCCTATATTTTTTGAATGGATATATTTTCAAAATTAAAACCCTCTTAAAGTTAGACTAATAATTTTTTATTATTTGCACAAGATATAAAACACTATAAATACATGACTTTTAGACCTCTTTTCACTAGATGGAAATTAGATGAAAAATACCTATTCAAACATGAAACAAGCTGAGCAAAATCAAGGCTATTAATCCCTATTCTACCCTAATTTTTCATACTACCATCTACAACTACCCTAAGCTCAGTTATATATTTCCAATCTCATGAACACTCAAGGAATTCAAGACCACTATGATTCTATCATCACTTGCACTTTCACCAGTGCTTAGGTGGGAAGAATTACATTGACCTTGATCCCTCTTCAAAGTATTCATTGTTACATATTTTGTCATTGATGTCAAAGAGTTGGCATTACTGTTGGTGTAATATCAAAGGGTTAAATATTTATTAAATATTCAAAATTATAATTAAGGATTGTGCATTGATGTCAAAGGGTTAAATTTAAATTTGAGAGTGTAAATTGAATATTTTAATATTCAATATTATGGTAGGACCAGTTTGACAAGTGTATATATGAGGTGGCCTAAGTAGGACATGGTTTTTGGAGGTTACATCACATGTGGCATTATTGGAGGACTTAAAATTTAATATTTTATTATTCAATATCAATTTGGATCATTTTGACACTTGGAAAAATGGTGCCAGAATGTGTAAGAGGAGTTATGAACATAGAATCTTGTCATAATGCATAAGAGGAGTTACATATGACATGTAAGAGGAGTTACATCTTGAGGTGTAAGAGATAATCTTCCATATGGGGTTAATTTTTCAAATTAGAGCATTAAAAAGGGTGTAAGAGGTGTCATAATGTGTAAGATGAGTTAATTTTGAATATGTAAGGGAATATTGATATTTGGGGTGAATTTTTTGAATGTGTTTGTAACTCCTAAGTGATGTGCATTGATTGGAACTTTTAACACCCAAATATAGCAAATTTCTTAGTGGTGTGGTTAAAATTTGAAGTTTGGGTACCATTTCTAGCCCATGGTTTATGCCCAAACCACCAATGGTTTTCCCTCTATTTTTCTCTTATAAAAAGAGTATATTGTGTGAATTTATCACATGTGTATAAGAATATTGTGCATTTGTGTGTGAATGAGACAGTGAACTAAAAATTGAAGGAGAAAAGAGAGAAACATTATATATTATTTTTGTAGGTTGGTGCCTAAATTATTCTGAAGTGGGTACTTTAGTGTGGGGATTGGTGTCTATAGGAGATTGGTGTCTTCTAAGCAGGGATTGCATGTTCCATTGATGTTTGCATACAAGGGTTGAGTGGGTGTTTGTCTTGAATATTGGTGTCTTCTGCAAGTGGGTGTTTACACTTTGTAAACATTCTTTTTGGACTAGATTTGGATAGTAACTCTAAGTAGTTCCTTTTGGTGGTTTTCTCTCAAAAGGGTTTCCATGGTATATCTGGTGTTATTTTATTTAATTGTGTGTGTGTGTGCTCTTATAATTTTTTGATTTAAAATTTTTAAAAATATTATAATACTGATTCAACCCCCCTCTCTTAGTTTCTCATGCTTCTAACATTGGTATGTAGACAACTCTCTTTACAGTAAGGTTTTGAGGATGTCTAGTCTATCATACTAATTAACATAATTTTTATCGCATGCCTTACTTACAAGGAGGATTATGGTTTGCATCATAAATTAGCTATTATAGGCACACTTTAGAGTTTTAGACTTTGTGCATGAAAAAACATAACCTAGAAACATAGGTGTAGGTGCACCAAAAATCTAGGAGCAATCCTACAAAGAGGACACTAGAACCATTTTCAAGACATTAGAGTCACATGGAGCTACTATCCGAGTGTGGGACTACTATCCAAGAGGGGTTATGACAAAATAATCTAGTTGATGACACTTAGACCTATTTATATCTCAATTTTTAGCACTCATATTTTTTATATCAGGTGTTTTCTAAATAAGTCTTTATTTTCACATATTTATTACTATTTTTAAAAATTCAAAGCGAGTCAAAATCTATAACAATTAGTGGTTATTTATTCCATATTATTTTATTGATTTAGAATACTCATCGATTTAATCAAACATAATATTTACATTATCAAAACCCTAAAAGGTTAAAATATTTGTTGAACCCAACATACTTTGAATTTTTCTTAAAACTCTAGTTTTAAATAGGGTTTACCTTTTCCCAATTTTTGTGCAATAAATTAGGGTTAAAATTTCTTATTTTTCTAATTTTTTGGCATAATCTATCTCATTTAATCAATCCCACATCAGGGTTTCTTTTATTTAAATGTAATTTAATTTTCTTTAAAGAAACCCTAATTTAAAACCCTAACCCTAGCTAACCCTAGGATTTATAGTTCCAAAATTTAGATTTCGGGTCCATATATATTCCAATTTGTTTCAAAGTTTAATAATTTCATTTTCATGCCTGTTTCCTTTAATTCAAAATAAACTTATAAATGTCATAGATATGTGTATACATGATGTTTCATATCAATTAAAATGTGTCTTATGTTTCATTACTTCTTTCACATTCTATTTTTATCTTATGTGGAATGCAATTAAGACACTAATCTTTAATCACATAGACAACTTATGAAATCAAATAATAACTATACTACCTAAAATCAACAAGTCTCCCTTAGATGAATTTTCCTCTTTGGTCCATTTCACTTCCTTACCTATCATTCCTAGACATATGAAAACATCATTGGTCTTGCTTGTCCCTCCTCCTTGATCACAAACATCTAGCCACCATCCCACCTCTACTATTGGCTCTATGTTCTTAGTAGACCCTGTGGTCTAGGTTATGATGTCTTCATGTGGTCATGAAGCTTGGCAGGTTTTCAACACCATGGCTATAGATTTATTTCTCATAGTAGTACTCCTTAAAGTACAATTTCCATTTTATATATTTTATATCATTTTGACACATACAAGATATTTTGTATGCAACAATCTATGATTGTAAAGATCTTGAACATCTGATCTCACTTATGTTACATCCATAATTAATGTTATAAGATGGACAAAAGAACATATTTATTTCAAGAGAGATGATCTCCCACCTTAGCACATCATATATTTACATCTACCTCTCTACATTACTTTACTAGTTAATGAAGTAGGTGTTAAATGAGTTTTAGTCGATAATGGATCAGGATTGAACATTTACAACATCTCTTTTCTATGACTTCTTAATATACACGTTATGGATTTGGATCCTTCTGATATGAACATTTGAGGTTTTGATAATATTACACACAAAATTTTAGGTCAAATCACATTAAACCTTACATTGGATCTTATAACACTACCTAAAACATGCTAATTTATGCTTAATTATCTTAATTATAATCTCTTTCTTGGGATACCATGAATTCATGTTATGCATGCAATTCTATCCACGCTACATGCATGCTTAAAATTTAGCTACAAAGGTCATATATATACATGTCTTATGGATAAATAATCATTCAATTAATGTCAACATACAGATCCTTCACACAATTATATTCCTCACATGGATTTTACTATAACACCACTCTAGTCTATAATTCAAAGTACGCATACAAGTCCCCCAGTTATTTCAATCACATAGGATAATAAGTTCACTTCACCTTTTGAATTAAAATATTTCTAGAAGATGGGCTATATAAGACAATGCCTTGGTAAACATTAGTAGGGAATACTTAATCTCATTGAAGCATATGATCAACAAGGTAGATAAATACTTGGATATAGAAATAATGCATCTAATTCCAGATCCTCTCACCATCCTTCTCAACATATCATGTTTTGTCTACCTATTCCATAAGAAGATGATACATTAAACCATTTCTATACTCTTAATTGTTTACCCTAATCTTATTGATGATATCATTTCTCCAAATCTACCCATTCTTGATGAGTTCGCTAATGACAAAGCTCTCTTAGAATTCCTAGGTGCATATGAGGATCTCCCCTCCTTCTATCATAAGAATAGGTTTTCTCATTCCATAAGTGCACATGCATACTTTAGTGGGTGTTAAAATGACTCAGATTATATATTACCTGACATAGATGATACCATCCCTACAATGCCATACATTTTGGATCAATCTATGTTACTTAATGAATAAATAGTCAAATTCAATTATGGCACCAAAATTGATCCTCATATCATATTGTTATTTATTTCCTTATATAGATTATAAGACATGGATATTAATCATATTTTAAGATATTTTATTGAATTATTTGCCTAGGCTTTTTTTGATATGCCTAGCATTGATTCCTCAATAAGAGTACACAGAATTACATTATATCATGTCACCAAGACAATTAAAAAAAGATTCATAAAATGCATCCTAAAGTTGTTCTTCTTGTTAAGGATGATATTTAATGGTTGTTATATGTTGGTTTCATTTGACTAGTTATTCATCGATAGTGGGTTGCTAATATTGTTCATGTTGTAAAGCCTAATGGCCAAATATGATGTTATTTTGATTTTAAGGACCAAATCAAAGCATGTCCTAAAGATGAATTTCCTTCAATCAACATTTCTATGATAGCCAATTCCAAAACTTACTATGACATGCTCTCCTTTATGGATGGTTTCATTGGATACAATCAAATTAATATTTCTAAAGAATATCAAGAAAATACTTCTTTTACCACACCATGGGGCACTTTATGCTATATTTTCATGCCATTTATATTTAAATATGTATGTGCAACATACCAAAGAACAATGACACATATATTTCATGACCTCATTCATAAGACAATAAAATAATGCGTCGATGATTTGTTGAAAAAATCAAAAGAGTGACAACATCATGCAATAGATTTGTGAATATTTTTCAAAAGAATCAAAAAATACAACATGAAATCGAACCCTAAGAAATATGTCTTTGGAGTTTCCTATAGGATACTTTTGGGATTCATTATACCTCAATGCAACATAGAATTTTACCCTAATAAGTTCAAAGCAATCATGGATATGCTTCCTCCTACCAATCTAAAATAACTTCACTCCCTCCAAAGAAAAATTTAGGTAATTCATTGCTTTGTGGCATAAATCATAGATAAATCCCAATCATTCACCATGCTACTTAAAAAGGATGTGAAATTTGATCAGGAAATGACATGTCAAGAGAGCTTTGACACACTTAAGCAATATTTACTCAATCCTCCTATCTTGGTCCCACCCATACCTAGTAAGCCACTTCTACTTTACCTCTTAGTGATAGATCATACACTAGGAACACTCCTATCACAACATGATGATCAACATAAAGAAAGAGACATTTACTACGTCAATCATACACTAGTTGATTATGAGCTAAATTATCCAACAATTGAAAAACTTTGTTTAGCACTTGTATTTATACTTAGAAACTACACCACTATATGATTAACAATAAGACATAGATCATTACAAAAATTGATCCTTTAAAATTCCTCATGTCAAAACATATCTCTCAAGATGTATTGAAAAATGGGTTATGTTACTTATAGAATTTGACCTCAAGATCATTTTACAAAAATAAATAAAAGGCTAGATAATTACATATCAATTGGTAGTAGTTCCATATTGGATACAAGTCATATCAATGATTATTTTAGAGATGAATTTATAGCATATAATACCACTTTAGATACATCGATAATGTTCTTTGATAGTTCTAGATGTGCATTTAGTGCTAGAGTCAAAATTATTTTCATCGATCCCCTAGAACACACAGTACTTATCCCATACTAATTCAATTTTTCATGCACTAAAAATATCATAGAATATGAATCTCTTATCTTAGGCCTTTAATTAGCTCAAGATCTCAAGGTTAAATCAATAAAATTTTACAAAGATTCCTAATTAATTATTAATCAAGTTACAGATATCTACCAAATAAAAAAGATCACCTGATTCCTTATAAGGACATGGTTTAATGTTTATAGGTTCAATTTGATAATTTATCTATTGATAACATCCCTTACAAATATAATTATTATGTCAATGTATTGGCCAATGTTGCATCATTGATCCCCATCAATAAATCCATACCAGACTCTTTTTACTATTAAATGATTAGAATATCCATTAGTGTCCAATTTGGACCTTTTTGATTTAATATTGCTAGTTACCACTTGTAATACAACACCATCTGAATGGTTCTTTGACATATACAATGCTTTGAATAAATTTATTACATCTGATAAATTAACAAAAAATGAGAAGTGTAAACTATAATGAAACTCCCTTTCATATGTCATCATTGGTGGAAATTTATTTAAGAGAGATTTTGAAGGACACTCACTCCAATGTTTATAGCCGAAGAAGTTAAATTATCTATACAATAAATACATGATAGTAAATTTAGTGGTCATTTCAGTGGTAAATAAATGTCACATAAGTTACTCAGACAAGGTAAGTATTGGCCAACCATGGAATAAGAATGCCAAGAATATGCTAAATTATGCAATAAATTTCAATGTCATGGAAACTTACACCATGTAAATTTTTAGTGTAGACATCCAATTCCTATCACTATTGTGTTGTAATTATCAATCTAAGCAATATCTTATTATAATACACAATTTGGGCCAAAATCACTAAAACATGCTAAATCATTCAAACTTGTCATGTACATGTGTCGATTTAGGCTAATATATCCCTAAATGGGGAAATGAATTTTATGTGATTATTATCTTTTATTAAATCACTTTGAGTTAAATTATGACCATGTAAAATGACACCTTATACCACTAAATTCTTCTAATTCAAAAGCATACATCACCTTCATGTGTTATTTCACATTTATAATACCCTAACTAGGATATGTTTACATACACAACTAACACCTTCTTCTGCTTATACTCTAGTCAAATTATGACTTAGTAAAATACATTTCCAACTAGGTTGATTAAGCACGTAAGAAATTTCTAAAGAATTATAGAAAATTTGTCAAATCCACTTAGGCAAATTAAACCTAATCAAGAGCCTATGTGAAAATTCCATGAAAGTTATTGAATATCTATTTATTAAAAATTCATTATTCAATTCTAAAACATTCCATGACATCATCAATGGGGTGGTATCCATAAACCATTAATGGCATAAGTATCAAGATTAAGCCCTCCCATGCCTCATCAATTCCCCATTCTTCTAAATATTAATGGGCATATTTATAGCTTGTCCCTTCAGAATTAAATTAATCCATGGCCACAAATCTTGATCTCAAGATAGATGGTCATGTTTGATTCTGAACAATCTTGAAAAATTATAAATAAGAGGGCATGGACCACCCTTTTTAAGATTCAGTTATACAAACTTACTATGCATAAATTGATATAGAAAAGCTTCACCTATTTGTAAAAATTGATAAACATTGTGAGCCTAAGCCATTAGTGCACTAGGAAATGATGAAGGATCGTCCTACTCTTTATTGATGCAAACTTGTAAAATTAAGTCTGAGGAAAAACATGCTTTTTGGCTACTCTTAGAAGGAGAGATGTTATTTAGAAGGTTTGTTAGTATTCCTTTCTTAAATAGATCTTATAATTTAATATCAACACCCCTTGAGGTATTAATCTTGATGTTTTAGCTTTTATATGCTTATTTATATATGTGTCCTTGACTAATGCATGGACTAGTGCATCTCATAATCTTAATATAAATTTTGGCATACCTAGTGGGACTTGCACCTCCCACAAGTCTTTATACCTTCTAATTTTACATTTAGACCCTTCATGAAGTCTATTTTCTTCTTTTTAAATTATTTTATGTTCCTTTGGATTTTGATTAAAAAAATAGTGAATTTGACCTATAAAATGATAGGATTGCTCTAAATGTTGGTGAAATCAATCTGAACATCGATGAAATGCCATGAGGAATAAAAAAATTACATTCATGAATGGAAAAATTATTTTATCTACTCTTTTTTTGTCTTTTCACTTATCTTTGTTTTATGCATTTTATCTTGTGAGTGAGAGTTCATCACCTCCTCATGGATTCTCTAGGGAAACATTGACTCGAGAATTCATCTCTTGGCATTATTTCAACCCTAATCCATGATGGGGTCTATAAATTGAGGGTGACCTACTGGGATGATTATTTTGAGCACTTAAAATAAGCTTTGTTAGTGGTACTCAACCTTAGAATATAGGGGAAACTCAAACATCACACAACACTAAGCAATTGATGGACGTAGTGGTTGTGAAAAGTACAAGAACTTTTCTCAACAAGCCAATTAGTATAAATCTAAGTGACATGATTTCACCTCTAGTGTTATCCATATTTAGGACCATCTAAATGTGTGCAAATTTAGTTTTAGATAAACCCCACTTGTCATGGACATATTTTTGATGTAGGATGAATAGCCTAAAGTTCCATGTCACTGTACAAACTCTTGCAAGGAAAGGGGGTGTAAAAAAACTTACTTTTCATGCACTTTTAATTTTTGGATTAATAAATTAAAATCATGTCAAGAGCATGTATATAGATGGAATTTGACAATACCATGCAACCTTATCAGTTTTAGGACTTAGGATGCTACACTTAGGTATTTTTATCATTTTATCCTTTTCTTGCATGGTATTTTTGTGTCTAAAAATTATTTTTTATGAAATCAAAGACACATCGAGAAACAAAAACCTATATTATATACCATTATGTTTGAAAAAAAAGGCATTATTCTGACCAAATTGAAATCACTTCTTACCTTGTTCAAATCTTCATTCAAAACATTATGTTTATATTTTTTGAATAGATTTTTTATGTTATCTATTTGAGTCTAGACCACTTTTCCATTGTACAAAATATCAAAGTCCTTCACTTTTGTCTAAAATTTGAAATCTTTCCTTTCTAATTTATGATCCAAGGTACCATTGATTTACCTTTTGCACTTGGTTTGAGTAACTTGGATATGATTTCCTATTTGGATTGAAGGTCATTATCTAGACTCATCATCATTTTATTCTCATTGTGGACTTAGATTATCTTGTGTTCTCTCACACTCTAAGCTCTTGGACCATTTTGCATCTTTTTTATATATGGCACCATTGTGTTTCCCATTTAGTTTTGGATTTATACTTAGGATTTATTTGTTAATTCAAATTTTGAGCTTCTTAGTTCACAATTTTATCTTCTTGATCAAAAAGACCCTCTTCTAGTTTCTCTAGTCATAACTCATCACAGTTGTATCTGGATTTTTAAAGTATTGACATATTTGTAACCTAAGTTTATTATTTTATATTGAAATTTAGATACCAAATTTATTTTACCCTCTCCTAATTTGACAATTTCAACCCACCAAGGTTGAGTAAATTTGTAACCACTTTCTTTGAATTGTGTGGTACTACACCACTTCCTTTGAGTATAGTCTCATTTTACCTTGTATTTTTTTGAATAAATCTAAGTACCCTTTTTAAAAGTTTATAAACCACATTTCAAATTTTAGAAAATGTAGAAAAACCAATCTTCAAATCATGACACAAAGGTATACTCATAGTGGGGTCTTCCATGGCCCTAGTTATGAGGAGGAGCATTATATGATAGACAGGAGAACCCCATTATGTTCAAAGATATCCCAAAAACCATAGGGTCTGAAGAAGAGTATTATGAGTACCAACCCTTAGAAGACAAAGATGAATCACTTTTAATGTTGTTAGAATCAGGGACTAGGTTGCCACTATATTTCCCAATAAAATAATTGCACACACTTGTTAGGGTAGAGGAGTAACAAAAAGAACAATATTTTACCTGTATCACAAAATCCAACATTACTTATTATAGTGAGGGAAAATAAACTCTTATAGAGTCTACTCTAAATTATTAGGATCTTACTACCAAGATCAAGAAAATTAGTCAATGATACATATATTAGCTTATCACAAACTTAATAGACTCTTTGAATGCAACCTAAATCAATAATAATACTTATAAAGAGAAATAAAATATGATGTATCAAGCGTAACATATCCTAGTGGAGCATACGTCTATGATAGACCTTGGGATTTCCTCTGAATAAAATAAACCTAGAGATTCTTTGCAACATGTTTCACTTGATATGAAAATTACATTGTTCAATCACTAGGAGACTGTTGTCCCTTCACAAAACCAAAGGAAGAAAAACTCAATTCATATTGGGGGTATTGTGAAAAATTCTTTAGTAAATTCTTCCCAATCATCATGTCCTTTGGTAAACTAACTATAGACTCCTCAAAACTAGCAGTATACATATAACTCACAGTGGTAGAATCTAAGAAATCTTCATCAACCACCTAAGAGTCAGTGGCTGACCTACACAAATAATGGAGTAAAAAACAACAAAATCTCTAATCTTAGGGTTTATATCCCTAACAAAACTATGCAACAGGGGCACATACCACCCCAAAAAAAAAATTCTGCCCATAAATGTAAAAAACATGTAGGAGTGGAATTTAATGAAATAAATAGTATATAGATTGGAGACAAGAAACTGAGATAAAAAAGTATAAGTTTAATGAGATATGTCCATATCTATTTGACTTTATTATTCTCCAAGTCCCCTTTCCACCTCATTTTGAGGCACTCAAATTTGATAAATATGAAGGGAAGGGTGACCCTCAAGAATATATCTAAGTGTTTTTTGTAATATGCCAAGAGGTATCCTATGGCAGTGTTTATTTGTTTTGCTTGTTTCCATATATTTTGGTTGGACAAGATTTAGATTGGCTCCTCAAATTACCTAAGGGATAAATGGTAGATTGGAATGATCTATCTAAGAAATTTTTCAACCATTTCTCTTATAATATTGATCATGAGTTAATAGTATTCAACTTATTCAAATCAAAACAAAGGGATGGAAAAATCTTCATAGCATACCTGCAGTGATAGAGAGCATTAGCTGGATGTTTTCAACACAACTTGATAGATAAATAGTTGGCTGATATTTTTGCACAAAACCTACACCTTGAAGTGTTGCATAATTTATGACTTGCTTGTGACAACACATTTAAGGAGTTCATAGACAAGGGTGTATGGATTGAGAAGGAACTCATTACTAAGGGAATTTTAAATATTTATTCATAGGGTCAAACATTTAATCAGACCCAACCACCTATTCAAGCTATTGCTGTAAAAAAAACCTAAAGGGTTTAACAAAAATAAGAACATATTGGGAAAATGAGTGATAAAATCTAGATACATGCAAATGGTTTAATATATTTTGGATCCAAATGTTAAAATATCCCCACCTAATCCATCAAACACTTTACAAAGGGCTCCTCCATGAATGGAATTCAATAAATATAAGTTATTTAGTAAATTAGGAGAGTTTATTAAGGCTATGTTCCAAAAGATAGTAACAACCAATTTGATTGTGTGTCCTTTAACAAGGCCATTCCATAAAGATCAACCCAAACCTGATTGGTATTGGGAAGATGATTTTTATAATTTCTATCATGTTATCATCTATGTCATTTACTGATGTGTTCAATTGAGGCATCTTATTAAGGACTTGATTAAAAGTGGTGAAATTGAGATAAAACACATAGTGTGAAACACTAATCAGGAAATAAGAATTTACAAGGACCCATTTCCTAAACATAATTAGTAGCCACTAAGTAATAATCAAAACCAAGGTTAGGGGAAACATCAACAAGTACATGGCCAACATCATAATTAGTTTGATCATAATTAGAATCATAATACCCATACCAATAACCTAGGTTAAAACAACATGCCATATGATTATAATAGCATTGTGGGATATATTTTTCAAAGTCACATTATCAATATCAAAATAAAAGCTCATAAAAAATCCAATGCTTATTGAAGTAATATACCCCCCATTATAGGTTCAACACCCTCTTCCTCAAGTAACATTGTATAAGGTTCAAGCAATTCAATTGCACCTTAGTTTCTGTAACTTACTATTTCTAGAATATCACCATTTTTTTAAATTATAATGACTCTTTTATAACTCAAAATTATGCAAACATAAATAGATGCTCATGAGTGATCATCCAATTCCCTTTACCTTCTTCTTTTAATTATCATAGCTCCTTACCGGCTCTAGATTATGAAATCACAACTAGACACTCGCAAGTCACCCTCCAAGTCCCTTTGCCTTTTTCCAACACTAGACCAAACCTAAACACTTTGCCTTTAGATCCCAAACTAAGCATTATACTAGCCAAGGCTAAACCCTCTCATAATTTTATTGAAAATTTTTATAGTATCTCAGACCAACTAAGTAAAACCCTATGCAAATTTATATCCTAAACCTTTTACATATGTTATAATTCCACTAAACTATTTTAAATACTTTCTTCAAAATTCCATTATTCCTCGAGACATTAACCCTAACTAATTTTAGACACTTGTAGTGCATTTTTATCCTTTCTAAAAAATTACATTTGATCAAAGATATATTCTACTCTTGATCCTAACCATAACAACCCCTTGGACTTTAAGATCATTATAGAAAATCATAAAATCAAGTGGGTTATTATAGATAATGGTTCAGGGCTAAACATAGTGTCATTCAAGTTAATAAAATTATTAGGATATACTACCAAGGATAACTAGCCTAAAACAATCATGATCAAGGCATACAATAATGTTGAAAGGCAATCTTTCAAAACTATTTGTTTACCAATCATTGTTGGGTTTGTATCCCATCATACTTTGTGCCATGTCATGGACATTGAATTTTTGTATAATATACTTCTTGGTAATACTTGGATCCATGAATTATATTATATCTTTCCCACCTTACACTAATGCCTCAAGTTTCCCCATGATAAAATTGAGGTTACCATTCATGCTGATTTTCAGCCCTACCAATATTGCAAACACCTAGAGGCTAAATTTTGTAATTATGATAACTACCCTAGTTCTAAATTCATAGAAAAGAAGAACAAATAAATAGTTTTTCAACCACCTAAGTCTAATTACATCCACCCAATTGATCTTTCTTCTACTTCAGATAATCCATTCCATGCAACACTTATACAATAGGTCACTATTAAGGATGCATACATTTACATGTACTATTTAAAATGTGCCTTTCACATTGAAAAGTTACCCAAGTATCCTAAGTATTTAGGCAAACCCAAGCCTTCCCAAATCCCTTTCGGGTCTAACATGATTTATAAAAATAAGAAAGACATGCATAAACCACCAATGGTATTTATATTGTAACTTCATCAAATCAAGATCAAGAAGCTTTTATTAAAGGAGATTGGTTATATTCGAACAACCTTGATAGTTGTTTTCAAAATCCTAAGTACCCTATTATTAATAAAATTATGGACAACTTAGATTATATAGGTAAAGGCTTCGGGCCATGAGAATAAGGAATCATGGAGCCATTATCAACTGGTAAGCCTAATATGAGTCAAGGCCTCTGATTTATATCACCTGGGGGTAACCTCATGTGTTTTGATAGTGATTCTTCTAAATCAACTAGTAATGAGACTCCCAAAAGTGATACAATGTCCCATTATAGTATTTATGATGATTTTATCAATAATGACCTATTTGATTCTAATGTTATTATGACTATCACATCCCAATATCCCCTTTGCCTTTACCATCCTGACCTCATTGATTAGGACAAGAAAAATTATGTTATACCCCTTGATGAATTTCATAATGATGAACATATTTCTAAGTACATGGGCCTCACAAATGGATTTCCAATTGGTGATCACAAATAATGATTTGACTTCTCTTTGGACTCTTCTATCTACTTTAGAGAGAAAACAAACTTTCTTGGTCACATAAAATATAAAACATAGAGATTTTCGGGTGAAAACCTCTTTGAGGAACTCATTAATTAGGGAAAAATTAAAGACAAAAATAATCTCTTGAGTGAAAACCTATTTTAGGTACTCTTATACAAGGAAGTTTGCTCATCTCCAAAATAAGTGTAGTGTCCATCAAGTCCTAGCTTTATAGCCAATGCAAGTATCACATCTAAACAACATAAAGTCTTTGAGCATCTTGTTCTAGACTTTCTAGATATATTTTCCAGTTGGCTAATACCTAAACTAATATATTTAGATTCATCCCATTATCTGAAGATTTTGGAGGAACAATCAAAAACTTAAGTGAAAGAAGAAGATCAGGATCAAACATTGACCACTATTTTAGAGGATGGTTCTATGTTCCTCATGGAAAACACCACTAAAGTGAACCTATGAACTTATAAATATCCTAAAATTATTTTTCTTAGAGCCTCCCTCACCATTGAAGAGTGTGACTACATTTTCACCATTCTAAGTTATTGTATTAATATCTTTGTGTGGGCTTATTCTAACATGACAGGCCTAGACCCTGACTTGGTTGTGCATCACCTTGTTCTACATCTAGATGTTAAGCCAATCAATCAAAAATTGAGAAATGCATCCACACATCACTCTTTTATTAAAAATAGAGTAGGAGAAACTATTGGGAGTTGGTTTCATTTGACCACTGGACTATTATGAATGGATGCCAAATATAGTCCCAGTAATCAAAAAGCCACAAGGTATACACATTTGTATTAATTTTAGTGATATCAATAATCCATGTCCCAAAGATGATTTTCCTATACCCAAAATCAACATGTGTGTTGACTCTACTATTGGATATGAGATTTTATCCCTCATAGATAGATTCTCAAGATACAATCAGATCAAGATAGCTCAAGAAGACCAACACAAAACTATGTTTACGATACTATGGGGAACATTTTATTACCAAGTCATGCCTTTTGGATTAAAAAACATTGGATCCACCTATCAATGTGTTATGACTATCATATTCCATGACATGATACATGATATCATTAAGGACTATGATGATGACATCCTATCAAAATCAATAGCACGTGTCACACATACTGATGTTCTACAAAGAATATTTGAGAGACTTCATGAGTATAAGGTTCGTCTATATCCTAAGAAGTGTGTCTTTGGCATCACTTAGGGAAATTTGCTAGGATTCATTATGTCATAAAGAGTGATTGAATTGGATCCTAATAAGGTCAAGGACATTATGTAAATTTCTCCACCTTCTAATCTCAAACAACTCTATAGCCTATAAGGAAAAATTCAATCTATTTGCAGGTTCATTTCATAACTGGGTCATCCTTTCACACACCTTTTGATTAAAGGGATCACTTTTCAATGGGATTATGAATTTCAATTATAATTTTCAAAACACACAACATACTTGGCCAACCCACTAGTTTTTATACTACTAACACTTGAACAACCATTAATTCTTTATATTTTAGCCACAGAACATGCACTAGGGGCAATCCTTTCCAAATATGATAAACAAGGAAAGGAACATGCAATATACTATTTGAGATACACACTATTGGCATATGAACATAATTATATGCCTATGTAAAAATCTTGTTTATCAATGGTGTTAATCTCCCAAAATTTATAGCACTATATGCTAAAGAATAAAACTATTTTTATTGCTAAAGCGGATCCTCTCAAATATTTATTATCCAAATCAAATCTTATAGGCTACATGGATAAATGGGGCATGATCTTAAGTGAATTTGATGTTGAGTACTAAAACCAAAAGTATATCGAAATACATGTCATTACATATTATCTTGCATAGGGTCCTATTTTAGATACTCAACTACTCACATTTAATTTTCTAGATGATTTTATTATGATAATAGGATAAGTGATACATGAACCTAAACAATGGAAATTATGATTTAACAGATCCTTTACATCCCATGGATCTGGGGTTAGAATTTTTTTGATTACACTATAGAGGGATATAATCCCCAAATATTTTCATATTAATTTTAATTATACCAACAATATGGCCGAGTATGAAGCCCTTATTTCAAGACTTTATCTAGTAGTACAGTGTGATATCTAATTACTAATGGTTTATGGGGATTCTCAATTGATTATTAATTAGATCACAAATCAATATCAGAATTGAGACAATAAGTTTTTACCCTACAAGAACATTTTGGATAATCTCAAGTCTCACTTTAATTCCCTCCAATTTGAACGTGTACCATGAGCCAATAATAGATCAGTTGATGTAATGGCAATAATTGGGTCCATGATACAAATTTCCAATAGTATTAAAGAGTATCAGTTCCTAATTAAAAATATTCTACAACTTTCTCATGTATTTAGAGATTTAGAGAGGGTATGCACCATTGTTGGTCCTAATCACCCACCTAAACTTACCTTGGTTCCAAGACATTTATAACTATTTCCACAACCAAGTCTTTCCTCTTAACCTTTCACATAATTACCAAAAAATATTCCTTCATCACATAGCCCATTATACCATCCTTGGAAACATTCTTTATCCTAAGGGATATGATGGAATACTTCTTCATTTTTTATCTTCAGGAGAATCCAAGTCAATGTTTATGGAGGTTCATGAAAGAATGTTTGGGGCTTAAACCAATAGTGTAATCTTATCCAAGAAACTCCTTAGAATAGGATACTATTGGCCTAAGATGGAAATAAATTCTTTTAATCATATCAATAAATGTGTTGCTTTCCAATAACATGGTAATTTGATACATGCACCTTCCTTTCCACTCCAGTCGATCACTACACCATGGTCGTTCTCTATAAGGGGCCTCGATGTCATTGGAAAAATCAACCCAACCTATTCTAATGGCCACAAGCACATTCTCACTACTATAGAGTATTTCAATAAGTGTATTAAGGCTATTCATCTCACATACATCACCATAAATTATATTTCCAAATTTACCATATCATTTATTGATATGGTATCTTAGCTTGTATTATATCTGATAATGACAGGTCATTTATAAATTGAAATGTTAAAGCTCTTTGAACCATGTTAAAAATCAAGCATAATAGATCCACACCATATATCCAATAATTCAATGGTCAAGATGAGACATCTAACAAAACCATTATCGTAATCCTAAGTAAGATTGTCAATGATATTGGTCATAATTAGCACTTGAAATTTTTTCCTACCCTCTGGGATTATCTCACTAGTAATTGAACCCTCATAGGAGCCACTCCATACTCCTTTGTTTATGGTATGGAATATATTACCCCAATTGAGATCAAGCTAATTTTACTCTAGGTATCCTTAGATAACATTGAGGATGATAAAGATTATAGAGTTTCCAAGTTGCAAGTGTAGACATGTAAATTTAGCCACCAATAACTTTATATCAAACTATGAGACCAATTCTTACTAATCATCAAAAATTTAATCTAAAACTTATATTAGTCTCAAATTTGGCTTCATAACCTCTGATTAAATCAATTTGTCATATTAAATCAATTAAATAAGGCAAATACACATATTGAATTAATAAAAATCAAACAAATGACCAAATGCCTAAAAATAATTAATTGACTTGCACATCCTAATCAAAATCAATTAGAAAGTTAAATTAATTTTAAATCCTAATTGAGTTCACCCATCATCTAATAAATCAATTACTAAAAAATAAATTCAAGATCATCTTAAAACATCTTAGAACACACTCATTACATTTGTGAGTTGTCACTTTTGGAAAATATCTTAAAAAATATCCTAAGAATATACCAAACTCAACCAAAATTAATAAACTAAACCATGATCAGATTTAACCCATTCCAAGGGATTTTAAAGACTATAAAATCAAGTCTATATCTCTTCATTTAGATATCTCAATCAAAGTAGAGTTATAATGCAGGAATAGATTCATAAAGCTAAAAGCCTTGTGTTATAATATCAAAATTGAGCTAAAGCAATCAAGCCATTGAATCAATCAAGCCAAGCATTCAAAAATGGTGCATAGAAGAGATTATGTTAGCCATATTTCATTGATGAATATTTCTTATGTATAAACTTAGTAAGCCAACCTAATGACCATTTGGAGTTATCAAGGATTTGGTAAGGAATTTGTGTTTCTATGTTTATATTTCTTACTTCCTTCCATGTTTTATTGAGTTCTCATTTGGTTTATTCATTATGATCTCCCCATGATTATACCTAAAGGATGTGATATTTTTAGTGAGTTAATTTTTCATTTTATTTGAGACTAACTCTATACTAACCTCCTCCTTTGATATAAAACCCTAGATTACAAATGGCACGCTTGGTGGGATATGATTGCAAACCCCACATCTTTGAATAAAAATGGTTATTAAAATATCTTTTATTTTTATTCTATTTACTATTTTTTATAAATTTTTGATAAGTTTTTATTACTGGTTTCATCCTAATTCTCTCAAAATTTCATTAAATTTTGATTTTTAGTTTAAAAGTTATGACTCTTTTAATGACTGACGTTTTTTATTTTCTAATTTTTTGGTAAAAATGGCTAGTACAGAGATAATAACTTTTTTTTTATTTGTCACTTTGACCTAAATTTTTACAAAGAGGTGCACCCTAGACCTATAAATAACCTCCAAACATTTTGTCACAAATTAATTTATATTTTAAAATTAATGGTTAAAATACTAATTGAAGGTTTTTATGTTTTATGTGTTCGATTTTATTTGTTTTAACCTTCTAATTTGGTTTTTGCATGTTTCATAGGTTTATTTTATTTTTTGATATTTATTTTGTTTTTTATTTATATTTTTTCTAACCTTTACCTAACCTAACACATTTTTTGCTTGAGTTTTTGCCTTCAGGTCGATAGATTTTGCCCTTCAAAGTTGTTTGTCTCATTTGATAAATAAGCTTCAAGGCTAAACAAAGTGCTGACCTTTTTATTCTAGGATCCATTTAAAAATCCTCAAAAAAATCTTAATTATTTCTTTCACACTTCTTTTGGGATGTTCTAAAATTAATTAGGCATTTCACTTTCAGTATAAAAAGAAAGTTTTGCATGTTTGTGCTAAATGTTTTGATCATTATTTCAAAGTTCAAAACTTAAAGCTAAGGGGCTAAAATAACACCACCACACATTTCATTTAGTGTTATAAAATTGAATAAACTTTAAAAAAAAAATCAATTTGTTTTTATTATTTGTTTAGTCTAAACTTGTTTGGGTAAATAGGGAGTTGTGCATGTATGATCTCCCATCCATCCCCTTTACGGAACTTTTGGGATCAAAAGTACCAACTTATTTTTGGGTGGTTTGTAATTATTTCTATTTTCACATCTTAAATTCAAGGGTATATTAATGAATCTAATCAAATACTTTCAATTTTGTGCAATGAAATTAACCTCACTTCAATTATTTGAAAACTTGCTTATTGATTGTGTGTTTTATCAAAAAAAAGCATGCATGTATGCTCTCCCACCAGTCCCATTTAGGGAAATTTTGGGGATAAAAAGTGCCATCTCATCTCACTTTGAGCCTATTCTAAGACATATAAATAACTTCATTTAAATACCTCCCCAAAAACTCATAATAGTATTG
The DNA here is from genome assembly GCA_037957365.1 of Torreya grandis. Taxonomy (NCBI): domain Eukaryota; kingdom Viridiplantae; phylum Streptophyta; class Pinopsida; order Cupressales; family Taxaceae; genus Torreya; species Torreya grandis. Next base: position 247,049 of record JARHVA010009640.1, read on the forward strand.
GCTAATCTTAAGGTGACCATAAAGTCTTTCTACTGTGTCATTTATTTCATGCATCTTGGATTATGAGTGGGACTTCATTACCTCCCAAAATTTATTTAGGGAAGATTTGACTCAAGGTTTCATCTCCTAACATCATCTTCAACCCCTCTCCATATAGGGGTATATAAATTGGGATCCCCTCACTAGGATGATGGTTTGAGTGGTTAAACCATCTTCATTAGTATAGGCTAAGCCTGAGATGTTTGAGAGTGTTAGACATCATATTACACTAAGAGAGTGATGGATTTAGTGGTTTTAAAAAAAGAAATAGCTTTTTATAACCATCCATAGACTATGAACCCAAATGATGTATTGCTTCTCTTATTTACTAATGTGAAAGTTGGTAGACATGGGATCCATCTAGAATGATCAAAAACTAAATAGTTTTAGTCAACCCCACTTTACCACACCCTTGATAGTATTTAGGATGATTATACTTAGTTATATTTTAGTCATTTATATGTTTTGAAACTAAAACTTGTGTTTGTTTATAACCACATCAAAAATAATTTTGTTTATACACCACTCCCTTGTCAAAGAGGCATTATGTTGGCCATTTTACACCATACTTGTGCCTTGAAATTTTTGTTAAAAATGTTTGTGTGTGTGACTTGTTTGATATAGGTGTTGTTATTTTTCCCACATTATTATCAATTTTAATCCTTTGAGTCTTTGAAACATAACATTGATCACATTATTATAGAATGCTTATATTATTAGGCTACTCATTTTATTTCAAAACTTGTTTGACCTTGTATCAAAAACCATTGTTTCAAACCAACCAAACCATGTCATGTATGCCATTTTGACCTTGTTCATGCACCATTACGATATCCATTCTTATATATCTTGTTTAGTCTAATCATAGTTTTTAACCATTGAATTTTCAATTAACCTTTCCAAGTTTGAATTCAAATATTGATTGATTTCTATTTAGGCCTCACTTCATAGGGGATGATACATAGATATTTCTCTTTTGGGTTGCATAAATTAGGTTATTTGATTACCTAAATTTTAAAACTATAACTTATTTATTCATTCAGACTATCCTCATCATTGTTTGTGCTTTATTTGGAAAAACACGGTCTTTTCTATAGGTGTCTTTTGCCTTATAACTTATACCAATTGATCATGTTTATGTTTGATTTTGTGTGTTGGGTCTATGTCAAATTTGTTGCAACCTTGTTATATTAAATCAAATCACATCAGCCTTTATTTTAAAGTCTAGTTTTTTATTCCATTTGGCCAAAAATCCTAGCAGATCATGTTTGTTTGAGCCTAGCTTTTGACTCTGTATTTAGATGAAAGCCCTAGCAACTCAAATTTTTTCCTTTCCTAGTTTAGACATTGTTTGGAACACTTTAGCCTAAAATTTGACATGCCAATTTTTATTCATTACTTAATATTTTGTGTATGATATTTGAATTTATATTGTTTTATGCCAAGTTCTATCACAAACCATTTTAGAGATACAACTATATTTTTAGACCATGTTGGAGATACAAATTCACTTTTAAAAAAGTTAGACTAAGTTTGAACCATTTATCCTTTGGACATAGTTTTTTAGAGTCTATGTAACTCTAAGCCTTTTTGGTTTTAGATATTTCTTCATTGATGCATATATGTCTAGCTACACTTATGGTGGAGTCATATACAATCCAAATTATGATAGAATGGCTGCACAAAATGGCTTTGATTTCTATGGCTTTATTCAAGACCCATTTGATGATAACATGGTTTATGAGACATAATTTTATCTACTTACATAGATCAAATCAAGGATCAAAGTCAAGACCTCAACTAGGATGATATGGTTGGTGAGGAGTAATTGGGTACATACCTCTACAATGATAATGTTGTTTGGGAGATGGATCCATACCTTTCTTACAATAATCAATACAAGGAACAAAGGCAAGGACCAAATTACAATCCAACTCAAGACCATGACTAGGATGATATGTTTTATGATGAGGAATTGGATACTTTGGCTTATGAAAACAATCAATCTCAAAGATTCCCTAGGCTTATTCTTCTAAGACCTCATCCTTTGGTTTGTGTGAGAAATTAAGCTCCATGATGCCCTACCATTACCATTCGAGGACTTCATCCTTTGGCTTATACAATTAATTAAGTTCCACAATTACCTATCATCATCCAATCCAAACCTCAACCAATCTAATCATAACCTTAGACAACCATTCATCCAATCCAATCATAACCTCAACTAGCCATTTAGCTAATCCAATCATAACCTTAACCAATCATTTAGTTGCAACCCCAACTAGTCCAATCATTGCCTATCCAATCAAGCCAATCATTTAATGACCAAGTTGTGTTCAAAATTGGTATTTTACAATTGATTATAAACCAAGGCTAAGAGAACCAACTAATAAGCAATGTTTTATTGAATCAATTAGTTTTGATGAGTCAACTTGTGATGAATCACCTCTTGATACTATACCTATTATCAAGGAGTCTCACTCTAATAAGCTAGTATTTACTGAGTCACTTCTTAATGATTATAACCACCTTTAATAAAATCATTACCTCAACCATATGCCTATTTTTAAATAGCCTCCTTCTAACAAGCTAGTCTTTAAGGAGTTGTCTTTTGACCTTTTTCCCACTATTGTGGAGTCTCATTTTGACAAACCAATATCTATGGAGCCTGTTATGCCATCACAGGCCATTACTTACCCAATACCAAGAATTAGACAAGACATCATTATAATAGAGTATCCATTATATGAAGAATTAGAGTTAGAGTCAAGTTCTATTCTTTAATCAACATTTGATTTAGTATCAGAATCATAATCAACATCAGTCTCACCATTAGATTTAGAGCTTTTTGAGTCAAAATCAGAATACATTCATGGTTGTTAAAACATTAGTTATGCATGCCTAGAAGATAAATTTGAATACATTTATGGTCCTTCTATGGTTTTTGAGGATGATTACTTCAACATCGACATAAGTTCTCCTAGTATATTATATGAATAATGTGTAACTAGTCCCCATTCCATTATTATTTCACATGCCATTACCATCAACCATCATAGCCATTTTATTGACATACCACCTCCCACAAATTTTGATTGAGACCAACATAATCACACCTTATTTAACTACATCCATGGTGACATAATAGTTGAAGAAGAGTAAGGAGGCTGAGACCATAATCATATAACAAAAGAACACTCTCTTAGTGAAACCTTTTTGGAGGTGTTAGGGGATAACCAAAGTCAGAACTCATCATATTCTAGTGAAACCTTTTCAAAGGCATTAAAAGATAATCAAATTCAAAAGTCTATGATCCTTAGTGAAACCTTCTCATAGGTGCTACAGGACAATTAATAAAAATTCATTAGTAGAAACCTCTTCGAGGTACCAATAGCTAAGCACAAAAGTTCTTTACTTCTTAATGAAGACATTATAAAAGATCAAATAAAAATAGATTACACTCTATAGCCTAATTAGATGTTAGATAATATTATTCCCAAACAATAGAATAATCTAGTGGTCTTATCAAGAGAAGAAGTCTTTAGCCCTACCACATACAAATTTATGTCAAATCTAGAATCAACAACATTATGTGTGCCTAAAAATCTTGATCTTAATTTGTTTCCTATCCACCATCCATTCCATTTTTGTCCATCATTCAATTTCACAAACAAACCTATAAACCAATAATTATCCATATTTACCATCCATGGCCACACTTTCCTTTACAGAGGCTATAAATATACCTTATTTTGGTGTTTTAAGGGAACATAATCAATGACCAATGAAGATCACAACATTCTTGGTATCCAAATCTGTAGCCAATTTTTGATAGAGAAGTTATTCAGACAAGGTGTGGGCTAATAATTAACATGATTGAGTATTTTGTTTGTATCATATATTGATCAGGATGTGCATCTCCACTTTAATAGGAAAAATAGAATCATATGCCATTTACCATACCCAAGCCAAACACATCTAACCTAACAATCCATCATCAGCTAAACACAAACATGTACCATACCTTTCAATTTTCCATATCCATTTGCCATGTCACATATCCATTTTTAATTGTCACATAATCATTTCCTTCACCTACCACTTGGGGGTAAACCTCCTACTATTTTATCCAATTAATCAAACCATCAGTATCCTAATAAAGGCCATCTTATTATGTTATTCCTATCTAGACCAAATCATGTTTTTAGTCATCTTATCTAATCCTATTTTTATCTTGGTTACTTTGGTTCTTCCCACACTTTTCATGATGGGATTCTGATCAAATTTAAATAATCAATCAAATCCATTTTTAAATGATACTCTATGAAAGTAGTGTGACAATTGATCTGGAAAGATATCTTTTATTTTCCATCATATATCAAGTTTATTTATGTGAACTTGATTATATCACCTATTGGGAAAAATTAGTGTTCATCAGTCTTGATACTAATTATAACTACCTATGGGTAAATTAGTATCATTTATCTAATCCATTTTATCCTAGTTATAACTTTTTATGGGTAAACTATGGGAAGCATTTGTTTATCATGCATTGTCGTATCACCTTTCCATTGCTATTTTCATTTGACTAGCCATTTGTCAAATATGAGAACTTGTTGGGACCTAGTTGGTTTTTTCCCGCCTTTTATGTGGATGGAATTAATATGAATTAAGGTCATTTTGGGACTATGTAGGTTATGTTCAATTCATGTTGAGGTCACCTCAGTCCCCCTTTCCATACACTCTCACCATTTTGCGAAGAACTTTAGCCATGCTCTCACCATTTTATGAGCATCATTTTAAGTTATAACACTCATCATTTTGAGAGCTTGGACCATTTTAGTGTCTCATCATTATTAATTGAGTTTAGATGATTCAATTATTCCAATAATGTTTAAAAATCATTTAGAAAAAATAAAAAAAACATTGACCACTTCTTTGCCTTAAGGATTCTAGGAACCCTCACTAAGTAACAAACAAATCACTTGTTCCTTAGTTTCTCCATCCAGTTTAATTTTATCCTATGCTATCACCATTTTTAAAGTTCATCCCTATTATTTTATCACATACATCATGTATTTTATCAGTCATCATTTTCTTCCCATTTTTTGGGAGAACTAAACTTGGCCTGAAGTTTTGTTGGATCATCATATCCATGGAACTATATAGGCAATGTCTACTTGCCTAATGCATATGGACATAGCTCAGCCACCCCCCTCCTTTTATTTTATTCCCCCATCTTGTTTATTTTTTTAATTATCACCTAATTTTTAGGGGAAATGTTCATCATGTTTTTTATACTAACATAGGTAGTAACATTTGTTTGTTTCTTTGTTTATTTGCTTATGTGAATGTTTGTTTACTTTCAGCACTATGGCCTTGGTTCAATCTATGTGTGTTCATTGATTTATTCCTTGCACATTATTCTTGAATCTATCCATATTCAAAAGTCTACATTGTCATCCTAGTTTTTGTCACAGATGTAATTATATCTCATTAAGTATCGAATATCGAAAGTAAGTCTTTATGCATATTTTGGCCAAACCCCCATGGTGTTTTATAATGAGGCCTACCATCAAATTCTATAATAAAAAGTATCTTTGAGATGTCTACAACATCAATGCAACATCAATATCTCCTCAATATCAGCATTAGCAATAATCCCAATCATATCCCAAATAGATTAATTAAGTAACAAAATAATTTCAAACTTTGTTAGTTTGGATGAGCATCTCCCTACTAGTAGGTTGTCGTAATTCATATTTATCCTCTATATCAAATTATCACTCATCATCCATCAATCATGTTTTTCATAATTAGAGTATACTACATCAACATTCTATATTTTACCACATGCATTCTCAATGATTATATCACCTATTGGGGCAAATCATTATGTTATTACTAATATCCTTTATTGTTTGTCTATCCTAACTAAGGTAGATCCATCTTCTCAATGATTATATCACCTGTTGGGGTAAATCATTATGTTATCATACCATGTTACCATTATCAAATTACAATGCTTATAACCACCTTTGGGAAAACTAATGTACACCATCCCACTTGTATTTCTTAGTGATTTTTTCCAACTTTGGGTGAATCATTGTGTTTTCACCCCATCATCTTCATTTTTTTGGTCCCCTTATTTCACTTCTTTCTTTTGAAGGACCATTTTTTGACCCACTTGCCAACTACTCCCTAGAGGGGGTAGCTATAGTTAAATCATTACCATTACAGTCATAAGCATAAAGAACCATTTTATTCTTTGAAAATATGTTACTATGATTACATCTTACAACATCTTCCAAAATAGGGGCAAACTATAGACATGCAAATTTGGCCACCAATGACTTTGCATCAGACTATTAGACCAATTCTTACTAATCATCAAACATTTAACCTAAGAATTTTTATTATTCTTGAATTTAGCTTCATAACCTTGAATTAAATTAATTTGTCCTATTAAAACAATTAAACAAGGCAAATAGACACATTAAATTAATCAAAATCAAACAAATGACTAAATGCTTAAAAAAAATTAATTGACTTACACATCCTAATCAAAATCAATTAGCAAGTTAAATCAATTTTAAATCCTAATTGAGTTCACCCATGATCTAATAAATCAATTAAATTAATTACTAAAAATGAAATTCAAGAGCATCTTAGAACACACTCATTACCTTTATGAGTTTTCACTTTTGGAAAATATCTAAAATAATATCCTAAGAATATACCAAACTCAACCATGGTTAGATTTAACCCATTTCAAGGGATTTTAAAACCTATTAAATCAATCCTAAATTTCTTCATTTAGAGAGCTCAATTAAAGTAGAGATATAATGAAGGAATAGATTCATGAAGCTAAAAACCTAGTGTTATAATGTCAAAATTGAGCCAAAGCCATCAAGCCATTGAATCAATCAAGCCATCAAGCCATCAATCAACCAAAGAATTAAAAAATGGTGCATATAAGAGATGATGTTAGCCATATTACATTGATGAATACTTCTTATGCATAAACCAAGCAAGCCAATTGAATTACCATTTGGAGTTATCAAGGATTTGGTAAGAAATTTGTGTTTTTATGTTTATATTTCTCATTTACTTCCATGTTTATTTGAGTTCTCATTTGGTTTAATCATTATGCTCCCCCCATGATCAGGCCTAAAGGATCTTAAGTTGTTAGTGAGTTCATTTTTCATTGTTTTTGAGATTAACTATATACTAACCTCTCCTTTAAGTTAAATTCCTAGATCACAATAAGAGATTGAACTCCTTGATAGAAAGCATTTAGCTACCCTAGACAAGTTGAAATAATATCATAATAGATTGAATATAAGATATAACAAGCACATTATCCCTCAAGAGTTTGAAGTTGGTGATTTGGTCTTAAATGAGAACCAAAAGAACACTAATATTGAATTCAAGAAGTAGGGTAAGTGTTAACTCAATTAGTTGGGTTTCTATATAGTCAGAGCAAATTATGGATGGATAGCATACCAATTGGCTACTCCAAATGGAGAAGATCTCCTAAAACCCATGAATATTATAAATCTCAAAAATTTCTATGCTTGATAGCCTTTTGAACCATTTTCTACAAGAGCCCTTACTTGGAAAAAGCTTATGTTGAAGTTGTTTATTCCACCATTATACTTTGGGTTGTCTTATTCTGGATAATTTTTACTCGATATCATTTTATCCTAGATCATTGTCTTAATATGGACCATTTTACCTTGAATAATATTCTTTTACTACAGTGGACTAGTGTAACCCTATGTCATTGTACCCCTGGACCATTGTAGCTTGGATCATTTATATTCCACTTAACTCATTTTCCTCCTAATATAGAACATTGTAACCTAGACCATTATATCCCATAACAAATTATGGTCTTGATTATGATTTTTAAGTATTTTAGACACACTTAGTGCCCATTCTACAAAGCATTTTAACCTAAACAATATTTTGTAGCTTATTTTTGAAAACAAGTGTACAAGGATATGTTCATACTTAGTTTTTTCTACTGAATCATTCTTTAGATTTATTCAAAACTTCATAATATTCTATTATTATTTTATAATTATTTGGTAGGAATTGTCACCTTGATAGGATCACAAGTACTATTGCAATCAGTTTAATTATTCACTTTCCTATGGATGTGTGACTCCTCAGCTAAGTGGTTTTTTATGCCATTATTTATATTTGTGATCCCCATTATAGCCAATTTAGTTATTGTTTGAACTCTTACCTATGGAAGTGCATCTCCTCAATTAGGTATTTTCTTGTGCCTTTTGTTAATATTTGTTTGTTACTTATCCCAAAACACATAAAAATATTAGAAATTGATATGACCAAAGAACAAAAACATTATCTTGATCCTTTTTTTATTCTAATCATAAACACTTTTTCTATTTTGAAAGCAACTTGAACCACACTCTAATCATTTTGTGATTTATACCAATTAATCTCTTGTAATTTTCAATCAAGTTAAGAAACTTATAAAACCCCTAAACATTTTTAAATATTCTCAAAAAAACCTTTAAAAACACACAAAATCATGAAAATTGGCTTAAGATTTTCATGGGAGATATAAAGCCATAAAAGTTTTTAGGTGGGGTTCTCTTGTTTATTAATTTTATTTTTAGAATAACTTGGTATTTTTCCTCCTATTTTTGGGAAAACTACAATGGCCTGAGATATGCACAGACTATGTAGGCTGCAGTTTGATACATGGGGTATCTCAGGTTAACTCAGCCACATTCACACTTTCTTTTCTTTGTACATCACTTATTTGCCTTAAGGATCCTTAGAACCTTGGATATTTCATGAGTAACCACTTGTAATTTAGTTTCCCCATCCTTCTTGGCCTTAAGCCTTATGCTCTTGTTATTGTATGAGTTTTTATTATGCACATTGTGTGTTTTACTTAGATACACTAATGCCCACTAGGCTTTATTTATGCTCTCACCATTTTTTGATTCACCTTTTCCTATACTCTCATCATTTTTCAAGACCCTTGTGTGCATTTATTCATTTTAACATAATCCCTTATTTCACCCTTGGCTTTTCTTACATTGTTACCATTTTGTGAGCCCATTTCCTTATTCCTTTATAATGCATTCATGTTTTCTTGATCATCATTTTTATTTTATCCCATCTGTTGGGAGAACTAAATTTGTCTTGAATTTCATGTTTTATCTTGCATCCATGGATCTATGTACATAGAGTCCACTTGCCACATGCATCTAGAGTTAACTCAACCACCCTTCCTTTTCTTCTATCTTCTCCCATTTTGTTTTTATGTTGTTGTTTCCCTATCATTTGTGGGAAACTGTGTATCCATTTTATTCTCTCAGTGTACCAATATCATTATTTCTTATCTTAGGGGTCACCCTATCCCAGAGTGTAACACCTCTATTACACATACATGAATAACTTATTTTTTTATCAGTTTGAACTAACATTATGATTAACCATTGTTTGTGTATGGTTATTTGATTTTTATTAATGTTGAGTTATGATTTGTTATTTATCCATTTATTTATTTTGGTGTTTTGTTAGTAATTCATTTTTATTATTATTTTATTACATTGTTCTTGGTATTTTGTTGTGCCTCCCTTTTTATCTTTTGTTGTTTTGTCTCATTTATTATATTGTGTTTTTGTGGTCTTTGAATACATCTCATAAACATTTTGAGTATGTCCTTAACTTGGGCTTGACTTACTTACATTTGTATTTAAATTATTTTATTATTCATTTTTTTTCAAGTACATACTATTAATACATGTGGATCTTAATTATTTCTATCTTGATTTCAGGTTGTTTAAACATTTGTTCTTTTTTTTTTCATGTTCCTACTTAAATCTTGATTGTTCATATCTTGATTTTAAATTAGGTTACATTTTTTGTATTTTTAGTTTTCTCTTTGTGTTTTTTCATTTTTTTAAATGTAAATATTTGTAACTTATGTTTTGGTAATTTTTATCATTATCCTTAGTTATAAATATTCACTTTTGAACTAGTCAAAGTGAAAATAGAAATATAATGTTATTATAAGTTACTCATACTTATGATGCATAATTTCAATTTGATATATTAAACATCAAGCACTCTAAATCCAAAATTCAATGTGGCATTGAAGATCATTTCTAAACACACCATACCTAATACCTAACACAAGATATATCCTAGGATAACTTTGGAAACAATCAAGACTCTATGCAAGAAGTGCATCTCTTGACATACACTATGAGTCTAATTGACTATTTATATGATTATTTTGGTGTGTGAATATCCCAAATTATCCTATATAATCTATTCATACATGCAATATAACCATAATAAAAACATCAACATCCATATGCTAACTAAGAATGTGCATCTCCTAAAACTAGCATATCCAAACATATCATAAATAAGAGCAATATAACTGTAAAAATCATGTGATAATAAAATAATATTAAGAGTCCATGTAAAACTATAAATAAGTCAAAAATTAATGTCATATATATCTCTCAAAATCATGTTTTATACATGATGAGAATATCTATACATCTCATAAATACAAAAATAGGAGAGCTAAAAAATTAGATCTGATCATGGTCATCCCTAAGAGGACTTTATTGGAAGCTCTAACCCATCCCTAATGTTATCATTACTGGTGGATGTTGTGGTGTAGGTCCCATGACTACCCACTATGATGTTGGTTGTATCATTGACTACTTTGATTCAATATCATGTCTAGACCTAGAGGTCCATTTAATTTATTGTGATCTCGTATACTCCCTATAGGAAGTCACTCTCCTCTCTATAGTAAATTTTACCTCTTATTCTTGCCTCTAGTAAGATGTATCATCCTTGATACATAGGAAATTGTCTTTCACACATAAGGTATCATCTTTGGCTATAATCATGTTAGCCAAGGATCTAGTTACTCCTAAACCTATATCCATCTTGACTCAGTGAGCCTCATCTCACTCTTCTATGAGTCTCTCCACCTATGATATCAATCTCTCTCTATCCACCTAAGATATATCTTGCTCCCCAATGGCTATCAAAATACTCATGTCTCATGTGGCTAACTAGGCTTGAACCCTTATTAACTATGCCACCTTTCCTCTCAAAGTAGTAATATTTATATCTCTAGCTATAATAAGACCTTATATCCTAGTGGTCTCCCATTAAGTAGTCACCAAATTTGCTTGCAACCTATCCATAGTGCTCTATAATCTATAAATATATGAGAGACATATAGTAATCTCCCTTTGGAGTCTGTTTATCAAATCCTAGTCATCCATAGACCTTCCTATGTTGAAGGGCCCTGCTCCGCCTAAACCTATTTATACACTTGTGTCAGAGGGACTTGCCTCTACTATATTTATCTTATGGCCCCGATCACCACCTGGGGTATCCCTCATATCCATATCCTACTTACCCAACTTGACCATCTCTACATAATTTCTTAAACCCAATTGTGTCTACATCTATACTACCTATAATGGTATAACATCTGGGATCATTGGTTGTATAGGAAACTAACCATGTTATTGTGATAAGACATGTCCCCAATCTCTCTTTATCTTGACCCACCACTGATGTAGGACTGGTTGTTTGGGTAATGACCTCTTTAGTCTGAAAGGTCTCACCCCAATCCACCATGCAACATAAACATAAATAACCTTTTCATCTATAACCCATTTAATGTAGTCTCATAATATATGGACCACCCTGCCATAGTCAACAACTACCTCAACCTTAGGCACTGGTGGCTCCCACTCCCTAATCTCCCTAGTCACATGCACAAAGTAGTGCGGACCCTCCAAGACATCTTGTTTCATGTTAAACTACTGCTATACTTGATCTAGCCTATATTTATCTACCACATATTTGTGGTGACCTATGATGTAACATGGAGTGATCATATAGCTAATCATAGATAAATCCTTCATCCAAAGCCACTATGTTGCTATATAAGTTCACCAGATATAGTCTCTATCCTCCATATCATTTATGATGTATGGATAATAAGGTAAATCCCCCAAGTGTCCTTGCTTCCTAGTCCTATAAGGTACCATCCCCAAGGTAAGGGATCCTTTAGTCCACTTTGGTATCTTGGCCCCACTAGCCATGTAATGGCAATGTGTTCCCATGCCCAAAACTATAGCAGTGTGTTGTGACCTATGTTGCACCCTCCCTAATATATTATAATGTGTAGATATTTATATAGATAATCTAGGATCATTGGTCCCTAGGTAAATCATGTCAGCTGATAAAATATCTTCTACACCACACCAATCAAACCCAATGGAAAGAACCATCCACTCTTATCTAATAATAGAAGGTTGATAATAAGAACTATCAAAGCTACCACCTCTAGGGGAATTTTATCCTATCTTCCTCCATCCTCTAGGGGTTAATCCAAATCCTCTAGTGTATCTACATATATATAACTATCCATAATCTCTAGGTCCACTACTCTGAGTAAGTCATCTCACATAACATGTCATCAAACTAGAATTCAAGCCATCTTGGGTCATTACATCAATACCCACAATATATGGTACACATCCTCCAATGTCATCATAGCCTCCCCAGTTGGTAGATAAAATTTATAGGTCTTTGAGTTTCACCTATTTTAAAGTGATGATAATTAATCTCTATCCATGTGAATCACTAGCAATCATGTTAGGTGATATAAGTCTACTACCACTAGGATGGCCATGATCTCATTTATCATGAGCTCCTATCACTGTAACACCTAGGAGAAATGATCTCATGAAGTGATGACTCTAACTCATTCCTAAACATCAAACACAAGGCATAAAGTGAATTATGTTTCCTATCATTATCATAATTCTTTTAATTTTGAGACCTATACTAATAATCTATGGGTCTCTCACTCTCTCTTCTTCTAATTTTGGGCCTAGGTTAATCTCCCATGGGCCCCATTATATCCTCTTCTATCATTACCACCATTTTTTTGGTTATCTCAGTGTTTCATAGGTTATTCATGCTACATTTTAGGGCGATGTCTCTATAATCAATGAACTTGCCATTTCACAGGTTATTCTCACCAAATGACAGGGTGATCTCACTAACCATTCTGAATTCACCATTTAAAATAGTGATTTCTACCCAAAAGTGTGAAATCATTGATGTGCTACCAACCTTGTCACTTTGGCCCATGATCATGCTAAAATGTCTATGAAATCATTGATATCATGGTGATCCCACCTTTTTCATGAGTGAACTCATCATTTTCTAATTTGGGAAAATGGTGGGATCGACCAACTACCAACTTCATATGCCTAATAAATTCCATAAATGACAAAATTAAATACATAAAAATGCAATTACCAATGCTCCACTCCTTAGTGGTTTTTTTTAATCTCTCATGCACTCCTCAAGGTAATGGTGGTATGGGATGTTGGCCATTCTTCTTAGCTATCTCATGTGAAAATATTAGAGCTTTGAATTTACTATAGCTAAGAATGCAAATGAACTATTTTTACCCCCAATTGTCAAAATATAGTAAATTTTTCAAATTTTTCACCCCCTAGGCCTATAGTTTCTCCATTTTATCTCTCTGGGGCTACTATTTTAGCCATAATGATCTATTTTTCCTCTCAATTTCTTCTAATTGCTCTATTTTTAGCCTCTTTTATTGAAATTAATGTGATTATTCTTTCTTTTGATCGAGGGCCCACCCTGTCAAATATTTTCAAATCTTTTATCTTTGCATCAAGGGCATATCATGAGATGTCTAAACAACATTTGTGGTAGTTTTTAACCGTATTTCTCCATAACTCATGCAAAATCTAAACAAAAATTGGGAACAAAATTTATTTATTTTGATTATAGTGACCTTTTCATTCTTTGAAAAGATGTTACTTCTATCAAATGTCTCTTCATGCCTTCTCAACAATGGAAAAATATAGACATCTAGTCCTATCACTATTATGTTGTAATTTTCAATCTAAGTAATATCATATGACAATGCTCAATCTAGGCTAAAATCAATAAAACATGCCAATTTATGCTAATGTATCCCTAAATGGGGTAATGCATTTTATGTGATTATTATATTTTCTTAAATCACTTTGAGTTAAATTGTGACCATGCAAAATGACACCCTAGACCACTAAATTCTTCTACTTTAGTAGCACACATCATGTGCATGTGTTATTTTATGTTCATAATATGCTAACTGGGATATTATTTTATACGTAACTGACACCTTATTTTGATTATACTCTAGTCAAATTATAACTCAATAAAATAACACTTTTGATCAGGTAGATTAAGCATGCAATAGATTTCCAAAGAATTGCAAAAAATTGTTCAAAGACACTTAGGCAAATTAAACCAAATTAAGAACCTAAGTGACAATTCCATGAAATTTGTTGAATATCTATTTATTGTAGTTTCATTATGTAATTATATATCATCCAATGAAATCATTAATGGGGTGGTATCCATAAACAATTAATGGCATAAATGTTAAGATTAAGCCTTCCCATGTTTTATCAATACCCCATTCTTCCAAATATTAATGGGCATATTTATGGCTTGTCTATCCAAAATTGAATTAATCCATGGCGGCACATATTGATATCAATAAGGATGGTCATGTTTTATTTTTAACAATCTTGAAAATTTATAAATAAGAGGGCCAAGACCACCATTTTTAAGTTTCAGTTATACAAACTTACTATGCAAAAATTGTTATAGAAAAACTTCACCTATTTATAAAAATTGACAAATCTTGTGAGCCTAAGCCATTAGTGCACTAGGAAATGATGGAGGAGAATGATATTCTTCATTGATATAGACTTGGAGTACCAAATCTAGGGAAAATCATGAATTTTGGTCACTCTTGGAAGGAAGGATGCTAGTTGGAAGGTTTGATGGTATTCCTTTTTTGAATGGATCTTAGAATTTACAAGCAACACCCCTTGAGGAAGTAAGCTTGATGTTTTAGTTTCTATATGTTTATTTATAGATGTTTTCTTGACTAATGCATGGATTAATGCATCTCATAATATTATTCTACATGTAGAAACTTTAAACTATTATATCCCCATGGACATTCATGCTATGGGGATTTGATCTAATGGGTAAGATACACCCATAATTTATAAGAGGTCATAAATTCATTATCACAACTATAGAATATTTTTTTTTAAATGGGTAAAATCCATCCCATTACAATCAATAAAGGGGGAGGATATTTTTTGTTATCTAATGACTAATATTATTTCTTGTTTTGGCCTCTTCACAACATAATTATAGATAATGGAACATATTTTAATATTAAAATAGTGAAAGAGTTTTATGTTAAATATAAAATCTAACACACATCCTCTACTTCATATTACTCGTAGGGAAATGGTCAAGTAGAAGCAAAAAATAATACAATCAAAAGTATTCCCATCAAAATAGTTACTAAATTTAGTGATGACTGACACAATCAACTTATATATGCACTATGGGATTATCACACCATCATGCATGCACCAATAGGAGTTACTCCTTATTCAATAGTATATGGTATAGAATCTATTATCCCATTATAATTATAAAAACCCTCTTTATGGGTATCTTTAAAATGACTCATCATAGATGATTGGTATAAAGAGATATGTCTCCATAAATTATAACAATTATATCACACACATATCCAAGTTGTAGAGCATCTCAGAGCTTATCAGAAATGAATCTAAATAACTTCCAAAAACTAATTCCACAATAAGGTATTTGAAATTAATGTTTTGGTTTTAAAAGAAAATCTCATAAATGTTAATGCCAAATAAGATAACAAAATAAATATTAAACCAAATTGGCTTGGACCATACATCATCACAGAAATGCTTCACCCAAAATTATACCATCTAGATTCATTTTATGACAAGGCAATCAAAAATCCACTGAACATCATGCATCTAAGGAAATTTTACATATAAGCAATGCATTATTCATTTTAATTTACTTGTACATAGCTTACATCTAGAAAATACAAAAATAATATAACATGTTAAAACATAAAATCATTCAAATATTACTCAAAAAACACAAAACTTATAGAATATATACATTGTTATGTTTACACTACTTATATTTTTTAGACACTACATATGCTAGTTGTATTAGTATAATAAATTTTATGATACATACATACTTCACTTGTTCTTATTGAGTGTTTGCAGATTACTTATAGTACTCAGGTCCACTACATTGATCCAAACTTGCTATCATCTACCGACTAAGGACATATAAACCAATTCATGGTTATTCATTTGACACATTCACCCACTTGGGGGCATCCTATACATAGTTTCTATTACCAGATTATATCCTTACATTTTATACATTCCATTTTTAGCATTGTTATATCTTGATATTGATCATTCTTACTCGTAATCAATTCTTACATAGGTTCAATAACTACCCTTAAAAGAGGGGGCATTCATACAGGTTTGTCACATTTTTTAGGCTCCTACATTTTATTCATAAAACATTTTCCATCACACAGGCTCAATTTCAAAAAATCAAACATAGGTAAAAATAAGGAATCAAAAATCAATATAGTGACTCATATTTTAAATCAAATATACATTAGTACCCAAATATGGACACTAGCACCACATGGTGTTACTATCCAAGATGTTGTTCTTGAATCTAGTAGCCCCAATTTTAGGATAGTTTAAATTGGCTAGAACATTACACCATGTATAATACAGGTTTACATCAATATAACTATAGGTTTGATAATTATGCTCATATTTTTATAAGGTTCACACTAGCTCAACTCAAATTCATATCAGTTGCTCAAATTAGGGGCATCATGTGTGACATGATCATTCCCATATTTATTTTAGATACTTAGATAAAGTCATTACAACTTAGTCCAAAATTAATATACTTAGATATTAGATTAGGGACATGTGCATGGCATATTATTTTCATATGCTTAGTTACACATATGTTGATCAAATAGAATGGTAAACTCCATGTTATTCTCTACATTTTACAGACTTGACATCATATTCCAAGTTGTCATTAGTTTCATACCTTACTCCATCTATAGTGGTTGGCATTTTCAAGTGGCCCAGATCCACCTAATGTACCTAAGTGGCCTCAAATCTGACATAAATAATTAGATATAATTATTTAAATATTTACATGACTTTACATAGTTCAATTTTATATGTATCTACTACACATAGGTGTTGAATGATGGAGTCATAGCCTATTTGAGTTCTTAAACCACCCACATGAGAGGGTTAGACACACTTTCAGTCCAATCCAAGTTATTCACTAGAAATGAACCACCAAGTAAGGGTGGTCAATGATGGATTCAAAATTGGATTGAGTTCTCGAGCTACCCACACATGAGGATTAAATAAGCTATCATCTTAGTCCACGCTAGTCAATGATTTAATCACTATATACATGCACACACATAGGTTATCACCAAGTTCATGCATTAGTTCACATACCTAATGAGGTTTATTTTTTCCTTACCTCTTTCCCATATCTTTACTCAATTGCTTCTTTACTCATCATAGTATTTTACTTTTTATATCTCTTAAGGATTGATTTATGTACATTCATTTATAGGTCATGACTTGAATCATGTTTCACATACGTAGACCCAGATTCATATACTCAAACTCAAATTCATATGATTCACTTCCTAGGTAAGTCCAAGTATGCTTCTTTTTCATTTATACTAGTCGTTTCACTTTGTTTCATTTCTATCATTAAGGGGGGTGGGGGTGGGGGGAATGTAATCACCTAAAAGTGGTATTTAAGTGCTAAGAGTGATACTTGAGATAACCTATCCCTATCTTACACCTATCCTATATCCTTTTATCACACTTTTCTATCCTTTATATGGAACATAGGCATCCCTAGTCAGCTAAAACATAGTCTTAGACCCTCATTTCCTAATCCTAGTCTTTCATGCCCAATAGCCTTCCATCTGGACATTAGCACCACGTAAGTACACTAGAGCCACATGGTATTAGTGTCCCCAAAATGGTGCTAATATCCTTTAACCTATCTTTCCTTAATTTATATATTTTAAAAATTAAAACCCTTCTAAGTTTAGCCTAAGCATTTTTTATTATATGCACAAGCTACAAAACACTATAAATACATGAATTTTAGACCTCTATCCACTAGATGGAAATTATATATAAAATACATATTCAAACATGAAACGAATTGAAAAAATCAAGGTTATTAATCCCTATTATACCCTACTTTTACATACTACCATATATAATTACCCTAAGCTTATATTTTATAGATTTCTAATCTTAACCATACTCAAGGAATTCAAGACCAATATCATTCTAAAATCACTTTCACTTGTACTAGTGTTAGGTGGGAAGAACTATATCAAGATTGATCCTTCCTAAGAGTATTGGTATATAGGAAACTCTCTTCACAATGGGGTGTTGAGGATGTCTATATTATCTTACTAATGAACACACTTTTTATCCCATGCCTTACTTGAAAGGAGGATTAAGGTTTGCATCATAAATCAGCTATTACAAGCATAATATAGTTTTTTAGACTTTATGCATGTAGGAACATAACCTAGAAACATAGGCACAAGTATACTTAGAATTTAGGATCAATCCTACATAGGGGACACTAATACCATTTTAAGGACACTAGAGCCACATGGCATTACTATCCAAGTATGGCACTACTATCCATGTGGGGTTCTGATAAAGGAATCTAGATGATGACACTCAGACCTATTTGTATCTTATTTTTTATCACTTAGATCTTATATATTAGGTGTTTTCCATATAAGACTTTATTTATACATATTTATTACTATTTTTATAAATTCAAAGCTAGTCAAAATTTGTAACAAGTTAGTGGTTATTTATTTCATATTATTTCACTAATTTAGACTACTCAACCCTTAAAGCAAATATAGGATTACATTATTAAAACCCTAAATGGATAAAAAAAAGTGCATATAATGTTGGTATCTTATAAACTCAAGTATTTGTTGAGAAATCATGTCTAACATTTATTTTTTATTCATAAAAACTTTACCATTATAAGCTTAATAATTAGACCAAAATCATTATAAAATTTGATCTACTTAAATATCTTCTTTCCAAATCATTTTTAACAGGAAGAATGGATAAGTGGGTTATGCTCCTGAGTGATTTTGATATAAAGTATGTAAATAAAAAATATATTAAAGGAAAAGTACTTGAAAATACCTTAGAAAAATCACCATTGACATATGGCAAACCTCTCATCATGGATTTTTCAGATGAAGCTTTCATGTCCTTGGGTGAATCATTAGAGTAGAAATTAAAATTAGATGGGTCTTTCACAAGTCCTGGCTTAGGGGTAGGTATTTTACTCATCACTCCACATGGTGATCTCATTCCAAAATAATTTTGGATAGGATTCCCTTATATTAATAATATAGAATAATATGAAGTTCTTTTTATTGGTTTCAAACTTTCAATTTAGTGGAAAATTCAACATCTCTTTGTTATTGGGGATTCATGACTAATCATCAAATAAGTAATTGATGAATACCAAGATAAAGATGATAAGTCAATTCCTTATAAATGGTTGATGGATATTATTAAACAATAATTTTAGTATATATAATTTGATTAAGTCCCTCAAGTCAATAATAGGGTATCTAATGCCATGGTAATGATTGGTTCACTCCTCAACATGCATCCAGATGACAATCAAAACTAATTATTTATTGAGCAATTGATGTGTCCTACATATGACACTCCTAAATCTGAAATTGTTTTCAAGGTTTTTGGTCCTAACTCCCTTTGGTATAGGATTCATACATATATCTCCATGATAATGTAATCCCTCTCAACTTATCCCACAATAATAAGAAACCCTTCATCTAGAAAGCTTCTTACTTTACCATCCTTGGAAATACATTACATCATAGGGGTTATGATGGAACTTTATTACAATATTTAAACTATGAAGATGTAGCATTTTTCATTAAATAAGTTTAAAACTATATTTTCAATTCTCATACTAGTGGCATGATCCTTGTAAATAAACTTTTCCATGTCATATTTTACTGGCCAATTATGGAAAATGATTCATGCCAATATGTAAAGAAATGTGTTCCATGCCAAAAAAATGGTGACCTAATACACTATACATCAAGATCCTTCATAACACATTTCCATTCATGTCCCTTATCCACATGGGAGTTAGAAATCATTAAAAAAATCAATCCAAACTCTTTTGATGGTCATAATCATATAATCATCACCACTGAGTACTTTACTAAGTTGGTTGAAGCCATTCTACCAACCTACGTAACTAGAAAATAAAATTTCATATTTATCCTAAATCATATAATTTTCCTTTATAGTATCCCTTATACCATTATATCAAATAATGGTAAGTCATTTAAAAATTAAAATGTCAAAATCATTTTCTAAGCATACAATATCAAGCACAAATGGTCCACACCATACTATCCCCAAGGTAACGGTCAAGCAAAGGCATCAAAAAAAATATCATCAAAATCATAAAGCACATTATCAATGATGTTGGCCTTGATTGGAATTTATAACTCTACCCTACTTTGTGGGTTTATTATAATGGCATTTACACACCCATAGAGGCGACCCCGTAGTTCCTTGTTTACGATACCGAGTCCATATTACCGATTGAAATTGAACTTCCATCATTATTAATCTCTATACAAACCTTGTTAATGAAGAATTATTCTACATTTCAAGGCTACATGAACTCAATATCATAAATGAGAAACATATTAATTCCCATAACCATTTAAAAGCTTATAAAAATTATCTCCATTGTAGTTGTAATAAGAAAATAATAGCAAGAGAGTTTAAAATCAAAGATTATTCTAAATTAAAACCAATGGAACACTACCTCTGATTTCAAAAATAAAGGTAATTTTTAACCTAACTGGTTAGGTCCATACATTATCATTGTCAAATATGGATCAGGTGCCTAGAAACTAGCAATAGAATAAGGAGAACAAATTAATGGACCTATGAACATCATGTACCTCAAGTGTTTTCATGCTTCAATTATTCTAGTTTTATTATATATATATATATATATATATATTAAAAAAATCATAAAATATAAAAAATTTAAAAATATAAATAAAAAAATTCATCCAAAAGTGAAAACCATTCTTATGGCACTTTGGACAAGTACCATGGTGAAAACCAATTTCTAGTGCCATGTGTATACCATTGTATATATACACACTAGTTACTTGGGGGCATCCCATATCATTATCCATTTGTATATTTCCATTATCTAGTTACATATATCCCTATGTATTTGTGTATATCCCATCTTTTTAGTTATTTATGATATTTTAGTTAAGGTTTGATATTTGTGGTTATGTAATTACACCTTGGCTCATGTTTTTAGTATAATCTTGTATAAAATCCTTAGATCAATAAAAAAATACATGCACAATAACAAAATTTATCCATATTCAAACCCCATCACCCATAATCTTTACTTATGAGGGTACCTTTCATCTAATCATCATTATCTTACCTAATATCATCACTTTCCATTTATTCCCTCATTGGGATAACTACATCGACCTAAGGTTCACATGGACTATATATTTTTTACTTGTTTACATGGATTATATAAGTTTATCTCATCCATCACCATCACCCAAAATCCAACCACATCTAAATGTTAGGAATAAATCCAATATGTGTGCAAGAAAATAAATGCAAAAATAATAGCTATAGAATCAAAAACAAGAGTAACACATTACATAGAGAGTTTACATGGAAACCTTGCAAGATGCAAGGAAAAACCATGGGGAAAATGGCAGTTATATCTTTCTATTAACTTCAAAACTTTTAACAAAAACTTCCTCTTTCAACACCCTCTCCTCCAATGTTATCTTTAAATCATACAAGCTTTACAAAGCTATTTTACAAACTAGAAAATAATGACTTATTTTCTCAACTTCCACCACTCACTAAAACTTCTCAAATGTCCTCATTTTATAAAAATTACAATGGATGACTTATGTATGAATAAAATAAGTGGATAGAAGAAAAATATGCCACCCTTAGGTGGCAACACTATTTGGAATATGACTTTTCTCATGTGAGGCCAAATCAACTTGGAATCTGATGAGGTCATCCTCCACCAAACTCACTTTGACTTTCACCTCATGAATAAAAACAAGGTGTCCCAAATAATTATGCCCCACCTTCACATGGGGTCAAGAAATGGCATCAAATCTCATGATTATCCTCCAACATGAAAATCCACACACATGTGCCAAAGAATTAAAAATTCTTTGCCTTTTGACTTGGTTAACTTACTTCTCAAGTCAAACACATGTGATATTAGAAAATGGAATCCCATTTCCTCTCTCCTAATTTTTCAACAAATCAAGATGCTTTGTGGGTCATGTCATGTCCCACTTGTGCCACCTCATATGTCTAGTCACCTAGATCCCACCATGGGCCCACCACTTGGGCCCCACTACCATGTCACCTATGAATATTCACTTCACATATACTAACATTCTCCCACTTTAATTCAATATACACAATATTTCCCATACCTATGTATTTTACCATCTAGATGCCTACCATTCCCAATGCTACCTTCATCACAATTTCCATAAGCCCAAATAAGTTTTGCACCAATCAAACTTATCTATCATGACCATATTTATTAACATGTCTATAGTATTTTATTCAGTGTCTACCTTTGATAAAAGTATCCTACCATCCTCCACCACACTCTTGATTAAGTGGTACTTAATGTAAATATGTTTTGTGCGATCATGAAATGCTGCATTTTTCACTAAGTGAATTGCACTCTAACTATTACAATGCAAAGTAATCTTT